>CM042145.1:57232495-57254995 GCA_023376005.1 Doryteuthis pealeii | reverse complement strand
ATGAGGCTTGATATTTTTTATTATTTGGATTTTTCGGATTCTTCTTATCTTTATTAATATATACACAATGTTTTGGTCGACATGCCCTCCAACCTTCTTCAGGTGTTTATTGTCGAACTCGGGAGCCTTTACGGAACTTCGTACCGATCCCTTTATTCAACCCACCTAGCTAGAGTTCGAAGAGAAAGTTCCCGAGTTCTAGAATGTTCTGAAGTTCGACACGAAACATCTGAAAAAGACCGAAGGGCACATTGGCCGAAACGTTGTGTATTTAAGTGTAAAGATGAGGACAACAGTCCGAAAAGTTCAAATAATACAAAACAAAAATGTCTTCGGCATAAAATAATCCCAAATCCAACGAAGCAACCAACCAACCTGCAATACTTTGTACGCTTTCTGAGTTTTTCACACACGTATTAACTTGCCCTAGCACCTATATGATTGTCTCAACCCTATTGCCATTATGGTAAGCCCCAACCATTTTTATCATATATTTGCTAGAAGATGGTGGCTGAGGGTCTTATTCTCCTAGCTATGACGTTAAACTCTATCTGATAGGAAAGTTCCAATTCTCGAGCTCTGGAGAATCTGGATTACCCCTTAATTACCATTACTCCCAGGTCCGCCCTGACCCGGAGTGGTAGTACCTGTTAGGGTCTTATCTATGGATTAAATAGAAAAAAATGAATTTAAAAATGTGTTTAAAAAATTGAGTTAACAAAAAAGTACCATCAAAAATGGATAAAACAAAACGTCTTCGGTATAAAATAACTCAACAAAAGTTGACCTGCCGTAAAATCCATTCAGCCGTCCAACCAACAAGTGACAGCCAGGCTTCTCAGTTCTTTAATAGTTTTCCCACTATTCGTGTTGTTTTCAGGGTTGAGTGGTGGCTATTCTGTGGAATGTCTTGATCCTCCTTTGGATTTCCAGTTCTCCAAGAATGTTCCACAAGCTTTTCGTGATTTGCTTCAGGCTCTTCAAATGCATTCAATATTACTGTCACCTCCATGTTCTATAGATTCTTCAATTCTCTGACCAGGTTAGAATTACTTCCACCATGGCCCGTAATTAGACCGGCGTGCATCAATAGGCCTGAAGCTTGATACGTAGTTATCAGTAGAATTTCCATCCGGCATTATCACTATATATATATATATATATATATATATATATATATATATATATATATATATATATCAGGGTATAGTTAAGGTATCGTATGCCTAAAGTCAACGGCGCTTGGCAACTGTCAGTTTCTCACCTATGCGAGTTTCAAATCAAGTAACTTATGTAAATGTGTATTTTCCTTTATATATCACAATAAGCGACTACCCAGCATCACGTCGGTAGAGAGGGGGAAACCTCTGGTGTATCGATTTGTTTACTTTTGAAATTTACAAATTCTTGACATTTCTAAATAGAATTTCAATGCTATTTTTATGTATATTTTGATTTTTTAAATATCTTCGCATATAAATAAAAAAAAATCTAAATTTTTCCACAAAAAGCAAGAACCGTTGATATTTAATATATATATATATATATATATATATATATATATATATATATATATATTACTTTGTGGTTGTTTTATTTTCGTAGTTTCATCCGTTCATACATACATACCAACTGCACTTTATATATGTATAGATTATGCGATGCATGGTTGTAAAAGTGGTTTAGTTTATGAAGTACGATAGGAAGGGCATTCGAGTCTATATCGTATTCATTTTTATAATTTGTTGCTTTATTTATTCTATTATGTTTAATTTATACTTGTGTTCATTTTTAAATAAATTATAATGATTTCAGTCCTTGAGAATTTTTACACCAGTGTTAGCTAGTGGTCTTATACTGTAGGCTGAGTGACAGCAAGTCTCCTCAGGTGTCATGGACTCTTTTGAGTATTCTAGCCGATCTTAATGCTGTTATTTTGATAGTCTCGATTCTTCCTTTGATTTCTAATCCCGGCTGACTCTTTTCCAAACCCTTGAGGACCATTCCAAGGGCCCCAATTACAATTGGTACAGCCTTTACCTTACAGTTTTTTCAGTTCTCTGGCCAGGTTCAAGTATTTGTCTATCTTTCCGTTTTCTTTCATTTTCACTATCTGATCTACCGGGACGGCAAAATCCATGAGATGGCAATTTTTCTTCTTCTTGTCAATCAACACTAGGTCTGGTTTCCTAGCAGGGATTAAATAATCCGTCTGTATCTCAAAGTCTGATAGAATTTTATCCGTCTCGGTCTCTAGAACAAAGTGCGGTTTGTGCATATACCACTTAGTCACATAGTGAAAATTTTATTTCTTGCATGATTCCTAATGGATCACCTTTCCCACCCAGTCATGCCTAGTCTTGTACTCCCTTTGTGCTAGTTTCTAGCATTCGCTTATTGTATGATTAACTCTTTCGTCTTTGTCTCCACACATTATACACCTGCTATTCTGTTGCGACTTATCTGTATTTGCTTTGACGTAGTTTTTTCTTATAGCATTGTCCCAGAGAATTCTGTTTCATTCTCAAGAAATGATTCTGGTTTATGCATATACCATTTTGTTGTATGGTCAAAGTGTTTTTTTTTTCACACAATTCCCAGTGTATCACCTTTCCCAGCCAGTCGTGCCTAGTCTTGTATTCTCATTGTGCTAGTTTGCTGCATTCCCTCAATACATGGTTTATTGTTTCATCTCTGTCAACTCCTGTGTCATATCAGTTTTTGCTTTGATATAATTTGTTCTTATGGCATTTTTTGTTCAGCAATTATTAGTGACTCGTTTTCTCTTTTGATGTCTCCTCTTCTTAACCATGTCCAGGTCCCTTCATCTGCTATTTCCCCCCCCCCCAATATATCTTTTAAAGTGTCCATATAATTGTTTTTCTTTCCATTTTTTGTTGGTTTTGTTGTTTTTCTGTTTGTCCATATGTTGCAGCTGATGTTATTGGAATTGGTTATGTGAGTTTTTCACACCAGCATTAGCTGATGGTCTTTTGCTGAAGTCTGAGTGACAACAAGTTTCTTCAGGTCTCCAGGACTTTTCTGAGTATTGTAGCTGATTTCAGTAATTCTGTTTTTCTGGATTGTCTTAATTCTTCCTCTGATCTCCAGTTCCTCCAGTCTTTTTTCCAAGCTTTTTGGGACCATTCCTAGTGCACCAACTAGAATTGGTATCACTTTTCCCCTCTTCTTCTTCTTCTTCTTCTTCTTCTTCTTCTTCTTCTTCTTATTATTATTATTATTATTATTATTATTATTATTATTATTATTATTAAATATACAGGTATATCAATATCTAATAAGGTGATTCATTCATTTTTATTACAATTTTGTTTATGACCAATCATAAGGACTTCCGTTAAATTCGTTTATGTCGTTTCTTTCCTAACTTATTTTATGACGACGCCGTTTGATTATCTGAATCTTTGTCATTGGAGTGGCTTTGTCATTTGATATTAACTATCAATGATAACGATGCTTTCTTATCCGGTTTCGTGTTGTGAATCCTTCAATCACAAATGCTGCTGCTGCTGCTGCTGATGATGATGATTCATTTTGCTGTTGATTAATTTCTGCTCTCTCCGCCTACTTTCGTTAATCAATACTCTTCTTATGATTGGTTGTATGATCCGGTGATTTGAGAATGATAACAAGCACATAGATTGAAGTAGGAGAGATAGAGAAAGACAGAAAAGAAGAAAGAAAGGGATAAAGGGAAGAAGAAAGGAAGAAAGAAAGAAAGAAAGAAAGAAAGAAAGAAGAAGAAAGACAGAGAAAAGAAAATGATGTAGAAAAAGAAGAGGGAGAAGAAGAAGAGAAAGGGGTAGGGAAGAGAAAATAACGTAAACTAATTCTTCTTCTTCTTCCATTGCCTTCTTCTTCTTCTTCTTCTTCTTCTTCTTCTTCTTCTTCTTCTTCTTCTTCTTCTTTCCACCTGTTCATAAACAGAAGGGAATGGGAGAGAAGAAGAAGAAGAAGAAGAAGAAGAAGAAGAAGAAGAAGAAGAAGAAGAAGAAGAAGAAGAAGAAGAAAAGTATGAAGAGAAAATAATGAGGAAGAATAAGAATAATAATAATAAGTATAAAAAGGGAGGTAGACTAGAGAAAATAATGTAAAAGTAGAAAAAGAAGAAGAAGGGAGATAGGGAAAAGAAAATAATGTGGAAGGAGGAGAAAAACAAGCTGAAAAAGAAAATAAATGTAAAATGAATGCAATTTCGTGGATTCCAGGCATAAAATAACCCTAGATAGGTTGACATACAGTTAAAATCAATCAATCATATTAAACCAGCTAGAGAATAAGGTCAAAAGTATGGTGTACCCAATGAGTATCGAACTCACAACTAATAGGTCTGATAGCCCTGCCTGCTAATTATTACACCATGCAACATACCCCTTAAAAATAAGTGAAGCTTGAATTTGGCACATGGGCAAAAGTAATGAGGCATACAGTGAGGATCTAATTTACGATTCAGTAGTATTAATTTACTAAACTTAGTTTAATTTAGCATAAAGCTAGAAATACAAGACACTCAGTGAGATACAGTGCTGTCGGTTGAGGCTATAGAATACATTGACTGCATCTCTGCAGAGGGGTAAGACCCCCTCCCCAATGCGGCCATCTGTTGGCCGTGGGTGGTGACCCGTGATTCTTAAGGACGTAACCCTGGTGATTGAGCAGTCCATGACATACAACACTCCACTTTGGGCATTACTTAGGCTACATGAGCGGTTGGTGATGCCCCCCACCCCGATCAATTGGCTGGTCTCGTCAAACCCGAACCCTTTTTATCATATATGCGCTAGAAGGCGGTAGTCGAGGGCCTCAGTGTCCTGGGTATGATGTTAAACTCTATCTGATGGTGAAGTTCCAATTCTGGAGCTCTGGGGAATGTGGAGTACCTCTTTATCCCCATTACTCCTATGTCCACTCTAACCTGGTATGGTAGTACCTGTTGGGGTCCTATCAATGTGTTAATTAGAAAAGACTCTCTCCTATATATAAGGGATGGAACACTCTATGACGGCCTTTACATACAAAGTGATGTGTGTATTAAAACCGTTAAAATCCCCTTCGTATTCTGTAGGTGATGACAGCCTGATGGTTAAGGTGACGGACTGACACCCAACCGATCGGATTTCAATCCCGTCTGTAGGTAGCTGACAAATGTCTAGCCACACTGAAGAGACTTGATAAGTCGAAACACATGTCTGTGGACGACTATATATATATATATATATATATATATATATATATATATATATGAATGAAGCACGTGGTGTAATTGTTAAAGTCATAGGAAATGGACTCGTCGCCCCGATATATATATATATATATATATATATATATGTATAAAATCAAATCGTGCCGACAGCATGAATTCCTTTGAGTTACTCCCGCCATATGTCTCTATCGGTCGATCCTAAGCATGACATCCAGTGTCCGTACATGTTATATGCAAGTTTTTGCTGGTTAGCACAAAATTGATAAATGAAAATGAGGACAAAATGTTAAAATCTAAAGATATCAAAAATTCAGTCTCGATACTTTTTGATCAGTATGAGAGTGAAAAAAAGAAAAAGAAAAAAAGGAAAAGAAAAAGAGGTTTAAAGAAATAGAGAAGGAAGAGAAAAACTAAGCCTGATTAAGAAATTGACACGGGAAAGAGGCGAATAATAATAATAATAATAATAATAATAATAATAATAATAATAATAATGACGAAAGATGAACTTTGACGACTTGATAACACACGAATCCATTTAAATAAGGATTGTCTCGGGCTCAAGTGTCGTTTATAGACGATCTAACTATGGACATCCGATTGTTATTCAGATTTGCTGATAAAAGTTCGCAGGAGGAAAACAGACAACACTGATAAGGCACTCAATGCCTCGAACTTTCAGAGAGAAAAGCCTTATTTACGAGATTTTTATAATTTTCATCTCTCTTCTGCCAATCACTTAGATTTCACGAAAAGCGTTCGCATCGGACAACATGGATTCCAGCGATAAACACTAACTGCAATAATTTCTGGACCAGCCTCTCAATCGCGCGCAAATTGCCCGTTTCCCGCCGAGAACGTAGGAACGAAAAGCTGCTAAAACTGGAAAAACGCTCTGTTGGGCGTAGGTACCCTTATCTTCGAGTGGTATGGAATGCTCATATTTTTAACGTACTTATTTAAAAAAAAAAACCATCTTAAATGGGGAGATGTTGTTTGTGGGATAAATCGTCCGTGTACAGCTGATACCTTTATTTATTCTCCCCACCCCCCCACTGCCAACCAATCTGAGTTGCAAATACAAAAACTGATATTATCGGGGGATTCCCTGTGGTGTAGTGGATAACGAGCTAGACTGCGACATTGTCGGGGCGTGGTGTTGGTTAGATTTTATGGCATGTCAAACCTTGTTGGGTTATTCTATGCCAAATATGTATTGTTTTATTCATTTTTGATGGGTATTTTAAAAAATCTCAATTTTTAAAACACATTTTAAATTCATTTTAATCTATTCAACCCATAAAAGGTCAGAATGAACCTATGAGTAATGGCGATGAAAGGGTTACTCCAAAATTGGAACTTCACTATTAGATGCATTCACACACACACACACACACACACACACACACACACACACACACACATATATATATATATATATATATATATATATATATATATATATATATATATATATAAACACAAGTAATTTTTTGCTTTAAAGATTTATAAATTTGAATAATTTCTCTTATACGTGTTATATATAAAGATTTTTAACGCTCCTATAACTTCCCCAAATTTGAGAAAAAGGATACCAAATGATTTTTTTTACATTTTCGAAGGAGATTTCTGACATCGCTCCTTAATATTGTCCCGATAATGGTTGATATATCCAATATATATATATATATATATAAACCGAAACGGTCGAACGTAGACAGGACTATTTGTTCATAAATATATTCATTCTACAAATATATCAGACGAGTAGGAGCTGTGGATATACCACGTTATGATAATCTAATTGTTGCAACGTTTAATATGGTTACTGAAGAGCTATTGTTAAATGGTTCAATATGTACAAAGTACAATGATCTTAATTTAACTATCTCTCACTCTCTTTTTTCTTTCTTTTATTCTTCACATATCTATTCAACTGAAACAGATTAGCATTATCACTTCCGTGCGCTCACATCCTCTATCTATCTTTCTTCTACACTCTTTCTTTCTTATTATATTTTTGTGTAGCATGTCCTTCTTCTTCCCTTTCTTTCTTTATGATAAAAGGGGAATGGCCCCTTATTTAGCTGAGGTGACGACACTCATAAGAAATAAGAATTCGGCGGATAAGCAACCCCAGGTAATCAGGATTTAGATTTTTGAATTTCATCTTGGGCGGACTCATTTTAACCAGTGGCTGTTGCAAGATGATAACAGTCGTACATTTAAGGAACACGAGTATTAATATATAGATAAAAAATAAAATTTGCAACACTTTGGAAGGCGATACCAATTTGGATCTAGGTACAATATGTGTACGTTGTCTGAGCATTTCTGATAAACCCCATATTTTGGAACTTGAACACGTGCTGAGTTAAAATGATAACAGTCGTACTTTTAAGGAACACGAGTATTTATATATAGATAATAATTAATCAACCAAACATCAAATTAATTCTTATACTCAATTATATAAATATCTCACTTCGATCTTCAGTCGATGGCCATAAATAAAAATGAAAGATTAAAAATAGAAGCAAATATTGACGTGTGAAATATTGAAAAAAAATAGGAAAGAAAAGAAAAAGATCTATTTTCGTTGTTGCTCGGGGAAGTACATTCTTATTAATTATCAAAAAAGAGGAAACTATTTACATTTTCGTCCTTTCATCCAGAGATATCTGCACTGATAATACCCCCCCCTACACACACAATCTTTTTTTTAGATTTGATAATCAAAGCGAGAAGGCAGATCCCCTAAAAGCTTAAGTTTAAAGTTGCTCTGCTTAGAAATATGAGAAGAATATTTAATTTCAATTTAATATTTCAAAATTTATTTCATGTACACATCTAAAGAATATGATTCCATCATCATCATCATCATCATCATGTTATTATTATTATATTTACTCCTCTGAGCTTTTCACACCAGCATTAGCTGATAGTCTTTCGTTGGAGTCTGAGTGATAGCAAGTCACCTCAAATTTCCAGAACTCTTCTGAGAATTCTAACCGATTTCAACAATACTGTTGTCTGGATGGTCTCAGTTCTTCATCTAATTTCCAGTTCCTCTAGGCTGTTTTCTAAGCTCTTTGAGACAGTTCCAAGTTTTTCAATTATCTAGCAAGGTCGGCGCATTTGTCTTATTATTATCACTTCTTGCAAGTTTTTCCTATCAGAGTTATGTTATGTAATCGCCGCCCAGCACCTATATGTGTGGCCTTGTGCCAGACTTAGAAAAATGTACTACCGATTATCTTATATTACTGGGTGGTATTTTTGGAATCACCGAAAAAGTAGTTAGGAAAGATAATATCTTTTTAACGAGAGAAACGAGACGATAAGTCTATGATTAGGAAAAACCCAGTCTTTTGGGCTACAGAGAAGTCTTTGATCTTAGGCTTCGTGAACTCTGTGTGACCAGTGAGAATAGAAGGAATCGAACCTTCGATTTGGTCCAGAAGGTGGTCGAAAATTCTAGAGAAAGAATCTTCTGGAAGATTTAGAAATACTATTTAAAAGAGACCCGTGAATAGAATCAGGATCAGTTGGAGTCTGCGATCAGAGCAGTGAGGGTCCGGGAGTCAGAGGCAGTTAGAGCCAGGAGGCCGTGCGTGGCAGTTGGCAGTTGATGAACTGATGTCGCTAAGGACTAAACCTGAGATGTAATATTTTACACTGGACGAAGTTGAAAACATATTTTAAGTGTGAAGCCTGATAATTGGAACGAAGTTAAGAGCATCACTAAAAACATATTTAAGGAAGCCGACCACCTCTCTCTCTTAATAACTTTCATTGAGAAAATAAATTTACGTAAAGCAAGAAATACTGTCCACATCTTTATTTACTACACGCCAAAGAAATCGTGCTCATGAATGAAAGCCATTAGCGTGTATACTTGTCAACAAGTCAAATTGGCCGTAACGAAGGGCACGCGACGACCGTGCGTAAAGTGATATCTTCCCTTGACCATAAACAAAAGAAGTGGAGAAGGATTTTGGGGCTAAGAAGACGATGACTGCTAGATCGGGGGTGTGTATGTAAACAAACTCCGTACGGTACGAAGATACGAATTGTAGTGCGAGAAGGAAAGGCACTAACGTTAAATACTAACTGGTCCCACTAACGTTAAACATTACGAAGTGGTGCAGTAACGTAACATAGATCCCTAATTAGGTCCCGCAACGTAATAGTTAGCTGGAGATCTTTCACTGGAGTCTGAGTGGCAGTAAATCTCCTAAGGCATCCAATCTTAACAATACTCTTGTCTGGATGGGGTTGATTCTTCCTCTGTTATCCAATTCCTCCAGTCAGTCCTTTTTCCAAACCCTCGAGGACCGTTCCAATGGCACCAATTACAATTCGTATTACTGTCACCCTCATGTTCCACAGTTTTTCAATACTCTGGCTAGTTCCAAGTATTTTTTATTTTATTTTCACTCTGTGGTCTGCCGAGACGGCAAAATCCTCTAGATGACAAGTTCTTTATTTCTTGTGAATTAACACTCGATCTTCTCTATGGGGTTAGGTAATCCGTTTGTATCTCAAAATCGCAGAGAATTTTATGCGTCGCATTTTTCTTGGGCGGATTCTGGTTTGTGCATTACCATTTGGCAGTATTGTCAAAATTTTTATATATATATATATATATATATATATATATATATATATATATATATATATATATATATAAATGAATTAACAAATAAAAGGTTTAGCTTTTATTAATTTACATGGGAACAATATTTACAACAAATGGTTTCCTGCTAACGCATTCGTCAGGTAAACGAAATATTTTTTTAAATTATAGAAATAATGTAATATATATATATATATATATATATATATATATATAAGTAGTTACCCAACATCACCAGGGTGGAGGCGGTGACACCCCCTAAAAAACGTGGTGCAATGGTTAGTTAGTTAGTATCGTATATTCATTATTATTATTATTATTATTATTATTATTATTATTATTATTATTATTATTATTATGTATTTTGATTTTTAGATATCTTCGTAAATATAAATCAAATCTTCATAATTGTTGTACAAAAAATCAAGAACCTGTGATATTTAATGTGTATATATATCTACTTTATTGTTAATTGTTGTATTTTCGTAGTTTTATACATACACACATCTCTCTCTCTCTCTCTCTCTCTATATATATATATATATATATATACATATATATATATATATATATATGAGGAGAAAATGAGTAAAGAAAAGAAATGTAGATGGATAAAATGAATTTAATCGATATCACATTAATCGATATCACTTACACGTGTGTTTCGGTCAGTTTATGTGTGTGAAAATATTTCGCACACATAGAAGAATCGACCTTCATCAGAGTGAACATTTATTTTCACACACATAAACTGACCGAAACACACGTGTAAGTGATATCGATTAATGTGATATCGATTAAATTCATTTTATCCATCTACATTTCTTTTCTTTACTCATTTTTTCCTCATATTGTCGGATTCAATTCCTTTTCCATATATATATATATATATATATATATTATATATATATATATATATATATATATATATATATATATATATATATGATATTAGTTATATAGATAGACGTGGATGTTTTAGCCAGTGCTTCCTCTAGCTTTTAATCGAATTCCTTCATTCATCATCGTCACTTGCACTTGTGAGAGCATTGGCCTGAATGAACTGAAGGTTAGCATTTCTCTGACAGTTGAACGTTTAGCACCGCCAGACAATTTGCAGCCATTCTTTACATAACATAGTAGAGTCATAGATGATCTTTTATAATTGTACATAGAACAAGATTTGTAGTTAAAGACTTTAAAACTAACGAAAGTATTTTGGTATGTCTTTATAAAGTACACTAATCAGTGTATATCACTTAGTGTAACATTATGACTATTTCTGTGGGATATCTCAATAAGACCTGATATAATGGTTGTATCTTTAGAACTTATACGAAGGAAAAGAAAGATTGGAAAAAAAAGAAAGGAAAAAGGGGGGGGAGAAGGAAGAGAAGGAAAAAAGATAGAACAAAAGAAAGAAAGATAATATGTAAGAAAGAAGAGGAAAAAGTAGGAGAAAGAGAAAGAAAGAGGAAGGGCAAAAGAAAGAAAGAAGAAGAAAAAGGAAAAAAAGAAAGAGGAAAAAGAAAGAAAGAAAAAAAAGAAAGAAAATAAATAAGATGAAGAGGAAAAATTGTAAGAGAGAAGAAGAAAAAGATGGAGAAAGAGGAAGAAAAAGAAAGAAGAAGGAGGAAGAAAAAGAAAGAAAATAAATAAGAAAGAAGAGGAAAAAGTTGCAGAAAGAGAAAGAAAAAGGAAGAAAGAGGATGGGAAAAAAAGAAAGAGAATAAGTAAGAGAGAAGAGGAAGAAAAATGAAGTAAGAGGAATGAAAAAAAGAAAGAAAGAGAAAAAGTAAGAAAGAAGGAAAAGTTCAAGAAAAAGGAAGAAAGAGAATAAGTAAATAAGAAAGAAGAAGAAAAAATAGAGAAAGAGGGAGCAGAAGGAAGAAAGAGGGGGGGGTAAATGAAAAAAAAACAGAATGAGTAAAAAGAAGAGAAAGAAGATGGAGAAATAGGAAGAAAAATGAAGAAAGAGGAAATGAAACATTATTTTTTCGTATGCTGCATACCTTTGGGAACCTTTTATTTTTTTATAAATGGAAATCAAAATTCACTTTTCAAAAATTAATGCACCATTGTAATTTGAAAAAAAAAAAAACCTGGAATTCCACTCGGGTGACGTCAAACGTTAAACATTTTGAAACCTTTCCTCTCCTTCCCTCTAAAAAAAGCAACGTCGACTAATCTTTAATGGGCTGAGTAATTCGTAACATAGACACTGTTACCCAGTGAACTGGACATTAATACTTTCTCTATTAATTGAAACGAGGATTTACATTAAAATTGTTAACGTTGAATAAGATTTTAAAAAAAGGGAAGTAATTTGAATTCCGCTTTGCATTCATTGAAGATGGCCATGTTCTACTTGATAAAGCATTTGCATTCATTTAGGGGAGGGGAGCTCTCCTTGGGCATCATACTTAATTAACAGCATGAAGAAATGGACCAAGAAATTATTCAAAAAAAATTATTTTTCTTTTTCAAAAAATCTTCACTTTATTTATTAAATGACCTTCGTATATATATATTCATTTATTTCTTATTGTGTACAATACATTTAAAGTGCAATTGTTACCATTGGTTTCCTATCAGCATGTTAGCCGCTTTTCTTTAAGTCAACGCCCCTGTTAAGAAATACGGTAAATGTCAAATCATTTATATATGTGTGTCTTTCATTTATTCATTTTCAATCCTCCAATACCAAAAAAAAAACTACAAACAATAACACACACACACACACACACACACACACACACACACACACACACACATATATATATATATATATATATATATATATATATATATATATAGATAGATAGATAATTGTGTGTGTGTGTGTGTTTTGTGTGCGTGTGAGTATATATATATATATATATATATATATATATATATATATATATATATATGTATAAGTATTAACTTACCGGTGGGTATAAGAACGATCGTTGGAAGCGCACAATATCCAGAGGTTAAGGTTGAGAAAAAACAAATACAAAGTGCTCAATACAATTCCAACGGGCATGTTTATAACACCTAAGATTAATCGTAAACTCGATTAATTTAAAGTAACCCTGAAGAATCAATCGATGAAACTCGAGTAGGTTACTCCTTTCCATCCTTAAAATAATATATATATATATATATATATATATATATATATATATATATATATATTATTATTATTATTATTATTATTATAAAAAAGAAGGTCCGCAAAATGGATTTTTTTTATTTATCTTACAAAATATTAAAAAAAACAATTTTTCTTAAAAAACATAATCCATTTTGCGGACCTTTTTTATGAAATATTTAATTTTCACCTGTTGGACCCATAACAACACTTTATCTATCTATCTATCTATCTATCTATCTATCTATATATATATATATAATATAATATAATATAATATAATATAATGGAGATTGAATGTGAAAAGTATTAGCATATGAAGGTGCTCAATGCTAAAATAGCAGAGCAGATTAAATCAGAGATTAGATATTATGGAGTTAATATTCAGTTTCATGCATAATTACAATTGTTAGACCGTTAAATCGTCGGTCACTAAAAACATTTGTATATATCCTTTCTTTTTTTTTTAATTATTCAAACTGTCGATATATAACCTACTGAATCAGTACTCTTTCGCTCTGCCTGAAGTATGAACTTTAAAAAATCTATATTCTTATTTTTTCATTTTCAGTCGTGCCTCTTGATGGTGGTCGTAAGTTTGGGTGGTCGTAAGTCTACATAGGTCGTAAATTGGTGACGTTATGTGTATTTCCTTTGAGTTCAATTTTCTTTTAGTTCTTTCGAGTTGATCGTTTCTTCAAGCGCAACACAACGAAGATGGGTTTGTCAGCGTTATTTCAAGCGTCTATTTCGATTGCAAAGAGACGATGTCATTGAGAACTGGTGGAAAGAAAAGCATTAAGCATGATATCAATAATTCACTGAGAAAAGGGCGTCTGTTAACACACAACGTACACGCCACAGATATAGACATATGTCTATATGCGCATGCGTGAGAGAACAGAAAAATGAAATTTTAGGGTGGACAGCAGAAAATACATCCTTCCTTCTTTCCTTCTTTTCATCTTTTCATTATATTCGATTGAAACAGATTAGCGTTATCGTTACTACGCGCTCACCCCATCATTCTATGTTTCCCATACTCTTATTCTTATTTTTTTTATATACATACGTACGATGCAATATGTTTTTGTCCATTATTTAGCTGAGATGACGACACACACGCACACACATACATATATATATTTCCATATTTACTCCCATGTATACACACACACACACACACACACACACACACACACACTATATATATATATATATATATATATATATATATATATATATAAGATTTATCCAAAAACTTGGTAGTAAGGGATGATTCTATATGTGATTTCAAGATCCACTGTACTAATATTGATGACCCAGTATGTATAAATACAGTGAATCATTAAATCACTAAAGAGAGCTTAATGTAAAATAACCTTTTAGATTATATACAGAGCAATATTTATCAATAAAGGAAGAACTCAATACAGTAATCCCATAATAAATTTATTTCGACAAAAATTGGGGCCCATATAAATCTAAGTTGATTTAAACCGGCTCCCCAAATTTTCGCCTCATCAGATGGGTCTCAATTCACTTATGAACAAGCATATCACAAAAACCCCAAAGAGCTGAATATATATATATATATATATATATATATATATATAGAGAGAGAGAGAGAGAGAGAGAGAGAGAGAGAGAGAGAAAGAGAAGGTCCGCAAATGTATCATGTTCTCAGAAAAAAATGTTTATTCTTTTTATCTTACATACACGTATGTAAAATAAAAAGAATAAAAAAAAAATTCTGAGAATATAATACATTTTGCGGACCTTCTTTTTATAAAATATAAAATTTTCTCCCGTTGGAACCAGAACAACATTTTATATACACACACACACACACACACACACATATATATATATATATATATATATATATATATATATATATATATATGTGTGTGTGTGTGTGTGTGTGTGTGTGTTTACAGGGTGTCCATAAAGTCTTGTACCAGGTTTAAAATGTACCAACAAAGATGATGATGTTGGTGCGATAATAAGAATGTACATCAATAATAAAACTTCAAGAGTTGAACTTTTATGTTTTTACTAAAATATTTTATTATTTGTACAATGTTCAATTTTAAAACTGATTCAAGAATTTGTAAACTATCTCTCTCCCTCTCTCTCTATATATATATATATATATGTGTGTGTGTGTGTGTTATCCACAGACACCGTGTTTCGACGTTTCGCGTCTCTAAGTGTGGCTAGGCACACCAACTACATCTGACCTGGAGCGAAACTCGACTGACTTTTTGTTAGCCCGATTTGTTAACCTCTCGGCCATGCAGTAGTACCTTGACTTATGAGTTTAATTCGTTCTACTAATAACTCAATTTCCTCAGATGTTTAATCAATTTTACCAATTAAAATAAACTGAAATACCATTAATCAACCCCCCCTGCAAATATATTTTTCTGTTAGTTTCTTTTAATAAGAAAATTAGCTCTGTGTTGTATAAAATATGATTAAATAGAATGCAATGAATTATATGCTATGTTATGTTTTAATGTTGTTTTTTTTTTTAAATAATATGTTTAAAATTATTTTTAGTAAACGTATGTACATAAGCGTATCTGAGGCTCGCTCATACCTCAAAATTTACCTCTCAACACAAAGCAAAAAAAAAACGACAGAGTGATAGCTCGTTACTTAGGGAACTCGTAGGTCAAGTTACCACTGTATAGACATTATGTGTTTGTAAATGCATTTGTGTACTCGTGTCTAGATTATCATTCATATGGAAATCTGATCTCTCTGATAAGTTAAAGCGACAAATTTTCCAAGCCATAGTTGTATCGGTACTACTGTATGGCTCCATCATTGGACCCTAACGACGCGCGTAGAAAATAAGCTAGAAGGCAAAGGATGCTACACGCGATATTAAACAAATCATGGAATAAACACCATAAAAGAAAAAAGTACGGACACCGCTATCACACGGATTGTCCGAATGAGACGAACAAGACATGTTGGGCACTGCTGGAGAGAAGCAAGGATGAACTCGTAAGTGACGTTCTCCTGTGAAAACCAGCACATTGGGACACCAATATGGGCCGCCCAGCAAAGACGTGCACTGAGCAGCTCTGTATGGATACTGGATACTACGCAGAGGACTTCCTGAGTGGAATGAGTAATAGGGACGATTGATGAGAGATTGTCATACAAGCACGACATGATGATGATGGTGATGATTTGTGTGAGAGTGTGCATGTAAGAGTGCGCCCGAGTGTGGGTGTGTATAGAATATAAAATGACAGGAACTGTTACTCTTAATAACAGCCCTTGCGGAATAATTCCTTCCCGACGATTTCTTTCCGATTGTGTCGACTACTGATTACTTTCTTTAGTTGAGAATCTTAATGTCTTTCGAGCAAAGACAGAGGGCGAACAGACGATGGAACCATTAGACTGTATAGATTCCCGCCAATTTAGAATCAGGGGGCGGGAAAAATGGCGACTGAAGGAAGTGACTGGCAAGATGGAGAAAATAGATTTAAAAGATAAAAGAAAAGACGGAACATTATTTTTTTTTAAATGTGTTGGCTGGTAGGTAGGGTTTTACGGCATGTCAACCCTTGTTGGATTATTTTATGCCGAAGACATTTCGTTTTATTCTTTCTTGATGGGTACTCAATTTTTTCTTTTTAAATACAATTTTAAACACATTTTTTAAACTCATTTTTTCTATTCAACTCAAAGGTGTGACCCTAACAGGTACTACCACTCCAAGTCAGTGAACCTGGGAGTAATGGTGATAAAGGGGCACTCCACATTCCCTAGAGCTCCAGAATTGGAACTTCACCATCTTACCCAGGACATTAAGACCCTTAGCCACCGCTTTCTAGCGCATATATGATAAAAAGTGTTAGGGCTTGCCATAATGACAGTATGGTTGGGATAACCATATAAGAGCTAGAGATTGATTGGACCAGCCGATTGATCGGAAGGGGACTTTCTGACCACTTGTGAAACTTAAATAAGGATGAAAGTGGAGTGCTGCATGTCATTGACTGCTAAACCACTAGGGTTCAATCCTTAAGTATCACGGGTAGCCACAGACGGCCATCAGGTGGCTCCATTAGGGGCGGGGGTCTTACCCCTCTGCAGAAGTGAAGTCGATGTATTCTAAAGCCCCAGACGACGGGGTTGGCGACTGAAAGAAGTGACTGGCAAGTTGGAGGAAAAGTATTTAAAATAAAATAAAATAAAATAAAAGACGGGACATTATATTTTCTTTTAAGTAAAAAGTACGAGAAAAAAAGTAATGAAAATATGGAAATATCATCATCATCATCATCATCACTAACACCACGTATACCCCTGATTCTGTCTCGTCAACTGTCCCTAACGGTCATCACCCCTGGCATCCAGAATCCGTGCAGAGCTGATTGATATAGATGTTGCTGCTTGGCCTGCACTAGTTTGTCCATGTGTAGAGGCCCACAGAAGAAAGTCACTTATGACTTCGTCCTATATATATATATATATATATATATATATATATATATATAGAGAGAGAGAGAGAGAGAGTGGCATTTGTAAATTATCCAAAATGCTCAATATCTTAAAAACATAGAGCAATAAAAAGTATCAACTAACATAGCGTTCAACCGTTATTATCGTAAAAGAAATTTATCTCGGTTTAGATAAGGAATCAATTGACTTGATTAATTATAGAGTAGGATCCTGATGAAATAATTTCGATTGAAACCATGGTAGACCTTTTACTCTTTTCCTCTACTACTTATACTAATATCATATATATACATACTATTACTAATACTGTATATATACTATCATTACTAATTTCATATATATATATATATATATATATATATATATATATATATATATATATATATATATGACTGTCACATCTTGACAGATAAAAACCGTTTTTAACACCAGAATTACAAGTGAATTATTTTGATTATTAAATAATTCAAAAGGAAGGAAATAAAATATCTGACAGTTTTCTTTTTTAAATTGGGAAAGAAAGACGTCATTGTTTTTAAGAAGAAGAAAAATAAAAAAACGTTTATTTACAAAAAAATGAAATTCAGAATTTAAGCATTTTAAATATCTTACCTTAAAAGGTATTCATCAGTCCAAATTCCCACCCTGAAAAAATGACAAGAAACCAGTAAAATAACACCAACGCATGTGGTATGTATCTACCCAACCTCTCAACAGCAAGAAGGATGTGACACACGGTCAATTTTAAATTGGTTTAAATTCAGAGTGTTCTTTCCCCTACACTGGTTGCCTTCCCGGGACTAAAGATTCCAGTCTGTCCTACAATCTATAAATTAATACTCGTACTCATTATTTTTACAACCGTTATCATATTGCAACACCCTCAGGTTATAAATGAGACCATCATCATCATCATCATTACTCCCAGGTCTACTCTGACCCGGAGTGGTAGTGCCTGTTACGGTCCCGCCTATGAGTTAAATAGAACAAAATGATTTTAAAAATGTGCTTTATGAATTGATTTAAAAAATTGAGTACCCATCAAGAACGAATCAAACAAAACGTCTTCGGCATAAAATGACCCAACAAGGGTTGACTGACCGTAAAATACAGCCCGCCAACCAACCAACCAACCAACTTTTTCATCCTACTCTTGTATTCTTTTTTCTTTCCCTTTAATACCAACACTTCCTTTTCTTTCTTAATCTTTTCTATCAGCATCTTTTTCCTTCACACCTTCTTTTCATCTTTCTTCTCTTCTTCCTCATTCTTCTTGATCATCTTTTTTCTTTCACATTGTTTTCTTCTTCCTTTTATCTGCCTTCTACATCCTAGGTATGGGTGGGGAAGTCCCACTAGTATAATGGCTGACGTACTTCTTCCCAATTTGGATTATCGCGGAGATTTTGGTGTATTATCTTTCTCTCAAGTGAAATCGCATGCATCATTTTTGAAGCATCATTTTTAACTTCTTATTTGTTTTTTGAAATTTGATACTTTCCAAGGTCCTAAAAGAAACAACAACAACAACAACAACAACAACAACAACAACCCATCAATTTTCCGAGCAAATCAGCGACATCAAAACTCCGATGAACAGGAGTTAAAATATCGAATCGGATCATTACCATGACATCAGAAAATGTTATAGTTGATTCAGAAAAAAAAACGTCGTTTGGCATAACCTCATCCTATATATATTGTTGTAAGGGAAGATATTTTCCCTTAAAAGCATGTTGGACTCGTCCAACGAAACCCATAAATAATACGGATTACACGAAGGTGTTAATCAAGTAGTAAATAGTCTTGCTACAGAGATATTAATTACTGCTGTTGAAGAGCTGCGCGTTGGACTCTATCTTATTCATATCTGTTGTACCGAAGGGTAATAAGCTTATGTTAATCTTTCTTCTAGATTTCAATATTATTATTTGATGACTCAGTCACAACACACACACACACACACACAGGCACTCACACGTATATATATAATATATATATATATATATATATATAATATATATATATATATATATATTTATATATATATAAAATGAGTACCCATCAAGAATTAAACAAACAAAACGTCTTCGGTATGAAAAAAATCAACAAAGTTTGACAATGCGTAAAATCCATTCTATCTTGCATTTCCTCTATGGATTATAAATATATATATATATATATATATATATATGGTGGACTCTCCTATCGTGAACGAAAGATGAGGGTCAGCAGTGAGTGAGTAAGGAAATTTTTGATCTAGCTTTAAAACTTTGATTGTATAGGCCACACCTTGTTCTGAATTCAACATTTATTCCTTCGCTTAGACCTGAGAATGCTTTCTCGAGCATAGCATAAAAAACTAAAAACCAATGCAAATAGAATATATATATTCTTCAACTGCTACTCCAACGTTTTCACTGTTTTCGCTTTAGTCGTTAATTCAAACAGTACTCAATATATTTAGTAAAACATAGAGCATTAATAGTTTCGGTGTTCAAGATACACCTTAGTTCTTCTGAAGGTGGTGTGCATTGAACACTGAAACCGTAGTTGAGGGACAAACTTTTTCTACGACTATATATATATATATATATATATATATAATATATATATATTATATATATATATATTTGCTGTTAATTGTTTAAATTTCGTATATTCAGCCGGATATACACGCATACATACATACGCGCAACTGCCCTTTATACATGTATGTATAGATAAATAGATGACTGACAAAGTTTTGATGAGTATATATATATAAAGTGTAAACAGATGAATCTTTTAGTAACGGCTTGACTTTTATTGTGAATACGTTGTACAGTTTTAGATTTTAAAGCAGCACTATAATGATTTCGATATATTACCCCCGGAAAAGAATTATGAAATTAGCTGACTTAGACAATACCATTGTTGTTGTTTTTTTTTGCAGAAAAATAAACCAATAACAGATGAGACACAAACCATTTTTTTATTCAATCACTGAATATTCTGGCTACATGAAATTTACCTTAAACAATAAAATATACCTTAAACAAATTAGATTAAATTATTTAAATTAATACCATTTTTTTCCAAGTCATGTTGACGAAAATACGATGGACAAAACAAAAATATTGAGAAATAAATTATGCAATGATGTTGTGATTTGCATTCGTTGCCAGGGGGAGGTATTTTGATATACTGTTATGACTGACAACTAAAAGTTTTCTGAAATTATATATATATATATATATATATATATATATGTGTGTGTGTGTGTGTGTGTGTGTGTGTGTGTTTATGTATACATATATACATATACGTGTATGTATACATATATGTATACATATATGTGTATATATATACATATGTATACATACATATATATTTATATATATGTGTGTGTATGTATATATATACATATGTATACATACATATATATGTTTATATATACATATATATATGTATAAATATACATACATATACATGTATATATACATATATACATATATATGTATATACATACATATATATACAAATATATTTGTATACATATATATACATATAGACATATATATATATATATAAACATATATATATATATATATATCGAAATATAGTGAAATGGTATAATCAGATTTAAGTCACCTCCACACACACGCATATATATATATATATATATATATATATATATATATATATATATATTATATATATATATATATTACATCGCATTATTAAGTTAGAAATCAATATGAGGCTGTATTAATTAATTAAAAAATTGTTTTTGAAGTAAATTGCTGGCAACGAAATGCCATTTCAAAGGAATATTTTTCGCGCCATAAAACAATTCTTATTAGAATTATTAAAATTATTAAAATTATTTAAATTATTCTGTTCAATAAATTAAAGTTGTAAATATTTGTCATGTTCTTCAGTTATTTCAAATCCTCTAATGTAATATACTAGCGGGACCTGTAGATATACTACAGTACGATAATTTAATTATTACAACGTTGGGTATGTTTACTTTAGAGATGTTGCAAAAAAGATAAAATGCAAAAATATAAATACTAATTATCTGGTGTTGCTTGTCCGCCGAATTCTTATCTCTTATAAGTGTCGTCACCTCAGCTAAAAAATTAACCATTCTGTTTTATTATAAAGAAAGAAAAAGAAGAAAAGGACTTACTACATAGAAACAATATAATAAGAAAGAAAGAAAGAAAGAGAGTAGGGGAAAGATATAGAGAGAGAGGTGGGCGTGCGGAACCGATAACGCTGAACAGTTAAAATCGAACATAACGAAAAGATGAAAAGAAGGAAAGAAAGAAAAAAAACGAGTGAGAGTGTTAAATCAAGAATATTATACTTTTTACATATTGAACTATTTAGTAATAGCTCTTAAGGAAACATATCAAACGTTGTTAAATTAAATTATCATACTGTGGTATATCTACAGGTCTTGCTAATAATAATAATAATAATAATAATAATGATAATAATAAAATAAAAATAATAATAATAATAAAATTAAAATAATAATAATAATAATAAAATAAAATAATCGCTGCACAAAATAATGCCATAAGGACAAACTATATAAAAGCGAAAATTGATAAGACCCAACAGAATAGTAAATGTAGACTTTGTGGTAATAAAGATGAGACTGTAAACCATATACTCTGCGAATGTAGCAAACTAGCACAACGAGAATACAAAACTAGACACGACTGGGTTGGGAAGGTGATCCACTGGGAATTATGCAAAAAATTAAATTTTGACCATACAACAAAATGGTATATGCATAAACCAGAATCTGTTCTTGAGAACGAAACGCACAAAATTCTCTGGGACTTTGAAATAAAAACAGATCACCTTATCCCAGCAAGAAGACCAGACCTAGTGTTGATTAACAAAAGAGAAAGAACTTGCCAACTGGTGGATTTTGCAGTGCCAGCAGATCACAGGGTGAAGCTAAAGGAAAATGAAAAAAAATGGACAAATATCTGGACCTTGCCAGAG
>CM042145.1:57214995-57224995 GCA_023376005.1 Doryteuthis pealeii | reverse complement strand
AAATAATAACATACTTTTATTGATCAGCAATTTGATAGAGCGAAATAGAAAAGAAAAAAAGGAGAAACTTAAGGGCCCTTTAAACCGGTCCTTTTTCAAAAGTAACGCCCGGTAGATCGTTTAAAAGTCATGTAGCGTTTGTTTGTATTCGCCTGGTGAAGTTGTCTGCCCCTTTTAGTTCCATGATGCCCGCTAGGGCACCAGTATAAAAGCGCCGGTTTCAAAACCTTCGCTCTCTCTCTTTATAGTTTTCAGAACTACGAGCCACATGGGGTAGATTCTATCTAAACCCTCTAGTGGGGCTCCGCCCCCCTTACATTACTGTAAGTCTTTACAGCATGGACTATCGCTTGTCTCATGTCTGTACTCTTTTATGTTATACTTTGTATCTTTCATGAATGTTCATCTTTATTTGTGTAACACTGTTTATCTTATTATGAACGTTGTATTCCACTGTTATCCATGTGCTGTGTTATTAAATGTTTGTCTATTAACCCTTGTCGGAGTTATTGGTATTTAAAGCATGTTGAACTTTAAACCATCTTTACAACTGGTGACATCCCGAAGTGATGTGAACACGCACCCTTTTTGCCCAAGTCAACCATAAAAATGGTCGTAAAAGTACTTGGGACTTTCAATACGAACTTTTTTAAAAAAAGAAAAAACGGTGACCCCCTCAAAGAAATTATTTCTTTTTTCTCCGACAGTTATGGACACATTTTTTTTACAGCGCTGGATATCTTCTAAGAAGTTTTAAAGGAAGATTCAACACCAAGAATTTTTTTTTACCTCGAGGAAATAGTATCAGCCATCAGCCAGGGACAGTGACACGTTCCCCCCACCCTTAGGGATACAGGCATCTTCAATTCGGCGGACTACTAAGGATACGCACATGGCCACACCATGTGACCTGGATTACAGCCGCAAGGCTACTCAGCGAAAAAAAATTTTTGCTACCCCTCTGAAAGTGAGGTTCATCTAAAATGTCCATTTCAGAAATTACGGTAGCTGTGCCTCCCAGACTCAAAGTACTGACCTTAAAAATTTCAACTCGACCTTGGCGTCTAAGAAAGACATTTAACCAGGTCAGCATTGAAGAATGGAATGAAGAGACGTTGAATTTCAAGTTTTTTATCCACACCACACAGAGACATTTGCTCCATATTTTTCCCCAAACTGTTGAAAATTGTACACCTGTACAGAAAATTTTATATGCTAAAAGTGGAACCTGAAATAATGTTCGTAAAGGATCTTTTAACATTTGTTTTTTAAACACCTGTACAAAAAAAAATTTTATATGCTAAAAGTTGGACCTGAAATAACGTTCGTAAAATTCTTTTAACATTTGTTTTTTTGGGGGCATTTTGTGCCTACCATTTTGTTTCCGGGAGAAAAATTATTCCTCAAGGATAAAAGCAGTCCTTATTTCAACTCAGGAATTTGGAAGAAAGTTGATTTCTTTAAATTGTAACCATACCACATAGGAGTTTTTCCCACTGGACTTATACTTGAAAATTCTCTTGTGTATATTTTAAATTACATTCCTGTTTTTTCATGTTTTTATTTTATAGTTTGCGGAAGTATGCATATGCAAATTTTATTTCTGTTTTGTGTCTGGAACTTTTTAACTTTGAACATTCGAAACTCTGTTCTTTTCCTTAAAGGAATATATATTTTTTGTTTGCTTGTCTATAAATTTTTTTGCCCCGCTAAAAATTTAGGGGGGAGTATTTGTAGCGTTTGTTTGTATTCGCCTGGTGAAGTTGTCTGCCCCTTTTAGTTCCATGATGCCCGCTAGGGCACCAGTATAAAAGCGCCGGTTTCAAAACCTTCGCTCTCTCTCTTTATAGTTTTCAGAACTACGAGCCACATGGGGTAGATTCTATCTAAACCCTCTCGTGGGGCTCCGCCCCCCTTACATTACTGTGAGTTCTTTACAGCATGGACTATCGCTAGTCTCATGTCTGTACTCTTTTATGTTATACTTTGTATCTTTCATGTGTCTATCTTTATTTGTGTAACTCTGTTTACCGTATAATGAACGTTGTATTCTACTGTTATCCATGTGCTGTGTATTAAATGTTTGTCTATTAACCTTTGTCGGAGTTATTTGTATTTAAAGCATGTTGAACTTTAAACCATCATTACAGTCACAATGTAAATTAAATGGGTAAAAGAGGGAGATTAAACCATACAAAATGGTGGGGCAATATGAAGGCAAATAGGAGAGGGAAAAATTATATATATATATTTGTATATACCTTCATGTAATCCCCACTTCAGCAGTCACATCCCCAGCAAAAATTACCAGGCAGTATTTCAGGTGTCTTTGTCTACACAGGGGCGGACAGTAAAAAAAAAATGGAGACTGCCTCAATGACATTGAGGTGGTGGCTTATCCTAGCCCTGTGTAGAACGGAAAATTGCTGATCATTGTAGTTTATTTTACAACTGTTTATGCTACAAAGGTGGTCACCGATGGCAGAATCATGTGTCTGTGAAAGCCTGGGTGTGGTTTGGGGGATGCTTCTTATACTCCTCGGTTTATTCGGACTCTCAAACTCTGCGTCGTCCTACCAATATAACTGGCAGCACACCAGCATTGATATTTATAAATTACAAAACTTTGTTCAAGGATTGGCAGGACGTCTTTTTGAGCAGAGCGAAATGCGGGTATGGTGGTGAAAATTGTCCGGACTTTAACTGCGTTAAAGCAGCTCGTAATGGCTAATTTGATTTTGTTTGCCAACGTCTGACTAACAAGTCCTATAAACGGCAATCGCAAATATACAGGATACTCAGGAGGACCAAACTCTTTGTTGCTGTTAAAATTTGATATGGTTTGGTTGATCACCACCTTCGTAGTCAGATCCTCAGGATATCCATTGTCGGCAAAGATGTTATTGATTATTTTGAGTTCGTCTTTAATCTTGCAATCAGAGCATATCATAAGAGCTCTAAATGTTAAGCATTTAATTAAGCTTACTTTCTGGATTTGGGGGCGAACGAATCCCAACTCAAGTAGAGACCAGTAAAGGTGGGCTTACGATAAATACTCGTCACAAAGGACGAGGAACGTTTTTCAACTAAAACGTCCAGGAAGGACAGACTATTATTTTTCTCCTCTTCCATTGTAAACCCCAGGGAGAGATGAAGATCATTAAGGCCCTGAAAGAATTTCAGAGCTTCATCACGTGAACTGAAGCAAGCAAAATGTCATCCACGTAATGAGCATAATAATAAGGTTTGGGAACCTTATCAAACAGCATCTTTTCAAGGAAACCCACAAACACATTAGCCATTAGGGATGCAAGGGGACTCCCCATCGAGATACCGTCAATCTTTTTAACTTTTCCTTTGCAGTGACATTAGTAAATTATCCAAAAGTTCTTAATACATCGAAAACATAAAGCAACAATAATAGTAGCAATAGTAATAGTATTAGTAGTAATAGTAGTAATAGTAATAGTCGAAAAGAGTTAAGTGTCTAACATGGTTTAAATCTAAACGATCTCATCAGGAACCTACCATATACTTGACTAAGTCGATGTCATTATCTTTTGAAAGGGGTCCAAAAATTCAAGGTAATATCAATCCTTTGAAAGTCTCTCCAGCAAACGAAAAATGCAATTCCTTTCCCAACTGAACACGCCACTCTCACATCAAATAGCAGTCGTCAGATTTCACTTGCCGTCCAAACACTTTCTTCCTCGCTCGCCCTGTCAGCGACAGTCCGTCTTTATTTCTGCTCGTTCGGATGCGCTTATGCAAATTCGGATATACTTTATTTGGGTCTCTGCTAACAACACCTCAGCTACGAGGAGGTAGCGAGTTCGAGTATCCGTAGCCGCTCGCCACAGGCCAAACATATCCTGACGCGCTTTGTTTGTGGGGGCTGGGAATCCGCTTGTTCATAGGGCTGCCTTTCAGTCTCGTCACACATTATTTAAACTGAGATAAACTTATTTTCTGATAGTAAGGATTGAACGTTAGGTTAGTTCCTATTTTGTTCAATTGTCACGTGCGGCTTATTCTATTCTTTTATTTGTTCTTTGCTTTTCATTTCTATTATTGTTATTAACTTAATTCTAATGATAAATAGTTAATATTACTTATTTATAGTTTTTCATTAAATATATATATATATGTATATTCTTTGCGTTGAGGATTATTACATGCGAAGATCTGCCGTGATAAATGACATCCACAGTGAGAGTTCGGGGTACATTGTTCCAGATGTGTGAACGGACAGAGCTAAATGTAAATGAATAAATGGAGGAAAAGACTTAAAATTTGCTTCATGTAATTATCTATTTTAACTGCAACAAGCTTATCTCGCCACCGCATCTTCAGACATATATATATATATATATATATATATATATATATATATATATATATAAAGTTAAACTTAATGAGTCAGATATACCTGCTAACAGTTTCGCTTATTGCACTTCAGGACTAAGATCTTAGCGCGCGCGCGCGCACAAGGACACACACACACACACACACACACACACACACATATATATATGACTAAGATCTTAGCCCTGAAGAGCACTAATCGAAGCTGTTAGTAGGTATATCTACCAGCCTAAGGAAATTGCAAGCTATGATAATACTCAAAAGCTTACAGAAAGGTGGATTGAACCAGATAACACTCCTACATTTGTTTTTCGGTGATCTATTGCCGGGGTTTCTAGATTTATCTTAGTATGTAAGTTTTTTGTGTGAAGCCACTTTTTTGCAGGGCTTCATAAATTATTTTGCTTTCCTCCGATATTTGCTTATTTGTGGATAGCCTATTTATTCTAGTGTTAACTGCGTTTAGAATTTCTGAGATGATGGACTTAGGGTGGTTTGAGTTGAAGTTGATGTAGGTGGGAGTTTGATTTTCCAAACCCATTTAATAGGAACATATGTAGGTATATATGTTTATGATTGTAAGAAAAACAGACAAATATATTTATTTTCAAAAGAAATGTAATTCATCAGACAACAAAATAAGAGAAGACCTATATGAACAACAAATAAACACTTGGGAACTTTTTTGAGGATTCTGTTTTTGCCATTATCTGTGGTTACTTTTCTTTATACTGGGTTTTCATGTATTTAAAAAAAATATTTTGTTATATTTTAATTCCCAGCTTAATTTTGTTAGCCAACCCACGGAATTAATTACTAACATATACACTATCCCACGCTGAGACCCCTCTCACTTCATTTAAATTTCCTAGCCCCACCACCTACCCTCCTAGAATAAGACCCCCTCCCCCCAAAAACAAAATTGATAGATTTAAACCATTTTTTATTGGGAATTTTTTAGTAATATCCATGATTTTGCTCATACCTGAAAATGCCGCAGTAATACGGTTGAAATAAATTATTGTAATGAAGCAAATTTAAAGTTTTTTCCTTCATTTATTATATATATATATATATATATATATATATATATTAAGAATGGAAATGAGTAACCTACTCGAGTTTCATCGATAGATTCTTCAGGGTTACTTTTAAATTAATCGAGTTTACGATTAATCTTTGGTGTTATAAACATGCCCGTTGGAATGGGACTTAAATTTAAGTCCCATTCCAACGGGCATGTTTATAACACCAAAGATTAATCGTAAACTCGATTAATTTAAAAGTAACCCTGAAGAATCTATCGATGAAACTCGAGTAGGTTACTCATTTCCATTCTTAAATAAATTTATGCTCTACATTGTATTGAGCACTTTGTATTTGTTTTTTCTCAACCTTAACCTCTGGATATTGTGCGCTTCCAACGATCGTTCTTATACCCACCGGTAAGTTAATACTTATACATATACAAATATATATATATATATATATATATGATAAATGAAGGAAAAAACTTTAAATTTGCTTCATTACAATAATTTATTTCAATATATATATATATATATATATATATATATATATATATATATATATATATATACAGATCCCGGTTCGAAACAGCTTGCATATCTAGCATCACCGAAGCGACTTGATACGTCGAAACAATACTGTATGTGGATGACAATACATTAGCACCTCTTACCTGGTGGGTTGAGCTCTCTGGAAATGGAATTTATTTTTGGAGCCTCATACCTGCGCCACTTTCTTTGGTATCATTGTAATTTACGCATTGAAATCTACCAGAAAAAAACAACAAAATTGACACCTAAAATTTGCAGAACATAAGTCCCTTTTATGGCATAATTAGAGGATTTTTGAAGCCTCATATCCCATATCATATACATATAATTTTATAAAGAATATTTTAATATTGCTATATTCGCTGTACCATTTTGTATTTTTGTTCAGGATATATATTGAAACCTGGGTAAAAGGAAAGATCAAAGAAATGCTGAAAAACAGAAAATGACAGTTATTGAATGAGGAAATATTCACATGGAAGATATCAAAGGAGCTTTGCAGAGATCATCGAACGATAAAGAAGGCTGTTGAAAATATAACTAAGTTGAGAACACGAAGCAAAGGAAAATGCTTTAAGAACTTCCTTGAGATGAACATAAAATAAAGTGAGTTGTAGCGAAACAATATCTTTTGACCAACGCTCAGATCTTTCAAAAAGATGGAATTGAGGGAGTCAAGAAGGATATAGAATAGTTTATGAATTGGGTGTATGTAAAAACATATATTTAAAATACTGTTATTATCTATCTATCTATACATATATAAAGGCCTGTTGTGTGAATCTGTATGTCCGGAGGAAACTTCGAAAATAAAACAATTAACAACAAAGTAAATATATATACACATTAAATATCACCAGGGCTTGGTTTTTGAGCAAAATTTATAGAGATTTGATTTACATTCCTGAAGATAATTAAAAAAATAAAATTTAAATGATAACAGCATGGATTTTTTTAAATCTAATATTTCACATAGTAGACATTAACATTTCTTTTTAGAGTAGCTGGATCAATGCAAAATCTATTTTTTTACATAGGGATTTAAAAGAGGCATCCCACGAGGATTCAACTCACGATTTAGTAATAATGGATCTGCGGGACTAATTTAAACAATCCCCCTTTACCAAGGCGATGCCGGGTAGCCGCTGCTAGTGTTTAAATAAAGGCAAACTCTATCACTTTCACACACACACACACACACACACACACACACACGCACACACACACACACACATATATATATATATATATATATATATATATATATAGTATCCATATTGCCGCCTTAAATTTTCCGTTGCTGTGGCATTAGTAAATTATCTAAAAGTACTCAATATATGAAAAACAGAGCAATAATAATTGTAGTAATTGTAATAGTGTCTATCATGGTTTACGTAATTAAACCATGATATACCCATAATTTTTCCACTATTTCTATTACTAATATTATATATATATATATATATATATATATCCGTTGTCGTGTCAGTACTGCTGTATGGCTGCATCACCTGGACCCTAATTAAGCGACTAGAGAATAAACTAGATGGGAGCTGCACAAGAATGCTGCTGGTGATCATGAACAAGACGTGGAAACAGCACCCTACGAGAAAGCAGCTGTACGGCCACCTATCACATAGCACCCAAACCATCCGAGTGAGACGGACAAGACACGCGGGACACTGCTGGAGAAGCAAGGACGAACTCATAAGCGACGTCCTCCTGTGGAAACCAGCACATGGACAAGCCAGCGTGGACCGACCAGCAAAAACGTACGTTGATCAGCTCTGTGCGGATGCAGGATGCTGCATAGAGGACCTCCCGAGAATGATGAGCGATAGGGACGGATGGAGAGAGATTGTCATGGATATCCGCGCTGAAAGCGCGACATGATGATGATATATATATATATATATATATATATATGTGTGTGTGTGTGTGTGTGTGTGTGTGTGTGTTGGCTTACTCCGACTATATCGGTCTTCTAAGACAGCTCTACCGATATATTGAGTACTTTTACATTCATTCATGATTATAGCTTATTCAGTTAATAATAATTTGATCGACAATCAAAATTGGGACTCGCTCGATTTTTTGCCTTCTCCGGTAAGTTACTCCCCTTTTCATAAACACACACACACACACACACACACACACACACATATATATATATATATATATTAGACTATCCTGCGGTAAGGAAAAAACCGGGAAAATAATTTGCTAGTAAAAATATACTACAAATCATTGCCTGGAAAAAACAAAATAATATATATATATATATATATATATATATATATATATATGGGAATAATGTCAAATAATATCAAATAATATCAATATCTTAGATTTTTCAAATCTGAAATCAGATTTGAAAAAGTTTAGAGGTTGAAAGATATTTATATCTGATAGCATTAAGGTTTTTATTTATTTATATAACCATTATATAAATCCCTTACACCCCCCCACATATATATATAATTTTATACACGCATATATATATATATATATATATATATATATATATATATATATATATATATTCCTCCGTAGGATACTTATGCTACTTCATTATGTATTTTCTTAACAAGGGACAGAAAGTTAATTGCATAGAGTCGTGCACAATGTCTTCCAGCAAAATATCTCTTAGCTAAATCCGTAATGAAACAGGGAAAAATCATCGGGTTTTATTTACCGAATAATGTTAAAACAAAGACACGATAATTTGTCGATTATTTTCATAATGACAAAAAAATGTTTACCTTCACGAATTCCTTACAAGTGAGAATTTTCATTTTAACAAACAATATTGCCAAGCCAATTATAATAAATCAACGCCTGTTGCACCTCAAAATATGTGTGCATATGTATGTCTCTATTTTGTGGGCTGATATACATAAATATACAAATCTATATCAATCTATACATATATTAAGGGCAGCTGTATGTATGTATGTGGGTATGTATGTCCGAATGAAACTATGAAAGTAAAACAATTAACAACAAAGTAAATATATATACACATTCCATATTACCAGTTTTTGCTTTTTGTGTAAAAATTACGAAGAATTGATTCATATTTACGAAGATATCTAAAAAATTAAAATGTACATAATAATTATGGATCTGTGAGATTAACTTGCTAACCATTACAACACGTTCCCCTCTACCCAGATGGTGCTGGGTAGCTGCTTCTAGTATATAAAGGGCAGTTGGTGTGTATGTATGTCTGGAGGAAACTCCGAAAATAAAACAATTAACGACAATGTAAATATATATACACATTCACTATCATCATTTTGAGCAAAAAATAATGAAGATTTGATTTATATTCATGAAGATAATTAAAAAATAAAATTTAAATAGTAACAGCATGGAATTTTTTCTTCTTTTAATATTTAGAATAAGAGAGATGAAATTTTCCTTTCAAAGTGTCTGTGGACTTTTTTTGTTTCTGGCGCCCCACTGGGCTGAATTAACGCAAGATGTTTTTTTTATATTGGGATTTTAATGGGTCCTCCTGCGATGATCTAACTCATGATTTAGTAATAATGGATCTGTGAGACTAACTTTCTAAAATCCTCCCCTCTACCCAGGCGACGCCGGGTAGCTACTTCTAGTATTCATATATAGAAATGGTAATAGTTGTTCCTGACTCATTCGGATTTTGATCCTTCATATGTGTGTGTGTGTGTGTGTGTGCGTTTGTGTCCGCACGTAGGCGAGTGTGTGTATATGTATGCAACTCCACGTGTGCTGTGTGTATAGCTGTGTAGTTGTATACGTTTGTGTGTGTGTAGGATAGTCCACTTGTCTGTTCGTGAGTGTGTACGCGTGTACGCGTGAGTGTCTGTGTGTCTGTATGTGTGTCCGTGTGTGTATATATGTGTATGTGTATCCGTCTGTGTCTGTGTCTGTCCATCTTTCCGTGCGTATCTGGGTGTGTGTGATTGTGTGTATGTATGTCCATACGTGTATGCCTGTCTATATGTGTATTTGTGTATACGTGTGTGTGTGTGTGTGTGTGTGTGTGTGTGTGTGTGTGTGTGTGTGAC
>CM042145.1:57204995-57209995 GCA_023376005.1 Doryteuthis pealeii | reverse complement strand
GTATATATGCAAGAATATGCACCCTCCGGTACGTATTCACGTTTAATGAAATATACTAAATTAGAAAGACTAACGATATTAAATAAGAATGCTTATAAAAACATCAAACTCATTTTAGTTATATTTTAATGGGTTTCTACATAAAAATCATTCCTAGGATTGATTTTAATACGCTGGAGAATAAAACAATAATATTAGAGATCAATAACACCAAGTAATTATTTATTAAAACCCTTTTTGTTAAACCCCGTATGCAAATCAACCACACCATATAATATGTAAACCTTTATTTCTTAGTGATATATGAAACACATTGCAGGATTTAAAATGCATTAATAACAGAGGTTTTTTTAAGCTAACCTAACTCAGATTTTCATAGAGATATCATTACTAAATAGATTATATTCTATGTATTAACTGTTGATTATAAATTAGATACTCATTGATAAACTCCTGAGGGTACTATGATGTAAGCAGTGACGTTGTTTCGGTTACAGCCAGACCTCCATTGAATCTCCATAATAATAATAATAATAATAATAATAATAATATATATATATATATATATATATATAAATATATATATATATATATTGATAATTTAAAATTGCAGCAATTTAATCATCGTACCCTGTACATAAATTGACTTTGGAATAATACGATACATGATATCCTGGCTCTACATATATTGATTATTATATTCGGGATATATTTTATTGATATTGACACCAAAGAATACGAATATTGAAGCAAAACATTTTGATCTGTCAAAGAGAAAATTTTAAATTCTTAATTATAATGTCTATTTCCCTGGTGAAAATTTCATGGGGTTCGCAATTCTCAAAAGATCTCAACATCCTTGTTATGTCTTGAAACTTATTTGATTCAGAGTGCACACACACACACACACACACACACACACACACACACACATATATATATATATATATATATATACACACACACACACACACACACATATATATATATATATATATATATATATATATATATATATATATATATATATATATACACACACACATAACTAGCAAGACCTGTAGATATACTACAATATGATAATTTGATTTTTACAACGTTTGATATGTTTACTTAAAAGCTATTGCGAAATAATTCAATTTGTAAAAATTATAATAATCTTGATTTAAATCTCTCTCACACTTTTCTTACTTTCTTTTCATATTTTTATTATGTTCGATTGAAACAGATTGGCATTATCGCTTCCACGAGCTCACCTCTCTATTTTTCCCATACTCTCTTTCTTTATTTATTTCTTCGTCATTATATTTTTTTCTGTGTCCTTTTTCTTTACTTGCTTTTTTTATAATAAAAACGGAATATTCCATTATTTAGCTGAGGTGACAACAACCATGAGAAATAAGAATGCGACTGGTAAGCAACACCAGATAATCAGGATTTACATTTTTGCATTTCATCTTGGACGATTTGGACGGTCTCATTTTTTAACGAGAGGGTATTGCAAAATGATAACGGTGGGACGAATACGAGTGTCAATAAGTAGATACTTTCGTTTTTTTTTATGTCTGGTATGTAGTTGCGTATCCATGAAATATATAACAGAACCTAATCGACAAAAATGATGACATTTTTGCCAAGTCAAATGTAAATTGTTTCAGTTGATATTTTGTCCCCGAAGAAACTAAAAAGTAAAATCATTCAAATTTGACAGCTCAATTTGACCACCGAGTTTCAATGTCTTAAATTTCCAACATGAAGATATGTCTATGTTTTAAAGAAATATTCATGAGCTTTAAATATAAAGACAAAAGTCTTCACAAATATTGGACCGAAGCGCGATGAAAAAAATGATAGATGTCCACATTGGTACATTGGTACATTGACTTAAGAGTGTCCCAATTTATGAGTTTTCCGAATTAAAAGCTGTTTTTTTTTGTTGCTTTGTGTGGCGAGCTAAAATTTGAGGTACGAGTGAGCTTCAGATACGCTTATATTAATAAGTTCAGTGTTAAGAATGGTCTTACACTGTCTTTGATTTCTGCTTTGTTTACCTTTGTAATACTCTTTTGTTATATCCTTGCCTTTATCTGTAATGTTGTAACCCTTTGCCAATAGTGCTAAGTGTATAACAACAAAGGTAAAGATTGCGGGTTCAAGTGACGTCGAAAGCTATTTTTATTGCCGATTTGTTGGCTTTAGATTATTATTATTATTATTATTATTATTATTATTATTATTATTATTATTATTATTATTATTATTAATGATAATAACAATACGCAAATCAGAATCCGTTCTAAAGAATGAGACGCATAAAATTCTCTGGAATTATATGCGTTCAAAGCTGGACTTCTGAGCCATTTGCGTGCTCACAACCGAACCTTGTAGAAGTGGCCTTCTTCTGTGAAGAAGTGGCAATCACCATATATATATATATATATATATATCAATTGGTTAATCACCAGGTTATTTTGGCTCTAAAGTAGGTCTTTTTAACAACGTAATATTAAAGTTCGTCTGGTTAAAGTTAGTCTAGTTCAATTCTACTAAATGTTCAATAGTTTTGTACAGAGCAATATATTTGATAAAGAAAAAGCTTAAATATCGGTCATATTAGCAGTTGTAGATCTATTTCTACCCATATATATATGTGTATATACATATGTGTTTCATCAGACCGCCAATTCTATTGACCACCTGCCTAATTGGTTCCTGGACATAAAAGCCACCATCAAAGAACTGAGAACAGTTTATTCAGAAATCTCCAAAATTTCTTAAAATTTCTTAAAAAGTCTGTTACAATTTCAATAAATTTGGCTGTCTAATGAAACACATATGTATATACATATACATATGGGTAGAAAAAGCTCTATAACTATTGATATGACTATTAAACCTTTTTCTTTACTATATATATATATATATATATATATATATATATATATATATATATATATTGGTTAATGTTCATCGAAGACAATTAACTAAAACAAATATTAGCAATTGTACACAGATGTGTAGGTTAGCTGGTTGGTCGGTTAGTTGGTTGGATTTTACGGCACGTCAACTCTTGGGTTATTTTATGCCAAAGACGTTTTTGTTTTATTCATTGTTATTTGTTATCCAGTTTTTTAAGTCAATTTTAATCTATTTAACCCATACATGGGACCCTAACAGGTACTACCACACCGGGTCAGAGCGGACCCGGGAATAATTGAAATGAAGAGGTACTCCACACTCCTCAGAGCTCCAGCATTGGAAGCTCAAGAGATGAAGGACCAACTACATTTTTGAATGAGCGGATAACGGAAAAATGGTACACCAATATGCCAAGATTCTCTAAAGACAACTGTAAAGAATTCAGCATAGCATATTTACTCCTGGAAAGTCAGTTTTTTTATAGTTAACCCAACCCACCCGACCTATAGAAAAAACCCAATTTTTTCACCAACACCCCACTAAGGACACCCACTCCCATCTTAGAAGAACCGATCGGCTTGCTTTCGAACCTTGAAAAGATCGGAAGACAGTCGGCGGTCCTATACACTAGAAGAGGGAAAGGGGGTAACCAAAAATGGCCCACAATTTTATTTTGTTACATTTTTCAGTTTCTTGGGAATCTTTTGTTTTTGTTACCCCAACCCCTCCATCTCCTTCAAATCGTACGAAGCAAACATATGCTTAAAATTCTAAATCACTCGAAAGGGAACATTTTAAGTAGGATAAAGCCATAGAGCGAAAGAGGTATTTTGGTGTAAGTAGGCTGTGCAAGGAGAGAATGCCAGGTTTATTTTTGAATGGATCGGTCGGCGAGTGAACCTAGCTAAATAGATCCATGTAGTGGTATGACCAGCTTTTGTTACCCCCCCCAAAAAAAAAAAAAAAAAACTATACCTTCCGGCTTATATGCCGAGTCGTGATGACACACTCATGTACTTCACTTTTTATTTTTTGAATAAAGAATTTGGAGTGAGTACATGAGTGTGCTCACTTCAAATATACACTGTAAAGAATTCAGAGATTTTCCTTCTCCTACACCGGTTGCCATCCCAAGACTATAAGAGCCTAGTATATTCTACTATTTTAACCAAACGTTGTTCAAGGAAGACTGATGGATATGTACCATTTCCAGTTGTATTGTGCGTATGTGTGCGTCAGTGTGTGTGCTTGTGTGCGTGTGTCTATATGTGTGTGTCTGCCCGCGTGTCTGGGTGTGTCTGTGTTTCTGGTTTCTATCAAAATATTGGTACAATGTTAAAGAAATCTTAGAAAATGGGACGTGTGTCTGTGTGTATGTCTGTTTCACTGTGTGCGCATGTGTGTGTATGTCTGTCTGTGCGTGTCTGTGGCTTCTATCAAAATATTCGCACAATGTTAAAGAAATCTTAGAAAGTGTATTTGATTACAGGAACAAACACGTACACTTATATGTGTGTGTGTTTGTATGTGTGCGTGTGTGTGCGTGTGTGTGCGTTTTTGTGTATTTTTGAAGAGCATCAATCAATCTTAAACCCCTTGCTAAACACACTATGGGTCAGCGTGTCAGGGTAATGCCAAGTAAGTCTCATGTCTTACAAACTTTCGGGAAGCTCACTGACTCAAGTAGTGAACTGAAATGGGAGGTGTGAAAAATAACATAATTATTTCAATAGGTTTATGTATGTACGTTCGATTCAGTATTGATTAGTGAATATAATATATATATATATATATATATATATATATATATATATATGGGGATTGCCGCTTCTTCACAGAATAAGGCCATTTTTACAAGTAGTTCAGTTGTGAGCAGTTGTGAGCACGCAGGTGGCCCACGGATCCAGCTTGTTTTTATGTACCCTGTCACACATATGAAACCCTCGACATACAGGCCCTGCCACATAGGTCAGACTTAAATGTAGGAAATGTTTCCATGGCGTCCGTCATGTGTCGCTTCAGGATGGAAGGCTCGAGTCACCTTACCTCAAACTTCTTACAGCTACTATCGGCCTGTCTTT
>CM042145.1:57184995-57197495 GCA_023376005.1 Doryteuthis pealeii | reverse complement strand
GTTAGGGTCCCGTCTATATGTTTAATAGACAAAAATGAGTTTATGAAAATGTGTTTTAAAAAATTCAGTTTAAAGAAAAATTGAGTACCCATCAAGAATGAATAAAACAAAACGTCAACATAACCCAACAAGGGTTGACATGCCGTAAAGTCCAACCAAACAACAAAATATTTTTGTAAGTCGTGAATGTCTCCAGTATCCCAATCAAAGGGATTCAAGAATCTGTCCCCCATGCCGCGTCTTCCCTATTGAACTCGAAGCGGAATCGTCGGGGACAAACTCTGGTAGCCAAGGTGGACCTAACGGGTAATACAAGGCAAGAGGCACTATTTTTGGTGCCACACGGGAGAACTCCCGCCATAAACATGACCTCTCATTGCATCTTACCATTGCGAGGAAGGAAAGAGGCATGGTAAAGATATAAATATATAAGATCTTATTTTTTTATTTAAAAATTAATTTATCACAAATATAGATAGACCTCAACATTCGCGGGTTTAACCATCAGTGTTCTATGTATGAAGTTAAACTGCATTTGATAGTGAAGTTCCAGTTTTAAACCTCTGTGGAGTGATGAATACACTTTCATCATCATTACTCTCAGGTCCACTCTGATCCGGAGTGGTAGTACATATTAGGGTCCCATATATGTTTAAAATAGAAATAAATGAGCTTTAAAAGATATTTCTAAAAATTGAGTAAAAAAAATTACCGAATTTGAAATTCACCATTAGATGCAGCTAAACGCCATACACAGGATACTATGACCCTTAGACACCACCTTTTAGTGCATATATGATTAAAAGGGTTGGGGTTTGCCATAACATAAGGTCACAAGGTATGGGGCATCCAACCAGGATATTCGATAGTAATGGATCTGTGAGACTAGCTAACCCTTACACCGCGATGAGACACTCTATTTATTCAACCAGTTTGCCAAAAGTAGGATGTGACACAAGTTCGTAAGTATGGGGCGTCCAGCTAGGATCGAACTCGCTATTCAATAGTAACGAATCTGTGAGACTAACTATTGCTAACTATTACACCACGATGAGGTGCCCTATTTATTCAATCCGTTCAACTCAGAATCAAAATCGTAAGTATGGGGCATCCAGCGAGGATCGAACTAGATATTCAGCAGTAAGAGATCAGCGAGAATAGCTTGCTAACCATTACATCATGAGGGGACGCCCTATTTATTCAATTCGTTCGACACATGATCACAATAATGGCAAAACTAGGAAAAAGTTTATAAATGCATAAAACATATATTATGAATCTATTTTATAATTTATTCTTTTCATTATGCAAAACTGCATATATATTGGATCACAAACTGTATTTGTGTACTGTATTCTCCCCCCCCCTCTCTCTCTCTCTCTCTCTCTCCTCTCTCTCTCTCTCACTCTTTTTGTACTTTACATGTACTGTATTTTCTCTCTCTCTCCTTCTTCCTCGTTTTCTCTTTCTTTCTTTTTTTCATCCTTTCTTTCTTTCTTTCTTTCTTTCTTTCTTTCTTTCCTTGCTGTACGTGTACTGTATTATCTCTCTCCCCTCACTCTCTCTCTTTCTTTTATTCTTTTTTCTTTCTTTATGTACTCTACGTGTACGGTATTTTCTCTTTCTTCCTCTCCCTCTTTCTTTCTTCTTTTCTCTTTCGGTATTATATATGAACTGTATTCTCTATTTCACCTCTCTCCGTTTTCTTTCTTTCTTTCTTTCTTTCTTTCTTTCTTATATTGTACGTGTACTATAATTTCTTTCTTTTCTCTCTCTCTCTCTCTCTCTCTCTCTCTCTCTCTCTCTCTCTCTTTCTTTCTTTCTGTTCTGTACGTGTATTGTATCTTCACTCTCCCTCTTTGTTTGTTTGTTTGTTTCTTTCTTTCTGTACTGTATGTGTACTGTATTCTCTCTCTCAATCTCCCTTTCTTTCTTTCTTTTTTTCTCTCTCTCTCTCTCAATGACATTATTATTAACTTAATATATAAGTAGAATACACAAAAAATGAAACACACAATTTAGTCGAGAAAAATTCAAAGTAAAAATCCTGCAAGTGGCTTCCATTAATGGATTGATTTTTAACGACATGACAACAGTGGACGTTCATATTTATATATGTATGTAGTTTGTTCTTAAGTGTTTTTTGCACACGGTCAAATCTGAATAATCTTTAAACAGAAATATTTGACTCCTACATGGGACCCTAATAAGTACTACCACACCGAGGCAGAGTGGACCTGGCAGTAATGGTAATGAAGGAGTACTCCATACTTTGCAAATCAACATAACTAGAGCCTCACCCTCAGGTAGGGAGGTACTTATCTTGTAGTGGTTTCGGGCATGCTGTGTGAAGATTGGCAAGCGCCTGTCTTGTGTTTGATCATATTTATTACATATTTATTTGCCGCATATGTCACCTGTGCCCTATGATATAAAGAGTACTCTACACTCTTAACTGAACTGGAGCCTCACCATCAGGTAGAATCTAGTGTCATAACCAGGACGCCTCTTCTTTTTTTTTGGGGGGGGGAGGGGGATTATTACCACTCTACGGGGGAGGGGATGCACAAAGCATATTTAAGACCCACTGACAGGATTATCAGAGGATTAACCAAATATCATTCTTCGGGATTTAAACAAAACAATCAAAATTATGTTTAAATACTATTTTCTGATTTGTATTTAACATCTGAATTGGTTGTATATTTTGGTTTGTTAGACGTTGTGCCCCAACTCAGCTAAAACAATCTCCCTGGTCTAGCACTAGCGAAAAGGGAATAGACTCCCTCACTGTCCGGCTGATACCGATATACCGACAATTTTGGTTTGGTTTCTTTGTTTAATGACATTAATCTTCGCGTGTGTCATTAAATGCTAAAGCCATCCTTTTTGAAGAACAGTAGTGGTACTCTTTAATTCATAGATGGTGGATGAAGGGTTCATACCTTTTCCAATGGTATTAGTCCGAAAGTGAAAGTAATGATGCAACTGGGGTTCGAACTCGTTTACTAGAATATCTTAGTTCATCACATTAACCACTACGCCACCGGGAGAATATTTGAATTGTTTTTTTTTTTGTTTTTTTTATCTGTCAAGTCTTCATTATAAAGAATTCGATTCACTTTCGTAGCCACCCTGTTGGTTGTGGCTTTAGAATATACGGGCTGCACCTCTACAGAGGGGTAAAATCCCTTCAATGGAGCCATCTGAGTGGTGACCCGTGATGTTTAAGGATGGGACCTGGTGGATGAGCAGTCCATGACATGCAACAATCCACTTTGGCACTTACCTAGGCTAGACGAGTGGTCGGAGAGGCCGCCTTCGATCAATCGGCTGGTACCGTCAAACCATAGCACCTCTATGATTGTCCCAACCTTATTGCCCTTATGACAAAACCTTAACCCATTTTAGCATATATGTACTAGAAGACGGGTATGACCTTAAAATGCATCTAGTGGTGAAGTTAAAAATCTCCGAACTCTGGGGAATGTGGAGTACCCCTTCATCACAATTGCTTCTAAGTCTACTATGACCGGGAGTGGTAGTACCTGTTAGGGTCTCATCTATGGGTTAAATAGATTTTAAAAATTAAGTATTAAAATGTTTAAAAATTGAATTCGAAAAGAAAATTGAATACCTAACAAGAATTTTTAAAAATGCCTTTGGCATAAAATAGTCCAACATGGGTTGACATGCCATAAAATCCAACCATCCAACCATCCATCCATCACTTTTACAGCAATGAAATTATATAATGCTGATTTCCAAGGCTTAAATTTTACGGATTTGAAACGTAGATGGCATTGAAAATTTCTATATATTAATACTTGAATTCCTTGATTGTAAGACCGTTATCATCTTGCAACACCCTCTGGTTAAAAAATGAGACCGCCCAACATCGTCCAAGAAGAAATGCAAAAATATAAATCTTGATTATCTGATGCTACTTATCCGCCGAATTCTTATTTCTTAGAAATGTCGTCATCTCAGATAATTGACCATTCCGTTTTTATCATAAAGAAAGGGAAATAAAAGGACATGTTACACAGACAAAATATAAGAAGAAAAGAAAGAAAGAAAGAAAGAAAGAAGTAAGTAAGTAAGGGAAAGATAGAGAGAGTTTGGGAAAGCGCGCTGAAGCGATAACGCTAATCTTTTTCAATAGAACATAATGAAAAGATGAAAAGAAGGAAAGAAAGAGAAAAAAGAGTGAGTGGGTTAAATCAAGATTATTATAGTTTTTACTTCTTGAACTATTTGGCAATAGCTCTTAAGTAAATGTGTCAAACATTGTAATCTTTAAATTATCATACTGTGGTATATCCACAGGTCTTGCTAGTACTTTTCTTAAAGGTTTTGCAGCTTACTGTAGAAAATCTCATACGACAAATAAAAAAGTAGAGTCGTCGTGGCGGTCTAATGTCGGTATGAGCCATACAGCGAGGGAGTCTATCCCCTTTTCATAAGCGCTAGACCAAGGAGATTATTTTTTGCGTCTGAGGCGGAGCGCCACACCTACCATCAGCTCCTTACTTTACCGCACAGATCCATGTGCTACTCATACACTGAGTTGGCGAGTGCCGGTATCGAACTAGGAACCTTGCGGTTTTTAGCCGAATGGTCTACCGACTGAGCTAACTGGGCCCTTGTACGACAAATATAGAGAACAGTTTTATAAGGTTTAGTAAATCACAAATGTATAAAATATACGCAAGGTATTTTGTTAATCGATTACATTGAGAAAGGAAGAACCATCAATAGCGAATATTATATCGCATTATTGGTGCGTTTGATGGAAGAAATAACCAAAAAACGGCCACAAACAAAGAAGAAAAAAGTGCTCTTTCGCCAAGACAATGCAGCGTGTCACAAGTCGATCGTAACGATGGCAAAACTACATGAATTCCACCCACCCTATTCTCCAGATGTGGCCCCCGGCGACTACTGGCTGGCTGCAGACTTTAAAAGAATGCTTCAGGGAAAGAGATTTGGCTCCAATAGAGAAGTGATATCAGAAACTGAGGCGTATTTTGAGGCCAAATCCACAAAAAGCTACGCATAAAAATCGACATTTTTAACGCAAAAGTTTATTATATACATGTTTTGTTTACAACAGCATTGTTTTATTTTGTTTTTTGTATTTAAAAAATTTTTTTTTTTTTACAAAAGTGTTTGAATTTTACTAGAATGTTTCAAATTATGATGGAGGTTGTTTTTTTTTTAAAGAACGTTCCATATTAATTTTATGATTTCTCTTAGAAATGATCAAAAATATTGCGTAATTCTTTTTCTATCAACAATCATTTAGACAAAATGATGAAAAGCAAAATAATTGATGAAGACTTCCGTAAATATATTGTTGTTGACCTTCATTCATAATTGACTTGGTTATAAGAAGATATCAAGTCAGTTAAATGTGCCATTGAGTTCAGTTGGTACGATAGTTCGTCGCTGGGGGAGACGTCTCATTCTATTCGTACCAAAAAGGCTCTGCTTGTCCTAGAAATGTAACGGGACGTACGACAAGATTATTGGTGAGAAAAGTTGGCAACGAGCCCCAAGTTAAAGATCTCCAGGGAAGACTAGATGTAAGTGGAGTAAAAGTGAGCACAGATACAATTAGTCGTTCACTTGGTCGATATGACATCTTTTCGAGGACTCCAAGGAAAAAAAAACACTTCTTAGGCGAAAACATGGACTGGATTTTGCAAACTAGAATTGTATCAAAGCTGCAGTATTTTAAGAAAATATACTTTGGTCAGACGAAACGAAAATTGACGTTTTTTTTTTAAATATACTATGGCAAAGATTTGGAGAAAGAATGGTACTGAATTTACGCCGAAGAATACTATTCCAAAATTTGGAGGCGGATCAAGCTTTATTGCCCCTAGGTGTAGGGAACATTGAAATAATAGAAAGGAGGATGAATCAAGCATATTATTATCTATATATTAATATTCGTGTTTCTTAATAGTACGACCGTTATCATCTTGCAATACCCTCTCGTTAAAAATGAGACCGTTCAATTCGTCCAAGATGAAATTCAAAAATATAAATCCTGATTATGTGGTGTTGCTTATCTGCTTATTTCTTATGAGTGTCGTAACCTCAGCTAAATAATTGACCATTTCGCTTTTATTATAAGGGATGTGAAACTACATGCTACACAGAAAAATATAATATGAGAGAAAGAAAGAAAGAGAGTATGGGGAAGGTAGAGAGAGGTGGTGAGTACATGGATGTGATAACGCTAATGTATTTCAATCGAACATAATGAAAGATGAAAAGAACGAAAAAAAAGAGAGAGTTAAATCAAGATTATTAATCATTTTACAAATTGGACTATTAAGCAATAGCTCTTAAGTAAACATATCAAACGTTGTAATATTTATATTATCTTACTGTGGTATATCCATAGGTCTTGAAAGTATGGATATTATGGAGAGAAAATTATGGGCTTGAAACCAGGTTGTGTGTTTCATCAAGACAACGATCCTAAACATATGGCAAAACTTACAAAATCATGTCCAAATGGATGTCGTTCTAAAAAGGCTAGGTCATTCTCCAGATCGAAACCCGATTGAAAATTTATGGAGAAAGATGAAACTGACAATTCAAAGAAACCAGCATAAACTAAAGGAATTTGTCGTGAAGAATATGTACATAGAAGCAAAAAAAACAAAAAAACAAAAAAAACAAAAAAACAAAAACAAACCAAGCCCTGCAAGAACTTCGTAGGGAACTACTCTAAACACCTACATGCTGTAATTAGCATGTAGTCGACGGTGGTGACCTAAAGTGAGTATCAGCCAGACAGCGAGGGAGTTTATCCCCTTTTCACTAGCGCTAGACCAAGGAGATTGTTCTTACGTCTGTGAGTGGAGCGCTACGCCTATCATCAGCTCCTTACTTTACCACACAGATCCCTGTGCTACTCATACGCTGAGTTGGCGAGGGCTGGTATCGAACCAGGAACCTGGCAATTCCTAGGCAAGTCGCTAGCTTTATATATATATATATATATATATATATATATATATATAATGTGAGTGTGTGTGTGTGTGTGTGTGTGGAATAGAATGTAAAATCATTTATACTCTTGTGAATTCATTTCCGTAAGCAAATAAACAATTGTTTTTCTTATTATGTATTCATTTCCTGACATTTTATCAGTTAATTTTTTCATTATCTTTAGCTTAAAGAAAAAACAAACAAAAAAACAAAACAAAACAAAACAAAAACAGACGTAGTAATACCCCCTTTCTTTTTTCGTTCGGAGTTATCATTAAAACTATCAATCCAATTGTATTTAATTTTAGAACCCTATCTTTGCGGCCGTAACCCAAAGCCAAAACAACTTTTATTATCATTCACCATTAAAATTATCTCATTCTTCTTAAAAAATAGTCTTTAAACTCTGAAAAAAAAAAAAACATATTCCTGAAAATACGCAATTATTTAAAATTCTTTTTTTCCATCATAAAGTCACATGTCACCCGGAAAAAAACATAATTTGATTATTACTTTAAAAACTATAATTTTATCTATTTATTTCTAGATGAAACTGTCAATCATTATTATAAATAAATCTTGTCCAGTATTATTATTTCGTCTTTCTATTTCTAGTTGCTTTTTATCGCAACTGGGAAGATGAAGGATAATATTGGGGTAAATTATTAATCACTAGCAGGACCTGTGGATATACCACAATATGATAATTCAATCATTACAACATTTGATATGTTTACTTGAGAGCTATTAAAAATTATTCAATACGTAAAAAGTATAATAATATTGATTTAACTCTCTCACACATTTGTCTTTTTTCCCTTTTTTTCCTCTTTTCGTTATGTTCGATTGAAACAAATTTACGTTATCGCGTCCACGCGCTCATCCCTCTCTCTATTTCCCCCTAATCTTTTTCTTTCTTTCTTATCATATTTTCTGTGTAGCATATTCTTTTTCTTCCCTTTATTTCTTCATAATAAAAACGGAATGGTCCCTTATTTAGTTGAGATGACGACACTCATGATAAATTTAGCAGATAAGCAACAGCAGATAATCAGGATTTACATTTTTGTGTTTCATTTTGGACGATTTGGAGGTTCTCGTCGTTAAACAGAGGGTGTTGGAAGATGATAACAGTCGTAAATTTAAGGAACACGAGTATTAATATTAGAGCTAGATAGATTGCCTCCATTTTCACCGATACAAAGTTGCGTCTTTATTCGAGTATTTTCTTTGACTTTCTGGTGTCACTTCCTTCATCTCTGCATGAATATTATTCTTGAGTTGTTGCAATGTCTTAATCTCATTTAAATATGGACACTCTTTTCACTCATCTAAATATGGACACTCTTTTAAATAACCCTACAAAATATGGACACTCTTTTAAATAAACCCACAAAATATGGACACTATTTTAAATAACCCTACAAAATATGGACACTCTTTTAAATAAACCCACAAAATATGGACACTCTTTAAATAAACCCACAAAATATGGACACTCTTTTAAATAAACACAAAATATGGACACTCTTTTAAATAAACCCCACAAATATGGACACTCTTTTAAATAAACCCCACAAAATATGGACACTCTTTTAAATAAACCCACAAATATGGACACTCTTTTAAATAAACCCACAAAATATGGACACTCTTTTAAATAAACCCACAAAATATGGACACTCTTTTAAAAAACCCCAAAATATGGACACTCTTTTAAATAAACCCACAAAATATGGACACTCTTTTAAATAACCCACAAAATATGGACACTCTTTTAAATAACCCTACAAAATATGGACACTCTTTTAAATAAACCCCACAAAATATGGACACTCTTTTAAATAAAACAAAATATGGACACTCTTTTAAATAAACCCACAAAAAGAAGTTAAGCAGACAAAGCAGGCGAATGGGGAAGTCATTTGAATTCTGAATCTCTTGAAATTATTCTGCCAACCCAAAATTTCTTTTTGTTTAGATTATAAGCCTGTCATTTCAATCATCATCATCATCATGTCACGTGATTAGTGCGGATATCCATGACAATCTCTCGCCAACTTTCTCTATCATTCATTGTCACAGGGAGGTCCTCTGCGCAGCATCCAGTATACTCGCAGAGTTGGTCAATGTAGGCCCTTGGTGGGCGGCCCACATTAGCATATCCATGTGTTGGCTTCCACGGGGGAACGTAGCTTATTAACTCGTCCTTGCTTCTCCAGCAGTGTCCAGAATGCATTGTCCGTCTCACTCGGATAGTTTGAGATGGGGGGGGGGCTGGTGGCCATACAGCTGCTTCCTTGTGGGGTGATGTTTTCACGAATTGTTCAAGACCGCACGCAGCATTCTTGTGCAGCTCCCAAATAGCTTATTCTCAAGGCACTTCGTTAGGGTCCAGGTGGTGCAGCCATACAACAGTACTGATATAATCACAGGCTGGAAGAATTATCGCTTTAACTTGTCAGAGAGATCGGATTTCCATATGACTGATAATCTGTTTGTGGCCGCCCATGCCTTTCTTATTCGTGTATTTACATCGCTTTCTGTGAATGAGATATTACTACCTAGTTATGTGAATTGTTCTACTGGCTTAAGAGGCTTACCGTTGAGTGTGGAGATGTCTCCTTTCTTTTTTGAAACACATTAACTCAGTTTTATCGGAGTTCATACAGAAGTCGATATTCTTTGCTGCCTTCTCCAGGCTATGCAGTAGTGACTCGGCCCGTGCTGGTGTATCTGCAAGAAGTGCAAGGTCATCAGCGTAGTCTGCATCTGTGACAGTATGTGCGAGATATCGCCTGCTTCTTGCCTTTTTTTTTAGTGTGAAACCTTTTTCTTTTATGGTATCTAATGATGTTTGGAGTACATAGTCTAGGCATATTATAAAAATATATGGTGCTAATGTATCGCTCTGTAGGACTCCAGCGGCGATGTCAAAGAAATCTGTGTCGCCATCAGGTGAGCGTACCATTGCTTTAGTGTCTTTGCAGAGCATCATTATAGTGGCAACCGTTTCTTTAGGGAGACCGTACGCTAGTAGTATTTGTTCCATTTTCCCTCTGTGTATAGAATCAAATGCCTTGGAGAAATCTACTAATAGCAGCTTGGCCTCTAGATTCTTTGCTCGAACCTCTTATATCATCCGTCGAATAGTCAGGATCTGAGAGGTTGTGGGTCGATTTCTGCGGAATCGGTTTTGGTTTTTCCTAAGGGTTTTCTCTATTTCGGGTCGGATACGATTAAGAAGAAGGGCATTATATATCTTAGCTGCAATAGCATTAAGAGTTATGCCTCTTTTATTTTAACTAGCAAGAATATGCGCCCTCCGGTTGTAAGTATTTAAATTCTAATGTAATAAAATATACTGAATTAGAAAGACTAACGAAATTAAATATGAACGCAAAATAAAAAGATTACATTTATTCTAATTATATTTTAACTGCTTTCTCTATAAAATCATTCATAGAATTGATTCTAATACGTTGGAGAATAAAACAATAATTTTAAAGATCAATAACACCAAGTAGTTATTTATTAAACCGGGTTTTCTTAAAACCAATATGCAAATTAACCACACCATATATTATATAAACCTTTATTTCTTAGTGATATATAAGATACATTGCAGGATTTTAAAAGTACTAATAACATGGTCTGTTTTGAGATAAGTCTAACTCAGATTTTCATAGAAACGTGGTTAATAAAAAGGTTTATTCTGTGTATTAATGATTTTGACCATAAATCAAATACTCGTAGATAAGCTTACGCAATTTTAATACTGGAACGTAAGCAGTGACGTAGTTTCAGTTAAAGACAGAGAGACACCGAATCTCTATTATAATAACACCTGTTCTTTCACATTGTAACATTGATATATGAAAAATAATATCAAAATTAAATTAAAAACAAGAAAGTTTTTAAAATGGTTCAGTATTTTATAGGCTATTGCGTATTAATGAAATTTCAGTTAATTCCTTCCTGGTCCAGACAATGAAATAAATTCAAAATGATATATGCTAAAATATTTGCTTCAAACCAGCGACGTAACTCAAAAATGGAGGAGAAATGAACGACGAAGGTCAAGGTATTATTGTAAGACATGAGGGGGTTATCTCCCATTATGGTTGGAGATAATCACGGGTGATATAAACAGAGTTAAGGATTTCAACGATAAGTTCATAGTCTTATGTAATGACTCCAATCAATACCACAGTGTGGAAGTGTGGAGGTGTGATTGACAGGTGGCAGGTCAGGATTCAGTCGCTGCCGAATAACAATGCAAACGTAAAAATAGCGTGGATGTTCATTAATTGGCTTGAAGCGGTCCCATGGTATTTGAAAGTGTCAGATTCAAAAAGATAATACAATTAAGTTTGATACGTGAAGATGAATAGTCAAATAATTTGGGGCATAGATGACACCTCCCCATAGTGGGAGCAATGTCTTATAAATGGAACGACGACTTTCCTCTATCAACTCAAAAATATAGTCCACTTATTACTTTTTCGGAGACCAATACATAGAAATGTAACATCGAAATAAACGAGCGTGGGTTTCAAAGGGACAGTTATCTTCGTAGGAAATGGAATCGGGGATCTGTGTTTCACGACGCACTATTGCCCTTGGGAACAAGTTATGGGTAATTAATTGGGAATATAAGTTTATTTAGCGTTGATTAGGCCACTAGTCTTGGAGATGGAGAAGTCTGAATTCAGCGAGGGCCGGTATCGAACCCAGAACCTTGTGGTTCGTATGTGGGTACTCTAATAAAAGAAATAATAAAATCTATTCATTCACACACACACACACACACACACACACACATATATATATATATATATATATATATATATATATATATATATATATATATAGACAAACACGCATTTTCAGTTTAGTTCCCTCATTTATTAATGTTTTATTAATTCAGGCCGGTCATCTCAATGAGTTTCCAAACCGTCTTCCATTGGGATAAGCGACGTCTCTGCATCTTCTAATGTTTCTAACAAAGTTTCTAAAAAGCCTTAAGTCCCACAAAAATATCTTAGCACTGCAATAATGCCGAACTATCATTTCTTATCTCAAAATGCAAAGTTTCTCAGGTTTGTTTCAATCGAGGTGACCTCTAACCTCATCTGTCCATCAACCGTCTCCACACTTTCTGTTGTAACTGAAGTTATCAAACACAAAATTGAAAATCAGAGTCAACGCGCAGTTTCACAACAGTATGACTTGCAACTCGATTAGTAGTGACTTGACTACGAATACTACTACGTAACTCAACTACGAATAACCTCACGTATTCGTATCTTTATAAGTGTTCCGTTGGACGAGTCCAAATATCTTGTAGGGGAAATATCTTTACTTACAACACTTCCGCTTGTAGGGATGTTGGTTATGAGAATCCATTACATAATGTTTCTTTGGTTTCGTCGTGAAAGAAGATTGATACGTGGACAATAGATATAATCAAAATAACAGAAGGACTT
>CM042145.1:57129995-57182495 GCA_023376005.1 Doryteuthis pealeii | reverse complement strand
GGGAAGGACTCCCTCGCTGTCCGACTGATACCAACACTAGGCCACTCCGCCGACTTTTAACGAAGGTCACGTGACGTAACACTTATCGTTGTATAAATTTCATTTTCACTGATTATAATCCGGTTTAGCTCAGTCGGTAGAGCATTCGCCCTGGAATTATACAATTCCAGGTTCGGTACCGATCCCCACCAACTCACCGCACGTTCCACTGATCTGCCCTGTAGAGCATCTTGGGGTGTGTGGTAGGTGTGACACTTCACCTCAGACGCAAAAACAATCTCCCTGGTCTAGCGCCAGCGAAAAGAGGATAGGCTCCCTCGCTGATTGGCTGATATCGACAATAGGCAACTCCGCAGACTTTACTACTGTTAAAACCCTTATTTATTTACAAGTTTAAGGAAGAGTAAATTGGCGCAGAAATTTACAGTCTTGTCGGGTTGGGGGAGGGTAGAATACACCGACCGTATCCTTTGGGGAGAGGTGTTTTGGCGTATGACGTTAAATCACATCTGATGGTGAGGCTCCAGTTCGGGATCTCTGGGGAGCGTGGAGAACCCCATCATTGTTATTATTCAGAATCTACCCTGACCCGGAGTTGTGGTACCTATTAGAGTCCCATCAAAAAGATATGCTTAAATATAACTGTGCAAATTATTTCTATTAAGAATGGTTGTTTCAAGCTATAACTGTAAACTGAAAATGACTATTAGTATTATTAGTTACTTGAAACCATATAACTGCTTGAAGATTATTGGGTTTAGGCAGGAATACTTGAAACCATATAACTGTGCAAACAAATGATTATTATTAATAGAAATAGTTACTTTAAACCATATCATCATCATCATCATCATGTAGCGCTTTCAGCGCGGATATCCATGACAATCTCTCTCCATCCGTCCCTCGGGAGGTCCTCTATGCAGCATCCTGTATCCGCACAGAGCTGATCAATGTACGTCTTTGCTGGTCGGCCCACACTGGCGTGCCCATGTTCTGGCTTGCACATGAGGACGTCGCTTATGAGTCCTTGCTTCTCCAGCAGTGTCCCGCGTGTCTTGTCCGTCTTACTCGGATGGTTTGGGTGATATGTGGCAGGTGGCCGTACAGCTGTTTTCTCGTGTGGTGTAGTTTCCACGTCTTGTTCAGGATCACCCGCAGCATTCTTGTGCAGCTCCCATCTAGTTTATTCTCTAGTCACTTCGTTAGGGTCCAGATGGTGCAAGCCATACAACAGTACTGACACGACAACGGCCTGGAAGAACTGTCTCTTTAACTTGTCTGTGAGATTGGATTTCCATATGACCGATAATTTATTTATAGTGGCCCATGCCTTTCCTATACGTGTATTAACGTTGTTTTCTGTGAAGGAGATGTTACTGCCTAAGTATCTAAATTAAACCATATAATTGTGTATAAATTGTTAGCATTCGATAGGAATGCTTCATATTATGTAACTTTGTGTGAACAAATAATTGTGAACAAAAAAGAGTGAAATTAATTCTTTGCTTACTTTAAACTGCTCACAGCGGCTCCCCCTGCTACAACCAAACAAAGTACAAAAACTGATGGTTAGTTCATTATAATTGATCAAAAGGACTCAGATTACAACAATAATAGAACTTTATTTGAATAGAATGAGTTTTGAGGTAAATAGTGAACTTTGAAATATCCCATCATGCAGATAAAAAAAAATACCAAGAAAATTTGGTACAGCCCTGGAGGAAATTTGGTAGGCAAAGATTTTAAACATGCAATGGACAACAACCAAACATTTCCAAATGTTTCATATTTCAGCATTAAATAACCCATAAAGAGATGATATACCGCTAAACCGTTAAACAAACTAAACCAAACCAGCAACAATGTTTTTTTTTTCTGAATGTTTTTTTTTATACATAGAATCAACCGTATTTATTAACGAGATCTCTTTGAAAATCTCAGTTAGATTTGTCTCAAAACAACTCATTAGCGCGTTTAAAATCCTGAAATATATCTTATATATTTAGCTTTACATAAGCTTTACATAGTATATGGTGTAGTTCATTTGTATACTGGTTTTAACAAAACCGGGATCAATAAATAATTACTTGGTGTTATTGATCTCTAATATTATTGTTTTATTCTCCAACGTATTAAAATCAATCCTATGAATGATTTTATTTCAATTAAAATATGATAAGAATAAATGTAATCTTTCGTTCTTATTTAGTTTCGTTAGCCTTTCTAATTCAATGTATTTCATTACATTAAAACTTTAATACTTACGCCCGGCGGAGGGCGCATATTCTTGCAGGTCTTTTTTAATCAAGAGTATTCATTTGAAGGGAGGGACCTAGCCGGAATTTGAAATCGGCTAGGCGATTTTATTTTCTGTGCAGATAATCATTACACCACCCACGGCACCTACGACTACAATATGGCAAGCATATAGGGAAAGATGCTTGAGTGCTGATGAAATATTAGCCTCCAGCAGAAAGCTCTTGAGAATTTGGGCGTGAATATAAATGACCAGCGGGAATCTGTGGAAATTACCTGGTTATGGTCAAATATAAAACTTGTATAAGTGCTATAATAATCTTATTGAAGTGCTATATTATAAGTGGAATGCATAATAAAGTCATGTGTACAGGATGGTTAAAAACTTTTGACCCACAATAGATTATGAATCGGAAGATAATAGAAGTGAAAATGAACATTTCCATAGAATTTTCTCCACGTGGTTGGTTGGTCGGTCGGTTGGTTGGTTTTTTATATCATGTCAAGCCATTGGGTCATTTTATGTTGAAAACGTTTTGTTTTTCCCATTCTCGATGGGTACTAGATTTATTTTTTAAACGCAATTCTTTTAAATACATATTTTTTAACTGATTTTTTTTCTATTTAACCCATAAATGGGACCCTAACAAGTATTACTACTCCGGGTCAGGGTGGACCTGGGAGTAATGGTGATAAAGGGGTACTCCACATTCCCCAGAACTCCAGAAGGGGAACTTCACCATCAGATAGAATTTAACTTCATATCCGGGACACTAAGACCCTCAGCTACCACCTTCTAGAACATATATGATAAAAAGGGTTGGTGGTTTGCCATAAGGGCAATAGAACTGAGAAAATCATATAGGTGCTAGGGCATGACATGACCAGATGATTGATCGGAGGGGGCCTCTCCAACCGGCCGTCTACTCAAAGTAAGGTCCAAAGTGGAGTGTTGCATATCATTGACATATCTACACATGGTATTGGATCCTATTTCATCTATTGTTTACAAAGTCGGTAGAGTATCTACCTAAGAATCGAAAGGTTCCGGGTTCTATATCAGTCCCTGTCAACTTAGCGTATGAGTGGAATAGATTGGGTAATATGATCTATGCTGTATAGTATGGGGGGGGGGCTGAAGGTAGGCGCCGTGCTCCACTTCTCTTGTGTAGCGGTAGCAAAAAGGTTGTTCGGCTGGACGAGGCTGTTTACATTTCACATAGCGCAAATAACTTTGGGAAAGGTATGAATTTAACCATTCTCCCTCCATCTATGGGTAAATAGTACGGCAGAATGGCTGTTTAACATTGATATGGCAACCGGTCTAGGAGAACTCTGAATTCAAACCTGTTAAACTCCGCTTAAAAATTACCTTTTGACACATTTTAATCGTAGGTAGGGGTTGGTAAATGTATATATATATAAATGATAAGCTCCCGTTGAGATTCGAAATCTTCTCCCTTTTTTTTTCTCGAGGAAGCCTGGTCTTCGGCAATAGCATCATTTACCATTACGGTGGAACCTCCAACCCTTTTTAATCGTATATGGGCTAGAAGGCTGTGGTTAATGTTCTTAGTGTCCTGGGTAGGACGTTAATCTGCATCTAGTGGTGTATTTCCAATTCTGGAAGTCTGGAGAATGTGGAGTACCCCTTTATTATCATTACTCCCAGGTTCACCCTGACCCGGAGTGGTAGTACCTCTAAATGTCCCATCTATGGGTTAAATAGATTTTAAAAAATGAATATTACAAACGTGTTTTTAAAAAATTGAGTTTGAAAAGAAAATTGAATAACCAACAAAAATGAATAAAACCAAATGTTTTCGGCATAATATAACCCAACAAGGGTGGGCATGCCGTAAAATCCAACCCGTTATCACTATCCAATTAACACCTATAGACCTACCTACACTTAGTCTCATTTTAGTGTAATAGTAAGCCAAGCCTCACAGATCCATTACTACAAAATAAGGAGTTCGAGTGTCGCTGATTGCCTTATACTTTGCAACTTTTTCTCACCTCCTATTCGGGGTGAATGGGTTAAATAAATACTTGCTTTCATCTCATTTACATTTATATGTAGAAAAATTTTCTTTTTACATATAAATGTAAAGATTTATATTCAAATATATATATGTATATATACTAGCAAAAGTATCCGGTCCGTAACCGGACTATAAAAAAAATAGGAACACCAGAGAGGGGGTGAGAAAGAGTAAACGGGAGTAAGAGAGAGAATATGATTTATCAAATTTAAAACAAAGAGAGAAAAAGGATTAATCAGATTTATAAAATCGCCGATAATTCGTATAATACAATGTTTGTTTATTTTAGGAAATATTTAATGTATAATACGCCGACTGCACCTCTGTTGAGGAGTAAGACCTCCTTCTAATTGGGACACCTGTAAGTCTTGGGTGGCGACCCGTGATGCTTATGGATGGAATCCTGGTGGCTGAGAAATGCATGACATGCTACAATCCACTTACATGGCTAGACGGTTGGTCGGAAAGGCTCCCATCCCGATCAATCCGTCAGTCTCGTCAAGCCCTAGAAGAACCTATATGATTATACCGACCATATTGCTCTGGAAACTACCATCCATTTTTATCATAAATGTGCTAAAAGACGGTTGTTGTGGGTCTTGGTGCCTTAGGTATGACGTTAAACTGTCTCTAATGGTGAGGTTCCCATTCCGGAGTTTTTGGAAGTGTGGATTACCCCTGTATTGTCATTACTCCCAGGTCCACTTTGACTCGGAGTGGTAGTACCTGTTACAGTCCAATCTATGGGGTAAATAAATAAAAATGAGTTTAAAAAACCAATAATAATGAGTAAAACAAACACCAATATCCAAAAATAAAGAATAAAACAAACAGAACTTCGTCATTAAATCACTCAAGGGTTAACATGATGTAAAATCCATGTGTCTTTATTTGCAGGAAGAAAATTTCTTGTGACATTGATTCATTCGAATGTAAATTGTTCGTTTATTAAAGATTTGACGATAAACAAAGCTAAGAATAAGTGTATTATAATATTCATTTATTTTAAGAATAGTCTCTTTTTGTTGCTTACATTTTTGAACCAATCTTGATTTATCATGATAAAAGATGTATTCGTTTAATGTAATAATAAATGCTAAGAATTAAATATCTACAATTGTCCGTATTAGATTTTTGGGGGTCTATAATAGTTTCTTTCTTTATTTATTTATTTTCTAAAACTCTTTTGTACATACGACAAATTTAAATTCAGTTCTTAATTCCTTGTTGGATAATTTATCAGTTTAATTTATTTCCTTCTTTAACCCCGAAAAGTAACAAAGAAGCTAATAACTAAACATTACCTCATTTATAGTTGGAATATTTCGTGTATTTATTCAATAATATTTATTTCATGAATAATTATTTTCAAAAAAGATTTTAGTTATACTGATTATTCTAAAATGAAAGTATTAATAAAAAAAGTTGGGTTATTATTAAATGTTTTCGTTTGATTTGTTATTTAATTCGTTGTAAAAAAATAATTCAATGTATGAAAACACATACAAATTACATATTTAGAAAGATTCTTTTATTTTCTTTCCAACCAAATGAATATTTTTAAGACTGGACAAGAAATATGCGATGAATAAGATTTGATTTTTAGTTAAAAAAATGTCTGAAAAAAATCATACTTCGTATTCTCGGCAGTGCAAAGTAAAATATTTTTAACTCGCTGTAAAAAAGAATTCAATGGATAAAAACACATACGAATTTCATATTTAGAAAGATTATTTTCTTTCCTTTTGAATCAAATAAATATCTTAAAGATTGGACCATAAATAGGTGAGACATTCCGAGCTGAACGATTTAGACTGCGATTTTGTTTACTAAAATTAAACTAAACTACTGGTATCACTATAATAAAAAGCAGGCAGCAAACAATATTTTATTATCAGCAGCAGCTGGTATACGGACAGTTTCGCAAATAGGTTGATTTCGGTTTAATCAATTAATCATATCCCTAAATAAGTAAAAATCAATAACCAAATTTGGCGTGTTTCGTAGTTAGAAGAATATTAAGATGTATGCAAGATTTAAAATCAGAGTGACCTCCATTTTCGGAGTTATACGTTGACACTTACATGCCAACCTTCCTTTTTATATATATATATATATATATATATATATATATATATATATATATATAGATAGATAGATAGATAGATAGATACATAAAGCGTGTCATAAAAGTATCGAGATTGAAGCTGAATTTACAAAATAGAAATGAACAATAAATAGAACATTAATTTTTTTCAGAATACAAGGTGTGTCATAAAAGTGCCGAGCTGGAAGTTGTATTTTCCAAAATAGAAATGAACAATGAATAGAACGTTATTTTTTTCAGAATAAAAGATGTGTCAAAAAGTACAAAAAATCTTGATACTTTTTGACACACCTTGTATATACATATATATGATGTTGTTATGGAGTCCAAGTATGTTTCTTTGTCGGTATATCTGTTGAGTATATATATATATATATATATATATATATATATATATATATATATATATATATACATTATTTTTATATATATTTCTCTCTCTCTCTCTCTCTCTCTCTCTATATATATATATATATATATATATATATATATATATATATATATATTTGGGAAAATAATTTTGTGTTATTTTAGACGCATGATGTTTTAGGTTGAGAGGGTGCATGCTGTTGAAGTCTAAAGAAGATATATATATATATATATATATATATATATATATATATATATATATATATATATATATATATATCCCGAATTCAAAGCCAGAAGCTGAAGTTCACACCTCATTTGTCTTTGGGACATACTAAAAAAAAAAATATTAAACCATATTTATGGTGCGAAAATATGCCACCATATTTATGTCGCCATATTTTATGTCCGGTACAAAATGTCGGATGGTCGAGTTGAAGCGCAAGGAAACTTGATTTGATTGAAAGATTTCCGCAACAGAATTTTCTTATTCCAATTTTTCTCTCATTTGCTCTTCATAGTTTATAAAAGAACAGTTTTAAATTATAATTGATACGATATTAATGTTTTGTGCGTGAGTGAAAACGGAGGATATCCTCTAATTCATTAAATATTCACCCATGCAACCCAAATTCTGAAATTCTCAAAGTCATGCTAAAAAGATTTAAAACTATACGTGATCTATCTCTAAATTCCTTTTTTTTTCCTTTTTTGTTTTGTTATTTGTGTGATGGAGAACGAAACGACAATGCACGAAAACTGCTGTGGTCAGAGAGAAAAAGAGCAATAAATTGTCTTGCCTGTTGGAGTTGAACCCACGTCCTCCCGAATGCAAGAAAATGAGATTTGGGCGTTGAGCGGACGCGAGGTTAGATTCAGGTGACCGGATGTTGGGAGGCTACTTCCATAAGTAGCAGGAATCTAAGGAGAACGAGAGAATCAGAGCGGCGCGCGCACCGACAGAGACTAAACGACGTAAGACTTTAGTTGAAACTAGTGAGAAAAGACAAAAGAACAGTGATGAACGTAACCAGTTTGCGGCGGACTTGATTGTGGATCCTCCTCAACACAGATTTTTTATTCAACAAAAGCTATTTCGGCATTGGGTAATGGCAAACAAGTCTAAGGTACGCCCTGTGTTAGACGTTTGTGAACAGAAATGGGCGAGATATCGTCACCAGTCTCTCACCAGGCAATTTGAAAGTCGAAACTGGATCAACATGCCGTCGTACACAGAAGGTTGGCCATTTATTTCGGAGGTGGACATGGTGACTTTTCAAAGAAAGTCAGAGCTGAATCAAGAGACCAGCGTACACAAAGAAGATTGGGCTTTTGCGATGGGCCAGAGACCAGAGTGCATTTTTTTACGATTGGGCCGGAGACCGGAGTGAATTTTTTGCGATTGGGCCGGAAACCGGAGTGCATTTTTTGCGATTGGGCCGGAGACCGGAGTGAATTTACGCGACCTGTCGTAGAAATGCGACATGAGACTCCCGATTTCTCTCGTATGGGTCCGTACATGACTGAGAAGTCCAGTCCTCAACAGGAAAACCCTGCCACACACATCACATATGTGGTCATGTGTAAATGAAGGGAATGTGTCCAGGACGCACGCGCACGCGTGTGTGTGTGTGTGTGTGCGTCTGAGTGTGTGTGTGTTCTATTACTATTAGTATGGATGGCCATTGGCTACCCTGGAGCTCATATGGCCTTTGAAAGCTTTTGTTTTTAGTCTGTTATGTGTCCACACAGGCCGAGACGTGCCTGGTAGGAGTGCCAGTTTACCCTGCCTTTCCATGTCACACTGAATGACAATATATATATATATATATATATATATATATATATATATATATATATGGGGGGGGTAAATGTTTAACTCTTTGTATTGTTTCAAGTATCGTTTCAAATCAAAGAAGTCAGGACAAGACAAATCTTTTTTCTTACCTGCTACTAGTACCATGTAAACTAGAACTACCTGCTTCATTGTCGGCTTGTCGGCAACTAAACTGGCATTCCCATCAGTCACGGCTCGGCTTGTCTGGTGAGGTGTGTGTTTGGACACCAAAAATCACTAAAAACAAGAGCTGTCAAAGGGCGGATGAGCTCTAGGGGAGCCAACGGCCATTCATACCGAGAGTAGTAGAACTTGACATCCATTGATAAAAAAAAGAAAAGAATTTATTCCCCAATAAATTTTTAATCAATTTTCATAATTCTTATATTAATAAAACTGCAGAAAACGCACAAAATTTGGTATTAGGTTTTATCAATTACTTGATTTTTTATAGATTTTAAAATCCCCACTTGGCAGAGAAATTGATTTTTTTAAACAAATCTAAACATAAATTTTCAAAAAACCAATAACTTCGTTTCTATTTAATGGACGAAACATTTTTTATCAGATTTTTCTTCAGTTCTTTTTTTCTTTTCAAAGATAAAACTAGTTTTGATACATCCTAATGCATAGAGAGAATAGGAAAGAAAAGTAATATTTTAAGCAAGTAATATTGGTCCTTCTTGAAATCGGGCAATGTCACAACTCACTCAACACTGTGGTAGAGAGTGGAAAGGGGATACATTCAACCTAAACGCTATCCCACACACTCATTCTGCAGTCAAACAAATATAATATATATATATCTAGGAGAAGGAAAACTGAATTCAAACCTGTTAAACTCCACTCAAGAAATTGACCTAGTATCACATCGTGCTCGTACGGAGGGCTTAGTATATATATATATATATATATATATATATATATATACTAACTCCTCCGTACAAGCACGATGTGATACTAGGTCAATTTCTTGAGTGGAGTTTAACAGGTTTGAATTCAGTTTTCCTTCTCCTAGACTGATTACCCAGCCAAAATTTAAAAGTGTAAAAGCCCAGTCTGCCCTACTATTTACCATATTTAGAAAGACAGTAGTTGGATACATACGTTTCGCAGTGGTATTAGCACTATGTGAAATGCAGACAGCCTTGTCAAGGATTTGAACGCAGGTCAACGAGTCCATTTACTACAACTCTAACCATTACACTATGCACCTTCTGTTGTATTGCGCTTCTACTTCTAATAATCTTTCTTATCTTAGCTGCTTATATCTTCTTTGCTGTTATGCTGGGCTGATTCCCCTGATCTTTAAGTGGACTTGGGTTGATCCTGGTCTCCAAGAACCCACCAACTTTATCTAATTCTGATGTCTTTATTCCCCAAGTTCCCAAAGATAACCATCGCGCGTTGAGAGGAATTCTGGGGACAAAAACATTTACAAGCGATCGCATACTTCACTCTAAATCTCTAACTAACCCGTTTTCACGATCGGGTGGTAACATGACCAAACCAACCAATCAGAAAATTCCTAACAGATCAGCAAGGGGTTCAGTCTTATCTATCATATTACTGCTTATTTTTCATGACTCTTCTTCTCGTGAATTACCAGTTAACTTTTGAATTGTACACTTACCCTACATAATTAATAGGACACCTATTCATTCTGTAACAATTGTTTCTAAAATTTCCTGAACCTGAAACAAACAAAGCGCGTGCACCAAATTAATAATTGAAAATTGCGACATATACGTAACGTATATATTAAGCCGATTTGACTTCAAAAGTTGTTTTAGTTTGTTTTTTTTCATCAATCTATGTATCAATACTTGTGTTCCTTAATTGTATGATCGTTATCATCTTGCAACGCCTTCTGTTTAAAAATGAGACTGTCCAAATAGTCCAAGATGAAATGCAAAAATGTAAATCTGATTATCTGGTGTGGCTTATCCGTCGAATTCTTATTTCTTATGAATGTCGTCACCTCACTTAAATAATGAACCATTCCGTTTTTATCATAAAGAAGAAAAGGAAGAAAAAGGATATGCTACACAGAAAAATATGATAAGAAAGAAATAATGGGAGTAGGGAAAAGATAGAGAGAAGAGGTGAGTATTATTATAAACTTTTTACATATTGAAGTATTTCGCAATAGCTCTTAAGTAAACATATCAAACGTTGTAATAATTAAATCATCATACTGTGGTGTGTCCACAGGTCCTGGGTATCTCACGTGGTTTAATGGTTAGCAAGCTAGATTAGCAGACCATTGATAGTGATTTATTGTACCACATCTAAGCTAAGCTTAGTTAATAACTATATCCACAGGTCCTGCTAGTTATTATTATTATTATTGTTATTATTATTATTATTATTATTATTGAAATACATGAATCATTTTATGACCTATACCTATATTTATACAAAGATGCACTGTGGGATTTTCACGGGTCTTATTCAACAATACATATTCAGTTTTATTCTTATATTTGTTTTATTTCATTCGTATCAGTGAGCGGTAAGTGAAATGATCGTGAACTTATTAAGGCGTTTTGCTCGTATTTATCAACACGTAAAGAAAGAGTAATCTCTTCGGGGTGTTGCACGTCTAGCGATATTTATACAAACTAGATGAGATGGTTCTGTTGACACAAACACTTCCGAAATGAAGAATAATGAAACCGGTGCCCCCCCCCCCCTGAAAGATCAGCCCCTGGGGGTGCGGCGAACATGCAACTATTTGGCCAGTCTATGTTTCAGTTTCGATATCATCTGCGAAGGGAAAAAAAGCAAATATGAAACATAGAAACCGACACGAGTATAGGAAACATGCATAACGACAAAATAAAAAGAAGGACGAAAACATAAAACGGTTGGAATGTGATGGAGGTAAAAGAAAAAAACCTTTGAACTAAACATCATTGCCGCATCTTGAGGAAGTCATGTGGACTTAATATGATAAGAAAGTTTATTATAGGTTCGCAGAACGAAAGAAATGTCATTTTTGTAAAATAGGAAAGTACATATTTTTTTAAATGTATCATGCCATCACCCTGTAGGTATCATTTGCTTTTCAAATATTAATATTATCCGGTATTCTTACTTTTCATTTTTTCATATATATATATATATATATATATATATATATATATATATATATATATAAAATGAAAAGTAAGTATTCACACATATATATATATATATATATATATATATATATATATATGTGTGTGTATATATATATATATATATACAATATTATGGGACTATATTACTGTTACTCGAGTTTCCTGCGTATTGGGCAATCCTCAGTCGAATGAATAGGAAAAAAAACCTGCTCTGCTAATTTAGTATTGAGCACGTTTGTGAGAAAACTTTTCTTATTTGTTATCCTTCTTTAATATATGTATATTCTTTGAAGGGGCCGGGTTAGCTCAGTCGGTAGAGCGTTCGGCTAGAAACCATAAGGTTCTTAGTTCGTTACCGGTCCTCGCCAACTCAGCGTATGAGTAGCACCGGGATCTGTGCTGTAAAGTAAGGAGCTGGTGGTAGGTGCGGGGCTCCACCTCAGACACCAAAACAATCTCCTTGGTCTAGCGCTATTGAAAAGGGGATGGACTCCCTCGCTGACTGTCTGATACCGACTTTATGCCGCCCCGATGACTTTACTTACTTTACTTACTTATATATATATATATATATATATATATATATATATATATATATATATAGTACTTTTGAGAGCACAGCACTCGATCGTAAAACGTGGAGGAGTTTGTGTTACAATGGTATTAAGAATTTTGCAGCATCGGAGGTCACCAAGCTGCGTCAAGCTAGAGAAAGGACTAGAGCATTGGCTAGTGTCCCAGCAATACATTCTAATAATCCACACTCTTGTTCCATCTGTGGACTTTTTTGCAAGTCATTGACAGGGCTGAAATGTCACCTCCGATTAACACACAAGGTTAAATGAAAGAGGTTGTCGGAACCTCATACGTCGAAATCGACGGGAGAGTCCATCATATATATATATATATATATATATATATATATTTAGAGAGAGAGAGAGAGAGAGAGAGAGGGGGGGAGATGAACACCACATGAAACTACAAGTAACGGACTTCTGTGTTCATGTCTATAATATTTTTTAGTTAATATACCAGGTCTGGCATAATAGAATCGGGCACATTTTTATATAAACTTTCCTCATTTCCATTTCACTTTATATATAATATATATATATATATATATATATATATATATATATATATCAACAGAACCTGTGGATGTATCACAGTATGATAATCTAACTATCAAAACGTTTGATATGTTTACTTAAGAGCTATTGCCCGTGGTTTAATGGTTTACGTCGAAGGAAATGAAGACGGCGTCACGAGTTCAAATCCAATCTGTTCTCCCTCCAACAGTGGGTAAATAGTAGGGCGGTCTATACTCTTCAATCCTGATACGGCAACTAGTCTACGAGAAGGAAAACTCTGAATTCACACCTGGTAAACTTGGCTTAAAAAATTACCTTGTATCACACCCTGCTCGTGCGGGGGAATTGATAAATACATACTTAAGAGCTATTACTTAGTAATACAATATGTAAACGGGGTGATAATCTTGATTTAACTCTCTCCCACTCTCTTTGTTCTTCTTTATTTCCTTCTTTTCATCTTTTCATTATGTTCAATTGAAACAGATTTGCGCAATCACCCCTTCTTGTTATCTTTCTCCTACTTTCTTTCTTATAATAGTTTTCTGTGTAGCATATCCTTTTCTTTCTTTTCTTTCTTTTTAATAAAAAAGTTATGGTCCATTATTTAGCTGAGTTTACGACACTCATAAAAATAAGAATTCTGTCGATAAGCAACACTAGATGCTCAGGATTTACATTTTTGCATTTCATATTGGACGATTTTTTAACCAGAGAGTATTGTAAAATGATAACAAGCGTTTTTAATATATATATATATATATATATATATATATATATATATATATTCAGATTGTTTCTGAAGATTCTCGTATGGACAAGAAACTGACAGTTACGAAGTGCTGTTGACTCTATGTCTACGCTATCCTAACATACAAATATATATATATATGTGTATGTGTGTGTGTGAGTGTTAGAATAGCGCAGACATAGAGTCAACGGCGCTTGGTAACTGTTAGTTACTCGCCTATATGAGAATATATATATATATTATATATATATATATATATATAATATATATAGAGAGAGAGAGAGAGAGAGAGAGACAGACAGACAGACAGACAGACAGACAGAGAGAGACAGAGACAGAGAGAAAGGGAGAGTGAGGGAGTTATTCATTACGAAATCACTTATTTTGATTTTCTTCAAACAAGATCGATCTCCGGACAAGTATTGAATTCACGATCAAAACCTTTTCATTCCCACTTGACGTTCAATTGTCTTTCTTATCCAAGACGTTCAATTGTCTTTCTCTTCCCTTTTTCTGTTTAATCGACTGTTAAGGGCCGAATGTTGTCAACAGATCTGTGCGAAGTTGCCAGTTACCAAACACTCGTCTGAAGGGAGACAACTCTGAAAACAAAGTCGAAATACTCCGTAAGGGTCAATCTCATCTGGCCTGTTCTCGTCTCAACGCGTGACCAATAGGTGCATGCATTTTTATTCATGTCCACCCACTTGTTATTTACAATCCCCTTTCGATCAATCGGTCGATCACGGCAAGCCCATGCACCCATATGAGACCCGAACCCATTTCCCTTATGGCAACACCCCAACCCTTTTTATCATATATGTGCTAGAAGGCAATGGCTGAGGGTCATGATGCCTTGGGTATGACGCTAAACTGCGTCTAGTGGTGAAGTTCCAATTCTAGAACCATGGGAAATGTGTAGTACTCCTTTCTTGTCATTACCCCCAGGTCCGCCCTGACCCGGAGTGTTCCGTCTATGGGGTAAATAGAAAATATGATTTTTTTTTAATGTGTTTTAAAACATTCAGTTTAAAAAAGATTGAGTACACATCAAGAATGAATAAAACAAAATTTCTTCAGCGTAAAATAACCCAAGATGCCGTAAAATCCAACCAACCAACCAACCAACCTTCCCCACTGCAAAGTTGTATCAAATGCAGGAACTCTACCGGGTGGATGGTGATAAATATAGCTCATTTTTAGCGGCGTTCCCCTTCTTGGTTCACCTCAGGCATACGTACCTACCTACTTACATTGAAATTGGTATTTACTAAGATTAATTTTGTAAAGCATAAGGACAAATGTGGGGAATCGGGAAAAAAAAGAGTATGTTGCGCCGAATTTTCAATTTCTCTTCAGAGGATACAGTCGACACATTCTAGGCCCCACCGACAGGGCTATAGAAAGATGAACGAAAATAATAGCCCGTGATTGAAGAGAAGGTGAAGTAAATTCTACTGCCCAGCACAGTGATTGAACTCACAATCTCCAGATGATGAGCAATGAGTTTTCATAAGCATTCTATCACTCCTGTTAATTTAAATGGTTCGGTCTATGTAGGAAGAAAAACCAAAGCCTATGCAATTTCTCCCAGAAGGACATTTTTTTCTGTTGCCTGGAAAACCTTTATCACTCAGCTTTGACCCCTCCCTTTTTTATCAGTTGGTAGAATCGAGACTGGAATAGAAAAAAATACAACTTAATTAAAATCCCTTGTTATTATTCTGTTCGCCATTTTAGGCGTTTGAGTCTCTTATTGGTAATTGTAGAAAAAGGTCTCGTCTCAGTAGTAGACAGTTTGGTGTTTTCCTTGAAATCCTAAGTAGAACAAGAGTGTAGCTCTTTGTAGCAGAGAATCCAGTTGTATTTCTTGGAATCCTTCAATTAGAAAATCCCATTAACAACTGATTTGAGGACAGTTGCAAAAGATCTTAAATGCTCAAATGCTCTTCGGGGCTTGTTTCTGATTGGACCATTTTACCGGAAATGCCAGCTGCTGCTGCTGCTGCTGTTGCTAGTTGGGAAAGTCCATGAATATGAGTATGAATTTTGCGTACATCTTACACCATATAGATTGTCCAACACCCCTGAGATTAGTATACCAGTTCACATACCTAGGTAGCAATATCTCATCTGCAGAAATTGATGTCAGTGTACGCACAGGAAAAGCATAGACTGCTTTTGACAAATCATTGATCATAAAATCTGATCTCTCTGACAAGATAAAATGAGAATTCTTCCAAGTTGTAGCTGTGTCAGTACGACTGTATGTCAGTAACTTTTGGAGAAGAAGCTGGATGATGACTACATAAAGATAATGAGTGCTGTCTTGGCCACATCCTATAAGCAGAATCCCACAAAACAGCAGCTTTAAGGCTACTTATATCTTATCACACAAACCTTCCAAGTAAGACGAACAAGACATGCTAAACACAGATGGAGAAGTAAGGCTAACTCATAAATGACGTTCTCCTGTGAGCATCTATACATGGACACACTAGTATTGGCCGACAAGCAAAAAAATACATACAGCATCTATGTGCGGACACTGGATGTCGTACTGAGGACTTGCCAGGATCGATAATCGATAGGGACGGGTGATGAAAGAGAGTTATGGAAATCAGTGCTGTAAACACGACTTGATGATAAGTAACTGCAATGGTCGGTTGTGCTTCATTTAAAAAAAAGAAAAAGATAAATAAAACATCATTTGAAATCTCCATGCTAGTAACCCCCATCCCACTTTTATGAAGCGGAACTACCCGGCATGGGCACCCCGGTGAAAATGGGAAACAAGAAAATATCCATGCTTGTCACAAATAGAACAGGATATGATTGAAAAGAAAGAAAAAAAATTCAAATTCGAAAGAAAGAAAGAAAAAAGAAAGAAAGGCTGTTAATTAGAAAAAGTGAAAGAAAAACGAAAAATAGAAAGAAAGAAGAAAAGAAAGATGCGAATTAGAACGAAAGAAAGGAAAAAAGGAAGACGGGAAATAGAGAAGAAGGGAAGACAACAAATAGAAAGAAAGAAGGAAACACAGGAATTAGAAAGAAAGAAAGAAAGAAAGAAAGAAAGAAAAAAATTCGGTCATAAGAAAGATTTATCGAATGAAGAAATGAAAATAAAAAGAAAGAAAAAGAGGGAAAAATGAAATGAAAAAAAAAGAAAGAAAGTTTGATGAATTTTGAATATTAACAACAAAGATAAAACCCAAGAAAATCGAAACTTTAATTATTCCTTTTTTTTTTTTTTTTTTTTTTTCTTTTAAAATAAATGCCGAAAAACAGATTGAGAATCGTGAATTACTGAAAATCCAACGAATTAGAAAAAATTTAGCTTACTGCTCTAATGCATCTCTTTCTGTTGCATCAATTAATTGGGCTGCTGCTGCTGCTGCTGCTGCTCCATAGGCAGCTAAAATACAAAAAAAAATCAAATATTAATCATAACTATTAGATTCGATCATGTATAAAATTGCATAAAATAAAACTGAAGTTTGAGATCCAAACCAATCACCCTTCTATCCAATTGAAAAGATTTGTTTCCTCTTATCTAGGATTGGTTGGTTTGTTGGTTGGATTTTACGACATGTCAACCCATTTGGTCATTTTATGCCGAAGAAGTTTTTGTTTTATTCATTCTCGATGGGTTTTCAATTTTTTAAAAAATGACTTTGTTTCTATTTTTAAAACAAAACGAAAGTCCAAGAGTGCCGAAAAAGTGCATTTTATACAAAAATGATCATCATCATGTCCCGCAAGTAGCACGAATATCCATGACAATCTCTTGCCAACCATCCCTATCATTCATTTCCTAGAGAGGTTATGTGCGCAGCATCCAGTATCTGCACAGAGCTGGTCAATGTAGATCATTGCTAGACGGTCCACACTTACATGTCAATGTGGTGGTTTCTACCGAAGGACGTCGCTTATGTGTTTGCCCCTGCTTCTCCGGCAATGTCCAGCATGTCTTGTTTGTCTCACTCGGATGATTGGTGTGATGAGGGACAAGTGGCCGCAGGGGTGCTTCCCTGTGGGGTGTTATTTTGCACGATTTGTTCAAGGGTTAAAGATCGCACGCTCGCATCTAGCTTATTCTTTATGCGCTTTGTTAAAGTCCAAGTGGTGCAGCCATACAGTAGCACTGATACAACTACGGTTTGGAAAAATTGTCGCTTTAGCTTGTCAATGCACGCACAAGGAAAGCATGGTCTTCTGTAAGCAGATTATCAGTCATATGGAAATCTAATACTCAAAGAATTACGGTAAATAAATAAATCCACAAGAAAAAAGAAAGTAATATTTTCAATCAAATTCTTAATGATATAGTTGACTCACAATAAAGCATTTTTCAAACCCATCTATTGCATAATGATCTGATTTTTTAGGGTATATCAATTTACTGAACACCGCTTCCAAAAAACCAAATGAAAGTGAAACGGTCGAGAAAGTTCAAGAGTACCGAAAAAGTACGTTTTACATACAAACAATTAGGGTAAATAAATAAATCCATTATAGAGTTTTGATTATTATTTTCGGTCGTGATAAAGGTTTCAAGCAACCTAGTTTGACTGGCAATACAAATATAATTTGACCTTCGATAATCTTCATTCATATCTTTATCGAATAGTCAATCACGTATTTCTCTTATTCCAATTTTGTCTACTATTGAAAGTCTTATTATGAGAGCAAAAACGTTTTAGTCTTTTCTAACTGTCGAGCTTAATTCAACTGGAATTAACTTCAAACAGATCAAGAATAAATGCTCTACTTCCTTCCTCTGCACAGCTTCCGCCACATCCACTCACATCGTCGACAAATCCCAAAGAAGAGTTTTAATGGTGGTGGTGGTGGGGTGGTGGAAAAACTGCGCTTTTTGATCAATCGAGCGTTCGGTGAAGCGTTCAGGGTAAGTGAAATAGCAGACAACCTGCCTGACTGCCATCTTCGATCCAAGCGGCCATGATTCTTTTCGATGGGTCAATCCTTGATCAGTTTGACTTGTTACAAATTTGGACTCCATTTTCGCATCAACAACTTTCGCTTTTCTTCTTTCTTTATCTTTTTAGACATCTTTTTTCCTTCACCATACACCTGCTTTGTTTCATTCTATCTTTCTCTCTGTTTTCTTTCATTCTATCTTTCATTGCCATTCTCTCTACTTTCTTTCATTCTATCTTTCTTTCTGTTTTCTTTCATCCTATCTGTGAGTTTCTTTCTCTCCCTTTTCTTTCATGCTTTCTGTCGACATCTGTCTTTCATTCCGTCACTTTCCTATTTTCTCTTTCATTCTATCTTTTATTCAAATTCTCTCTATTTTCTTTCATTCTATCTTTTCTTTTCTTTCTCTCTGTTTTATTTCATTCCATCACTTTTTCATTTCTATTCTATCTCTTTGTCATCTTCTGTTTGTTTCTTTTATTCTCTCTGTGTCACTTTCTCTCTTTTTCATTCACTCTATTTTTCCGTTAGTATATTTATATTTTTTTCATTCTATTTATTCGTTTCATTCTGTTTGCTTTCTTTCATTCCACCCTTCTTTCATTCATTCATTCTATCTTTCCACCAACTTTTTTGTTTCTTTCAATCTTCTCGTTACCTTCTCTCTTTTTTCTTTCATTCCATACTTCTGTTCTTTTCTCCCTATTTTCTTTCATTCTATCTTTCCACCTTATCCTCTTTATTTTTTTCATTCTATCTTTCTCTTACGTTCTCCTTGTTTTTCTTTCATTCTATCATTTCATTACTGACTCTCTGCTCTCTTTCTTTTTCTCTTTTCACTTTTGTTTTCTTTCTTTTTTAATTCCAGTGTCTTTAGTTTTGTTTCTTTAACTTAAATCTGTAGATGCTTTTTCTTTTTTTTCTCTATTTCTTATCACGTGATGTTCTTTTTATTTCACTCTCATTTCTCATCTTTTTTTTTCTCTCTGATATTTATTCCCCTTGTTCTGATAATTCTCATCTTAGAGCAAATATTTGTTTGTTCTTCTATTTACTGCCACAATTTCTTCAATAGAACATTTTTTCCTTTACTACTACTACTACTACTACTACTACTACTTCTATATCCTTCACTCTTTAAAAAAGAAGTCTTCCTCGTATTCCTCGCCGCTTCACTCGTTCAGTTCATTCTCTTCCCCATCTTCTCTGCACTTTCCATTTTCTTTGGAGTACTATTTCGCGCAGCTGCTAACAACTCGCAAAACGGATTCTTCAAACTGGGTTCAAATTACGCTCAAGGTAACTTCCGTGTCAATGCCCTAATAAAAAGTACTAATTAAACCCTTCTTGCACTTTCTGTAGCCATCGTGACATAACCGTACTTAACCATAATGGGATTATATGCTTTAGATTTGACCCCCGACAAATTCAAGATTCCATCGACTGACTTAAAAACTAAAATTAATAGATTCCTCCATGCAAAATGGCAACGACGCTGGAATAAAAACATCCACTAAAACTCTTTTTAATCAAACTCACTTTGGGAGACTGAAGACAAAGTCTTTAGAAAATCCAGAAAGGAGCAAGCCATTATGTCCCGATTACACATTGGCCACAAAAGTCTTACGCATTTCTTTATACTCAAACAAGAACAACAACCATAGTGTGAAACATTTCAAACACCTTGCACTATCAAACACTTCCCCATAGAATGTGAAGCTTTTGCTTTCATCAGAAACCGGTTTTTAAAGCAAATAATATGAATGATCTATTTGATAAAGTCAACATTCTGCCCTTTTTTAGAGAAATAAAGTTATACCACAAAATATAAATACAAATCTGATTAATACCATACAAACGTAACCCCTTAACACAATGCTAACATGTTAAAACCAACCAACTACAAAACTGTAAATATAGATATACAACATATATTGCTTCCTAACCTCTAGGCATGAAATAAACCTAGACGGGTTGATATGCCGTTAAAATCTATCAACCAACCAACCATGCGTTTCTCAATAGCATTAACGCAAAAAGGACATGTAATCCTCTTCGTTTAGGATTCGAACTCCAGTCACCGATTCCATTTTGAGCGACGATAACCGTTACGATAAGCACGTCTTTACAAGGCCATAATTATGGAGCACTCAGTGAGAATCGAACCCTCTAACAAGGGTAAGCTGTCTATTGTATTCATTCTGTTCTTTTCTCCCTGTTTTCTTTCTATCTTTCTACCCAATCCTCTTTTATTTCGTTCAATCTATCTTTCTCTTGCCTTCTCCCTGCAGCCCTGTTGGTTGGGGCTTTATAATACATCGACTGCAATTGGAGATGTCCACAGAATGCAATGAACTTTAAATCTAAGATGATTCGATTTCATATTCGAAAGGGCAAAACCAAAAATGTCCTACCACACGTCCGCACTTTTGGATGGGACCGTAGAATGCAACCTTTGCAGAGGGATGAAAAAAAAAACAATGGGGCCACCTGTTAGCCGTAGGTCGCGATCCGTGATGCTTAAGGATGTAACCCTGGTGGCATGACGGGCAATACTCCACTTTGGTCCTAACTTAGGCTAGTCTAAGTAAAGTCTAAAGTGGATTATTGCACATGCTACCTTAAGCATCACGGACAGTCGGTGAGGCTCCCTCCGATCAATCGGGCTGGTCATATCAAGCCCAAGGACATGATTATCCCAACCCTAGTGCCCTTATGGCCAACACCTAACCCTTTTTGTCATATATGTGCAAAAAGGCGGTGGCTGGGTGTGTGAGTGTCCTGAGTATGACATTAAACTGCATCTAGTGGTGAAGTTCCAATTCTGGATAACTATGGAATGTGGAGTACACCTTTATCCTCATTACTCCCAGGTCCACTCTGACCCGGAATAACAGTACCTGTTAGAGTACCATCTATGGGTTAAATTGATAAAATATGAATTTTAAAAATGTGTTTTAAAATTTGAGTTTTAAAAAAAATGAGTACTCTTCATGTTATGACTGAATTAATCAATTAATAACATTGAACATCCGAAAAAAGTTTTATTACTTTTTGTACAGGAATATAATTAACTGAGTCAACACGCAGTTCTCCAACAGTATGACTAGCTACTCGATTAGTAATAATTCGTATCTTTATAAGTATTCATTGGACGAGACCATCCATCTTGTATGAGAAACATCTTCCCTTACAATACTTTAAGAATAAGTAAATCAAAACGACACAAAATAACCCCAAAAGAGTTTATCTGCCGTAAAATCCAACCAACCAATCAACCAACCAGCCACACGTATATATTGTCTGTTAGAACAAACAACAGATCTGTCTCATACATATCCATCAAAATGTATCAGAACATCCCCAGTGGACAAACAGAATTTAGCCATAAGGCGACAATTCTCCAAATGACTCGGCACGCGTTGAAACTCCAAAAGTAAAAACCTCCCTTGTGATTAGTCATAACACAAAAGAACAATAACACACGGTAGATTAGATTTGAAAATCCCATTGGACAAAATAACCAATTACTCACGTTGTGACATCTTTTTATTAAGACTGAAGGGGCGTATATCTTCCTCATATATATATATATATATATATATATATATATATATATATATGGTACTAATGCAGAATAGCACGCAAGAAATAATATCATTAGATTACGTAGAAAGAGCATTACATTTCATTAAATTTCACGGAAATATCTTAAATCTTTGAGATGCTAGGATAAGGGTTTGGAAACGTGTTATGATTAATCTTAATGTTAGAGTTAGGGTTAGTGTTTGGTTAGGGTTAGGGTTGGATTATGGTTAGGCCTCTTTGAGAGTTTTCTTTAATCTAACGCTATTTATACGTAAAATGCAATTCTAATGATATCTCTTGCTCGCTATTGTGCATTTGTACCACACACACACACACACACACACACACACACACACATATATATATATATATATATATATATATATATATATATATATATATATATATTCAGACATATTTGGTTAGATAATATATATTTTTGACTACATATATTGATTTCAATCCTTTCAAGCCACCGAATATCAGCTGAAATTGGCTGATAAATCATAACTAATGTTTCCAAGTACTTCTGATCCCATCATAGACAATCATCGGTGGGGCGATATATCATAAAAGTTAATATACTTTATAAGCGCTCTATTTATACTGATGTTATGTGATATTAAATAGCGTTTTTTTATGTGTTCTTATGAATAGCAGGAGTTAAAGACATTTACGTACATTAGCAATGGATTCGAAATTGATTTTTATTAAGGTTGGGACTTTTGCTTCTAATGTGTTGGGCTTCAAGAATCTATAATCTCTGTATGTTATGTAGATCTTCTTATATTGTTGTATTATCTATAAAAGAAATTTAGAAAAATTTGGATGTAGAGCAGGAATGGTTATTCAATTCTTATGTTATTGATCTGGTATCGAAAAGATGCGTATATATATATATATATATATATATATATATATATGTGTGTGTGTGTGTGTGTGTGTGTGTGTGTGTGTGTGTGTGTGTGAAGAGAAAAATAGAAGTGAATCCGATGGTATGTAATATAGTGAAAAATTTGAAAAAACACAGGTTGAAATAAAATTAGTGATATTTATTCAGCCAACGCTGCAGTGTTTCAATCTGTTTAGTAGATCTTCTATTCAAAACATTTTAAACAAACTGCTCAACAAAAACTATCACAGTCTCCTTATTATTCTGTTCTTGGTCTGATGATCCTCTAGGCGATAAAAAAAAAGCTCCGTCGGTTCTGTTTTAACACTATTCTAACTTAAAACCGGGTTAAATAAATAATTGTTTGGTGTTATTGATCTTTAATATTATTATTTTATTCTCCCCACATTAAAATCAATCCTATGAATGATTTTATATAGAAACCAATTAAAATATAATTAAAATAAGAGCAATGTTTCTATATGCATTCTTATTTAATTTCGTTAGTTTTTCTAATTTAATATATTTAATTATATCAAAACTTAGATATTTACGCCCGGAGGACGTATATTCTTGCTAGTATATCTAAAATAAATATATATCCGATATGCATCTCCAATCTTCTCCAAGACAAAACAAATATCGGCTGTTGATATAAGTTTGTGTATAACAAGTGATACGAGAAAGAATATTTATCTCTATATATATAAAAGACAGTTGGTGTGTGCATATGCATGTGCGTATATCTGGAGGAAACTATGAAGATAAAACATTTAATGACAAAGTTAATATATATATACATAATCACTATCACCAGAACTTGCTTTTTGTGCAAAAATAATGAAGGTTTTATTCATATCTGAGAAGTTATTTAAAAATTAGGATTTGAATAGTAAGAGAAGGGGAATGTCAGTGGTTGCATTTGTGATTAAAACATAAAATCAATTGTGTAAGACCAAAACAATCGGTGGATCTGCGAGACTAACATTTTATAATACCTCCATTCTTCCCAGGCAACGCCGGGTAGCCGCTTCTAGTACATAACAAATTACTTGAAAACAGTAATGATTATTCAATGTTTTAGGCGTTGAAAAAGTTACGAAGGAAATGTGTGTGATTGAGAAATTATGTCAAGTAATTAGGTTTGTGGTTATTTTACGAAATATTTACTTAAATTGCGAATGAGATGTGTGTAACTAAATTGTGTAATAGATAAATAACCGGGAAATTTATGTTTAATATATATATATATATATATATATATATATATATATATATATATATAATACAATGATAATGATAATATATATACTATATATAAAATATAATATAATATAATATATATACAATGTAATAGTTGTCATTATACACGAGATATTTACTATAATCATTTGTTGAATATTACCTATTTCCGTTAATCAACCGAAAATTCTCCAAGATTTATTATAGCAAACAAATAAAAAGAAAGTGAAAAATATCTAAAATATACAAATAAAATCAGTGAACAACTAAACCGGAAAACCAAATACAAATTTACAGCAAAGATTAAGTAAATATAACAATAATTGGTTGACATATCATTAAACAAAGAAACCAACTTCTTCCCAATTTAAAGTGCCACCCCTTCATTATGAGATCAAGTGACAACAAATCCTGCGTATATATATATATATATATAATATATATATATATATGGCTGCACCACTTGGACCTTGACAAAGCGCCTGGAGAATAGGCTAGATGGGAAGTGCAAAAGAATGCTACGTGCTATCTTGAACAAATCGTGGAAACAGCACCCCACAAAGAAGCAGCTATACAACCACCTGCCACGCCCCCCTCCAGCACACAAACCATCCAGACGGACAAGACATGCTGGATACCGCTGGAGAAGTAAGGATGAACTCATAAGTGACTTCCACTTATGGAAACCATCACATGGACATGCCGATACGAGCCGTCCAATACATTGACAAGCTCTGTGCAGATACTGGATGCTGCGCGGTGGACCTGCCGGGGACAATATATGATAGGGACGAATAGAGAGAGGTCGTTATGGATATCCGTGCTGCTGGCTCGACATGATGATGATGATTATGATGATGATGATGATGATATATATATATATATATATATATATCATCATCATCATCATCATAATCATATATATATATATATATATATATATATATATATATATATATATATATATATATACCTGACACCACCGCACAAGCATGGTGCAACACAGTCATTTTTAAATGGAGCTGAATAGATATGTATTTAGTTTTTCTTCTCCTAAACTGTTTGATAAACCAAAGTTAAAGAGCCAAGTCTGCCTTATTATTTACGCATAACTGGGGCGAGAATAGCTGGATTCATAGCTTTCCCAAGGGTTTTTAGCGTTACGTGAAATACAAACAGCCTCGTCCCGTATTTGAACTCGGGTCGCCGTGTTCATTTCCACACACACACACACACACACATATATATATATATATATATATATATATATATATATATATATATATACTAGGTGTGTCATAAATGTATCGAGTTTGAAGCTGTATTTACTAAGATAGAAATGAACCATTAATGGAACCTTCATTCTTTACATAATACAAGGAGTGTCAAAAAGTACAAAAAATCTCGAAAATATTTTGACCACTTTATATATATATATATATATATATTATATATGTGTGTGGTGTGTGTGTGTGTGTGTGTGTGTGTATGTGTGTGTGTGTGTGTGTGTGTGTGTGTGTGTGTGTGAATAATTCAAAATTAAAGTCTTTATTTTCATTATTTCAGACATTATTTTATTTAGTGTTGAATAATTTTTCTTTGTAATTTTTGCCTTTTTGAGTTCCATTCATGGTCTTTTTATTTACTCTCTTAAAATATCAACCGAACAAATATGACTGACTCCATTGTAGCCAATTTTAGTGATGGTCATCGAATTGTTGATAAAAATCAATATCATCCCACGGATAATTCTTTTGAAAAATAACCCCCAGGGATAAAAACATTGATTATTGATGATTTAACTTTAAAAGACAAAAAATTTTAAAAATAAAACAGGGTGGCAAATTAGAAAATCTACAAGAAATTAAAGTCAAAAATATCTGAATAAATAAAGATATCTGTAAATTACCTGAAAAGTAGCCAACAACAGCGTGATTTCTAGGTGTTCAAAATGAACGTGTTACGTCCGAGATTGATTATCATAGTACAACATCAGGCAAACCCTTTTGAGGGGGGGGGGTAGCAAGTAACACTAACGTAATCCTTTTGTAGATGAAACACGAATTTTTATACTCAGGATCCTTGCACTTTATTTTCCTTAGGCTTTCTTTTGGAGGGTTGTAGGAAAGGTGGAATTTTGAGTAACAGGAAAGTATGCAAATATATATCACGTCAGGGAGTTAGGTTCGTCGTTGCATTAGCTGTCTGTCAAATCACTCTGATTTGCAAGATCTGATTAACAACAGGAATTTGTAAACGTAAACATGCCTCTGATGACAAGCGGCAGCTTATGGAAAGTTATCATTATATATATATATATATATATATATATATATATATATATATATATAACAAAAGACTTAGAATTTTTGCATTATAGTCTATTTCAAGGAAGCTTAGACAAAGTGTCTAACTATCCCAAATCATCAGATGCGTATATAATATATATATATATATATATAATATATATATATATATATATATATATAATTTTCTAAAATACTTTCTTATCAAAATCCATTAATTTCAAAAAAGTCAAAATTAGCTACCATACTTTTTAAACCGAAAGTCTACTACTGACAGTAACTATATAAATCTCCTTAAAACTAGTATTAGTTACACAATTAATCCGAACGACACCGGTAAATCAGGTGTATTTCTTGAATATTGTTTGCCCATTGAAATTCTTAATTCATTATTCTTCCAGGCTTATAAAATGATCTATTTATCTTTCAATTTTTATCACCTTGTCATTATTATATATATATATATATATATATATATATATATATATATATATATATACCACCTCATGTAGAGGCAAATCCAGCAGGTAGCATGCGGAGAATATTTGGTGAGCTCGGCATCTCACAGTTCAGTGTAGTTCATCACCTTCACAAACGCAGCAAAAATATCCGGAGTTGCCGGATTGTACGTCACGTTATCAAAATATTGTAAAACTTTTGACTCGCCCGAGTACCAAGAGAATATTTTTTAGTGACAGCAACATGTAAAAAAAAAAAGCAAGAACTGTGATTATTATCATAAAGGAAAAGGTGACATTTTTTGTTGTTGCTTCGTTTTTTATTTATTAAAGAACTATAATCAAACTCCATTGTCAACCTTAGGGTTACGTTGTAATACGAAATCAGGTTGTCATATGTTGCAACGCCCACACGGGCACACACACACACACACACACACACACACACACACACTTGTGTTAGGATTCCTAAAAAGTTGTCAACTGTATTTGCTGGGCAGAGAAATGAAAGGTTGTTGTCATATTTGTTTTATCTGTGTATGTCTAACGGCTTACAAGGATTTATTTAGAAAATTAATAAATTTTCCTGAGGGCTTACAAGCTGAGAGTTTGTAATTAAGAAATGGGCATGTTGGCGGAACTTTTTTTTTTCTCATAATTATTATATGAAATATGAAACAAATACCTGGGAGTAATTAAATCTATCAGTTTGTTTATATCTATCCTTGTATCTGTATAAATACATGACCAAACACCCCCACGCATTAATATGTATTTAATTATATATTATATATATATATATATATATATATATATATATATATATATATATATATTATGCGTACAATATATTTATATTTGATAAAAATCCATATATATGTACACACACACACACACACACATATATATATATATATCAGGATAAAACCTAAAATAAATAATTATTTCAAAGTTTCTCACCTCGTTATGCTAGTCTATAAGTTTCATATATATACATATATATATATATATATATATATATATATATATATATATATATTATATATATGAGTGTGTGTGTGTGTGTGTGTGTGTGTGTGTGTGTGTGTATGTGATAGGGTAGCGAAGACATGAAGTCAACGGTGTTTGGTGACTGACAGTTTCTCGCCTATGCGATTCTCAAACCAAGTTGTTTTGAAAATCGGACATTTTCCTTCTTTCCTTCCTTTTCATTTTGTCATACTTTCACCCGTCTTTTTACTTCCTTCCACAATTTTCTTCCTTCATTTTTTCCTTCTATCCTTTTAGTTTTATCAGTCTCTCCTCTCCTTTCCTTCCTGACACCATTTTTCTTTCTTCCTACCTTTGCTCCTTCTTTTTCGTTTTTTCATTCTTTCTTTTCTACTTCGCCCCCTTCCACGCTTTTTCTTCTTTCTTTCTTCCTTTCTCCTTCTTTTCATACAGTTTTTTACGGTTATTTCCCTCTTCCTTCTTTCCTTCCTCCCTTCCTCTCTTTCTTCGCCCCTTCTCGTTTCTTGCAACACTTTATTAATTTTATATCTTTCTTTCATCCTTCCGATTTAATCATTCTTATTCTCTCCAAAATTGTACCTGTCCATTTTTCACTTTTCATTTGACACTCCATTTTATTTTCTCTTCCTTCTTCTTACTTTTCCTCTTTTCTTTCTTTCATTACACTTTTACCACCCTCTCTTAATCTTATGTTTTATTCTCTTTACACCCTCTCTTAATCTTATGTTTCATTCTCTTTACCACCCTCTCTTAAATCTTATGTTTTACTCTCTTCATCACCCTCTCTTTCTTACCCTCTCTTAATCTTATGTTTTCTCTCTTTCACCCTTCTTATCTTAGTTTTATTCTCTTTACCACCCTCTCTTAATCTTATGTTTTTATTCTCTTTACCACCCTCTCTTAATCCTTATGTTTTATTCTCTTTACCACCCTCTCTTAATCTTATGTTTTTCTCTCTTTCTCTCTTATGTTTTACACCCTCTCTTAATCTTATGTTTTACTCTCTTTACCACCCTCTCTTAATCTTATGTTTATTCTCTTTACCACCCTCTCTTAATCTATGTTTTTCTCTTTCTCTCTAATCTTATGTTTTCTCTCTTACTACCCTCTTAATCTTATGTTTTTCTCTTTACCACCCTCTCTTAATCTTATGTTTTTCTCTCTTTCTCTTACACCCTCTCTTAATCTTATGTTTTTCTCTCTTTACTTCTCTTAATCTTATGTTATTCTCTTTACCACCCTCTCTTAATCTTATGTTTTTCTCTCTTTACCACCCTCTCTTAATCTTATGTTTTTTCTCTTTACCACCCTCTCTTAATCTTTCTCTCTTTACCACCCTCTCTTCTTATGTCTTTACCACCCTCTCTTAATCTTATGTTTTTCTCTCTTTACTACCCTCTCTTAATCTTATTTTATTCTCTTTACCACCCTCTCTTAATCTTATTTTTCTCTTTCCTCTCTTAATCTTATGTTTTTCTCTCTTTACCACCCTCTCTAATCTTATGTTTCTCTCTTTACCACCCTCTCTTAATCTTATGTTTTTCTCTCTTTACTACCCTCTCTTAATCCTCTTCTCTTAATCTTATGTTTATTCTCTTTACCACCCTCTCTTAATCTTATCCTCTTTACCACCTCTCTTAATCTTATTTTTACCACCCTCTCTTAATCTTATGTTTTACTCTCTCTCTTCATCACCCTCTCTTAATCTTATGTTTTCTCTCTTTACTACCCTCTCTTAATCTTATGTTTTTCTCTTTACCACCCTCTCTTAATCTTATTGTTTATTCTCTTACCACCCTCTCTTAATCTTATGTTTTATTCTCTTTACCCTCTCTTAATCTATGTTTTATTCTCTTTACCACCCTCTCTTAATCTTATGTTTTTCTCTTACCACCCTCTCTTAATCTTATGTTTTCTCTCTTACCCACCCTCTCTTAATCTTATGTTTTACTCTCTTACCACCCTCTCTTAATCTTATTTCTCTCTTTACCACCCTCTCTTAATCTTATGTTTTATTCTCTTCTCTTAATCTTATGTTTTTTCTCTTCTTTACCACCCTCTCTTAATCTTATGTTTATTCTCTCTTTCTACCACCCTCTCTTAATCTTATGTTTTTCTCTTTTACCACCCTCTCTTAATCTATGTTCTCTCTTTCTTAATCTTATGTTTTCTCTCTTTACCACCCTCTCTTAATCTTAATCTTTTTTCTCTCTTTACCACCCTCTCTAATCTTATTTTTTCTCTTTACCACCCTCTCTAATCTTATGTTTTCTCTCTTTACCACCCTCTCTTAATCTTATGTTTTTTCTCTTTACCACCCTCTCTTAATCTTATCTTATGTTTTCTCTCTTACACCCTCTCTTAATCTTATGTTTTTCTCTCTTTTACCCTCTCTTAATCTTATTTTTCTCCTCTCTTAATCTTATGTTTTTCTCTCTTTACACCCTCTCTTAATCTTATGTTTTTCTCTCTTTACACCCTCTCTTAATCTTATTTTTCTCTCTTTACCACCCTCTCTTAATCTTATGTTTTCTCTCTTTACACCCTCTCTTAATCTTATGTTTTTCTCTCTTTACCACCCTCTCTTAATCTTATGTTATTCTCTTTACCACCCTCTCTTAATCTTATGTTTTTCTCTCTTTTACCCTCTCTTAATCTTTATTCTCTTTACCACCCTCTCTTAATCTTATGTTTTTCTCTCTTTACACCCTCTCTTAATCTTATGTTTTATTCTCTTACCACTCTCTTAATCTTATGTTTTTTTCTCTTACCACCCTCTCTTAATCTTATGTTTTTCTCTTTACCACCCTCTCTCTTAATCTTATGTTTTCTCTTTACACCCTCTCTTAATCTTATGTTTTTCTCTCTTACTATCTCTCTTAATCTTATGTTTTTCTCTCTTTACCACCCTCTCTTAATCTTATGTTTTTCTCTCTTTACACCCTCTCTTAATCTTATGTTTTTCTCTCTTTACCACCCTCTCTTAATCTTATGTTTTTCTCTCTTACCACCCTCTCTTAATCTTATTTTCTCTCTTTACCACTCTCTTAATGTTTTTTCTCTTTACCACCCTCTCTTAATCTTATGTTTTTCTCTCTTTACCACCCTCTCTTAATCTTATGTTTTCTCTCTTTACCACCCTCTCTTAATCTTATCTCTTTACCACCCTCTCTTAATCTTATGTTTTTCTCTCTTTACCACCCTCTCTTAATCTTATGTTTTTCTCTCTTTACCACCCTCTCTTAATCTTCTCTCTTTACCACCCTCTCTTAATCTTATGTTTTTCTCTCTTACCACCCTCTCTTAATCTTATGTTTTTTCTCTTTACCACCCTCTCTTAATCTTATGTTTTCTCTCTTTACCACCCTCTCTTAATCTTATGTTTTCTCTCTTTACACCCTCTCTTAATCTTATGTTTTTTCTCTTTACCACCTCTCTTAATCTTATGTTTTTCTCTCTTTACCACCCTCTCTTAATCTTATGTTTTCTCTCTTTACCACCCTCTCTTAATCTTATGTTTTATTCTCTTTACCACCCTCTCTTAATCTTACTCTTTACCCTCTCTTAATCTTATGTTTTTCTCTCTTTACCACCCTCTCTTAATCTTATGTTTTCTCTCTTTACCACCCTCTCTTAATCTTATGTTTTCTCTCTTTACCACCCTCTCTTAATCTTATGTTTTTCTCTCTTTACCACCCTCTCTTAATCTTATGTTTTTCTCTCTTTACCACCCTCTCTTATCTCTCTTTACCACCCTCTCTTAATCTTATGTTTTTCTCTCTTTACCACCCTCTCTTAATCTTATGTTTTTCTCTCTTTACCACCCTCTCTTAATCTTATGTTTTTCTCTCTTTACCACCCTCTCTTAATCTTATGTTTATTCTCTTTACCTCTCTTAATCTTATGTTTTTCTCTCTTTACCACCCTCTCTTAATCTTATGTTTTTCTCTCTTTACCACCCTCTCTTAATCTTATGTTTTTCTCTCTTTCACCCTCTCTTAATCTTATGTTTTCTCTCTTTACACCCTCTCTAATCTTATGTTTATCTCTTTACCACCCTCTCTTAATCTTATGTTTTATTCTCTTTACCACCCTCTCTTAATCTTATTTTTCTCTCTTACCACCCTCTCTTAATCTTATGTTTTTCTCTCTTTACCACCCTCTCTTAATCTTATTTTTCTCTCTTTACCACCCTCTCTTAATCTTATGTTTTCTCTCTTTACCACCCTCTCTTAATCTTATGTTTTCTCTCTTTACCACCCTCTCTTAATCTTATGTTTTATTCTCTTTACCACCCTCTCTTAATCTTATGTTTTCTCTCTTTACCACCCTCTCTTAATCTTATGTTTTCTCTCTTTACCACCCTCTCTTAATCTTATGTTTCTCTCTTTACTCTTTACCCTCTCTTAATCTTATGTTTTTTCTCTTTACCACCCTCTCTTAATCTTATGTTTTTCTCTCTTTACCACCCTCTCTTAATCTTATGTTTTTCTCTCTTTACCACCCTCTCTTAATCTTTATGTTTTTCTCTTTACCTCTTTAATCTTAATCTTTTTCTCTCTTTACCACCCTCTCTTAATCTTATGTTTTTCTCTCTTTACCACCCTCTCTTAATCTTATGTTTTCCCCTCTTTATCACCCACTCCTTTCTTTTTCTTTTGCTTTAAACCGTGTTTACGCAAATTGAAATGATAATAAATCATACCTTAGCCAAAATGCAGGAAACGATCTTCGTTCTTAACTTTCTGTCTCTTTCGCTTGAAATGCTTTTATTTATTTATTTTTTTTCAAAGATTTCTCACTGATGTGTTACATTTCCTCGCATTCATCTCCTTCGAAATGAAGTTTCGCTTTTCCCCATAAGAATTTTAAATGTGATGAATGTGGGGTTTGACTAAAACTCTGCGAAATGGCAAAGAAACGCTTATTGGAAGTAGATTGGCTCTATTGGGTTTTGGACAGAGGAAATGGTCGTGGCGGGAGAAATCGCAGGAAATTCTACAGATTACCCGGATGCTCACAAAATGAACGACGTCTGTTTTACTCAGATTCAATAAATAGTCATACATATTCAGACATTATACTCAGACTCACCCATTAATAGAATGAGTCAAAAGTTTTGCAATATTTTGGTAACTTATCTATGTACTAATACTCGTGTTCCTTAATTGTACGACCGTTATCATCTGGCAACACACTTTGGTTAAAAATGAGACCGTCTAAATCGTCCAAGATGAAATGCAAAAATGGAAATCCTAATTATTTAGTGTTGCTTATCCACCGAATTCTTATTTTTTATGCGTATTGTCACCTCAGTTAAATAATAGACAATTTCGCTTTCATGATAAAGAAAGGAAATAAAAAGGACATACATATAAAAATGTAATAAGAAAGAAAGAAAGAAAGAAAGTAGGGCAAATATATTGAGATGGGTGAGCGCACGTGTGTGATAAGACTTATCTGTTTCAATTGAACTTAATGAAAAGATGAAAAGAAGGAAAGAAAGAGTGGGAGAGAGTTGAGTCAAGATTATTATACTTTTTATATATTGAAGTATGTTTTGCAATAGCTCTTAAGTAAACATAGACGTTGTAATAATTAAATTCTCATACTGTGATATATCCACATGTCCCGCTAGTTTGCTTTATTCTTCAAGTTACAACAAAAGCAGTCATTCGTTCAAAGTGTTGGACCTTTCTGTCATTTTCTTTTTAACCACATGCTGAGACCATTTCTTCGAGGTGAAGAACTTCACTGAAGCTTCCGTCTCCTCTTGGTTGTTGAAGCGTCGCGAACACAGGAAGTGAACCATGAATTGGAACAAGTTATAATCCGAGGAAGCTAGAACCGGATGCTGGGTGTGGCATCAGTTTGATTCCTTCAAGTTCCCGTTTATTCCGGAAAGTAGCACGTATGCAAATATTGCAAAAGTATTTGACTAACCCTCGTAATTACAAACTAGAAGGACATGTTGATATACCACAGTATGATAATTCAATTATTACAACGTCTGATATGTTTACTTAAGAGCTATTGCTACATAATTCCATATGTAAAAAGTATAATAATCTTGATTTAACTCTCGCTCACTCATTTTTTCTTTCTTTCTTTTTTTCATATTTTCATCATGTTCGATTGAAACAGATTAGCATTATAGCTTCCGCACTCACCCTTCTTTCTGATTTCATCTACTTTCTTTCTTTCTTTCTTTCTTATTCTCAAAACATAAAAATTCGGCGAATAAACGACAGCTGATAATGAGGATTTACCTTTTTGTATTTCATCTTGGACGATTTGGACGGTCTCATTTTTAACCGGAAGGTTTTGCAAAATGATAACGGTCGTACAATTTAGGAATACGAGTATTAATATATATATATATATATATATATATATATATATATATATATATATACGAATGGATCGGCAGTTCAGCTCGAGGACTATAGTGTAATATATGTGTACTCTGCCTAAATTCGAAGTGTCGCTCTTCTACTCTTCTGCTAAGGAATGGTGCATTTTCTTGTCCTCGTACAGTTTGTGGATGAATATGAGGTCTCGAGTATTGTAATCTTTCTGAATTACCTCCCTATTTTACCATAAGGTGTGGGTCAGTGTAGTTCGATGCTTGTGGGATAGCGGACGTAGGGATTAGCGCTATTCAGGGCCTTGCATATGATTATGTGACAGCATAACTCGTGAAACGACATCGGCATAAAATAACTCAACAAGGGTTGACATACCTTAAACCAACCAACCAACCAACCAACCAAACAACACATTTATTCCCTTATACGAGAGAAAATTATATAAATACTTCTACTACATTCTATTCCTCTTGTGTATATAACTTTCTTAAATTCCTTGAGTCTGATCTACAAAGGAAAACCTTTTTTTCTTCTTTTCCACATTTGCATAAAATATCATAATTGCAATCTTTTGTCAAGTGATCCTTTCGTAAGGGACATACTCTAATAAAGAGATTGTTATATGTGGTTGTGTGCTATTGAAAAGCAACCTGTTGTCGTAATGTCCATGAAACCTTTAGATTCGTTCAACTGATCCCTTTGTATATATCGTATTCTTGTTGTGGTTCTATACTGCATGTCTCTGGGGATGAGACCTCCTTTATCCAGTTCCAAAAGTTGAAAAGAAAGTGGCATAAAGAATTAGTTCAAGAGTCACAGAAGATCTTTTGAATGATAATGTCTCTTCACGGAATGGTTATTTGTATTTCTTCACATAGACATATGCACATGCATTTGTGTATGTCTTTAAGTGTTGGGGTGACATGCAATTTGAATTCATTCGTGTATAATCGCATACATACAGACACATACACACACACATATATTCATACTTATATCCACTTTTTAATCAATACATAAACACACACACAGTGTCCTGGTACGACGTTAGACTGCATCTAGTGGTGTGGTTCCAATTCTGGAATTTTGGGGAATTTGTAGTACCCCTTCATCACCATTACTCCGAGGTAAAACAATTGCATAACTGACAAGAATGAATTAAACAAAAACGTTTTCGGCAATAAATAACCCAAGGGATTACATGTCGTAAACACAACAAACCAACCAACAATCCAACATAAACACACACACACACACACACACACACACACACATTCACTTTCTCACTCACTCACTCATGCACACACATATATACAGTAGGGGGGGACAAATATTAGTACAAATACAACATTTTAATTTATTGTATTTCCATTTTTAATGAATAAACACACTTTTCATATAATTAACTGTATACAGATGTATAATAACTGAATATCTATTGGAAACAGAGAAAAAAGTTCATTTAATAGAAATAAATCTAATTTATCCATTTTAATGGGTGAAAACTATGTCTATTCATTAGCTGGAAATACAATAAATTAAAAATGTGTATGTGTACGAATATTTCTTTCCCCCCCCCCCTCTCTCTCTCTCTCTCTCTCTCTCTCTCTCTATATATATATATATATATATATATATATATATATATATATTCATTTATGTATTTATAAGTATGTGCATGTACACGAATAAACACACGAACATAAATAGATAAAACATTTCCAAACACTGACCCCTAATGGCTTTAGCATCAAACTAAAATCGTTCATGCGTAAGACCAAACATACAATCACATACACGCATATATTGATACTTATCAATACTTATGTGGTCGTTTCAATATTTACATAAACACACATATCTCCAACCACTGACCCCAAATGGCTTTAACATCAAACCAGACCATCCTCAAAAGACCGCTTTGAAACAGAGCGGACTGATAACTTGTCACATAAACATCGAAATAAATAAATATCTAAATCAAATGTTTAATTAAAATAGTTACGGTTAAATTTGAAATAACCATTGACACCCACCTCCAAGGATTGGCTCTGGGGATCACGTGGTCACAGTACGCAGAGATAAATCGGTCAGCGGAAAACATCCGGGTGCTTAAAAAAAATCACCATTAAACGAATATATATATTTACTAATGCTTCCACAGGTGTAGGATGTGACACAAGGTCAATTTCTTAAGAGGAGTTTAACAGGTTTGAATTCAGAGTTTTCCTTCTCCTAGACTGGTTACCTAGCCAAAGTTAAAGAGCCCAGTATTTACCCATCGCTGGATGGTGATTATTTGGGTGCATACCTTTCCCAGGGGTATTAGAACAATATGAAATACAGTCTCGCCCAGGATTTGAACTTGGGTTGACAATCCCATTTCCACTACGCGCTTCTAAACGAATATATATATCACGGTACTGATTCATTTCTTCGCTTCTTTTGTGGTATGAGAATTTAAAAAAAACTCTTTTAAAAAACAACTTTTCTTCACAAAAAAAACTTTTCTGCTGACAATGACATAAGTTCAAAACGAGTTGAGAAAAATTAAGAATGTAAAAGTAAGAAATTTCAAAGAAATATTTCTGTTATCAATAGTGAAGTCTTATATATCTATAAATAAATAGAGCTCAATATCGGTGATAGACCACATATATATATAAGGGAACTTATATATATATATATACCTTAGATATATATGTGGTCTATTACCGATATTGAGCAATATTTATTTATATATGCAGCAAACTACACTGTTTAGCGTAGACATAAAGTCAACAGCGTTTGCTAAATATCAGTTTCTCGCTTATGCGATTATCGAACTATATATATATATATATATATATATATATATATATATATATATATATAATATATAATGGACGTACATCCACTGAGTCTCCTTGAAGTGCGTGATGATACAACTGAAATAACTGTTAAACTTGATATTTAAAGATATTTCAAATTTTGTATGGAATAATTTCTTTTCTCCAGACCCCCAGATGGTTTTGTTTCTCTAGACAGCCAAACAATTCTTTTGTTTTTCCAGGCCAAGAGGTAATATTGTTTCTTCAAACTGACAGAAAGTTGTGTCGTTTCTCCAGACCACAATATGGGCTTGTTTCTTCAGATCACCAGACGGTCATTTTGTTTCTCCAGACCACCAAACGTTAGTATTAATTCTCGATATCATTAGGTAGTATCGTTGCTTCTCCAGACAACCAAACAGTTTTGCTGCTTCTCCAGACAACCAAACAGTTTTGCTGCTTCTCCAGACAACCAAACGGTCTTATTTTCTCTCCAGATCATCAGATAATCCTGTTGTTCCTCCAGATGGTTTCATTAAATCGTATTGTTGCTTCTCCAGATCATCACTCTTCTTGCTTCTCCAGACCACCTTACGGTCTTATTTTCTCTCCAGATCATCAGATAATCCTGTTGTTCCTCCAGATGGTTTCATTAAATCGTATTGTTGCTTCTCCAGATCATCACTCTTCTTGCTTCTCCAGACCACCTTACGGTCTTATTTTCTCTCCAGATCATCAGATAATCCTGTTGTTCCTCCAGATGGTTTCATTAAATCGTATTGTTGCTTCTCCAGATCATCACTCTTCTTGCTTCTCCAGACCACCTTACGGTCTTATTTTCTCTCCAGATCATCAGATAATCCTGTTGTTCCTCCAGATGGTTTCATTAAATCGTATTGTTGCTTCTCCAGATCATCACTCTTTGCTTCTCCAGACCACCTTACGGTCTTATTTTCTCTCCAGATCATCAGATAATCCTGTTGTTCCTCCAGGTGGTTTCATTAAATCGTATTGTTGCTTCTCCAGATCATCACTCTTCTTGCTTCTCCAGACCACCTTACGGTCCTTTTTTCTCCAGACGGATTTTGTTTCTTCTCCAGACCACCAGATGGCATTTGTTCTCCAAACTGCCTCAGTCCTATTGTTTCTCCAGACCACCAGACGATATTGTTGTTTCTCCAGGCCACCAAACTGTCTAGAGGTTTCTTTATACCACCAGACGGTTACCCTACTATAACCATCCTTGTCGTCCATTGTGTCCTCCATAGCAATTTGTGCGAGGGCGCATTTTTGTAAGCTGAGGATTTTGCCAATAAACACTTAGCATCTATTCAAGCTTTTTTGGACATTCAATTAAAACAAACTTCATAAAAAAACAACAGAATATACATAGGATTAGCGCCTGTCTTCCCCCATCTTTTCCTACAGAGCTATTAAAAAGAAATGAAAGAAATTTATCCATACATTCTCGGAGTTCACAAATAACACATAACAACGGGTTATATTATCTATGACTGTGATGTTTTTTTTTTCTGTCAACTCTTATTGTTTTTGCGTTACCAGTATCCGAAAGAAGGAAATTATTATTTTAAAAAATAACAGAAATCGTCATTTATCACCGGCAAAAACCTCTTGTGTTTGGCTTCTGACTTGCCGGATATTCTGTTGACTGGCTTCTGTTTGTTCTTATCTTCAATGATTCTACGGCGTCGACGGTAATTGTTAAAAGACTGGGAGGGGAAGGAGGAGGAGAAGGAGGACATTGTTTTATTGTAATGAATTATTGGCTAAGAATAGGTCTGTAGGTGAGAGGCAGTGTGAGGTCTCTACGGAGAAGCAATATGGGTTCAAATACAGACATTCATTCCCCTAGCTAAAATTTATAGAGGTGTATATATATATATATATATATATATATATATATATATATATATATATAAAAGAGAGAGGAGACGGTTCGGGAAGTGGACATTGTTATCTTGTAACTAATTATTGGCTAGGAATAGGTCTGTAGGTTAGGAAGTTTGAGATCTCTACGCAAAAGCAATATAGCTTCAAATACAGATTTTCCTTCACCTAGTCAGAAAAATCTAAAATCTATATAGGTGTTTAGAGAAAGGGCCAGTTTAGCTCAGTCAGGTGAACACCCACCTAGGAATTGTAAGTCTTCCTGGTTCGATACCGGTCCCCGCCAAATCAATCTTTTTAAACACATATTCTAAAACTCATCCCCCCTCGGATCAAACGGTTGGTCATGTCGAGCCCTAGCACCTATATGATTGTCCCAACCCTATTGCCCTTATGGCAAGTCCCAATCCTGTTAATATATGCTAGGCTAGAAGGCGGTGGCTGAGGGTCTTAATGTACTGCATCTGAAGTTAAATATCTGATGAATTTCTGCGATTTATTCTACTACTGAATAAAGAAAAAAACATAAGTGTACATCCTCTAAGTGTTCTTATTCCATGACATTTTCGGGGGGGGGGGGGGAATTGGAGACTCTCCAAAGTGATTATCCTCTAAGTATACTAATTCCATATTTTTGCCAAAAGTAATATATGTATATATTTACCAATCCCTCTGCACGAACAGGATGTGACACAATGTCAATTTCTTAAGCGTTTAACAGGCTTGAAATCAGAGTTTTCTTTATACTAAAATTGTTAGCTATTCAAGCTTTAAAAGCCTAATCTGCCCTACTATTTACCCATAGCTGGAGGAAAAGTAGTTGGATGCATACCTTTCCCAAGGGTATTAGTGCTATGAAAATTTGCAAACATCCTCATCCAAGATTTGAACCCCAGATTTGACCTAAAGATAGGACCCTACATTTTCTATTACTGTAATCGTTACACTACGCGCCTCTATGAATTATAAACAATAACTTTCTTCTGAAGTTTATAACGCTAATGAATGCACCCCCCTCCCCCACCAAAAAAAATCAAATTAAATCAGTGATTCTTTTAGACGAACTTTATAGGAAATCTTTTGAGACACTGAGTGGAATGTAAAACTTACATTTTTTTATAACTGCTGCTGTTGACATCTAAGATCACCAGGACACACCCTTTATATGGAGGGGGGTCTTACCTCTCTATATAGTGAATATTTTAAGCCCCGCCGACGGGGCTATCTTCGTATCAGTCTAAATGAAGTTGAGTCAATATGAATTATAAACAATATTTTTCTACTAAAGTTTACGACGCTAATGAATTCAACGCCCCCCCCAAAAAAAAACAAAAAAAAAACGAACAAATAACCAAATGAAATGAGTGATTCTTTTAGACGAACTTTATAGGAAATCTTTTGAGACATTCACTGTAATGTAAAACTTAATTCTCATCTCTGCTGCTGTTGACAGCTAAGATCTTTGCCGACGGCTTTCATGGCTCGAATGATTCTAACAATTTGACGCTCAACTAAGCATGACCAAATTTTCGTGTGGACAGAACAGACACCAAATTGTTACTGATCCATTTTCTTTTTAATTTGTTTGTTTGTTTGTTTGGTTTTTGCTTAAATCGATTAAACTGTGCATTGATTTTGTGTTGACTTTAATTTTATGATACAGTCAACTTCTTCTTCTTCTTCTTCTTCTTCTTCTTCTTTCTTCTTCTTCTTATTATTATTATTATTATTATTATTATTATTATTATTATCCACTCTTTCTATCTTCCCCCATTCTTCTTCTTCTTCTTCTTCTTCTTCTTCTTCTTCTTCTTCTTCTTCTTCTCTTCTTCGTATTATTATTATTATTATTATTATTATTATTATTATTATTATTATTATTATTATTATCTTTGTCGTTTTTTAACCACATGTCTAATGTATTGTCCAATTTGTATTGTAAAGTGAGTCTATTTAATTGTCCATCGTCTTAACTTTTCATACCGAATGAACTTTAAATCCCGTAAGTGGCCATCATCGTAAATTGATAATAATGGCTTTTCTAAATGAATTATATTGTTATACACAAAAAGTTTATTACCAGATTTATTGTCTAAATTGTTTCAGATGAATTTATAAGTTAGTATTTTTTTTAAATTGTTTTCAGTTGCTTACCTAAAGGTCACTTTCGGCAGCTATTAAGTTCAATTTTAAGTCACACACATTAATAGAATTTCTGTCTTATTATAATGAAGATTTTGTGTCTTAAACCTGAATTACGTCACCACCAACGTCACAATTTCCTTAGTTATTTACATTACAATCTCAATGGTTATTAAATAAACATTATTCAATCTTAATTAGTATCTTATTCATTAACATCATCTCTATTAAAGTCTAGCTGAGATAGATTTGACTCAATACAGCCCATATTATTATTATGTTTAAAATCATGCGATGTATATTATACATTATTTAGAAATAAATGTTCACATAGTATATGGTGCGAATGATTTGCATACCGGTTTTAACAAAACCGTGTTTGATAAATAATTACTTGGTGTTATTGATTTCAAGTATCGTTTTATTCTCAAATGTATTAAAAGCAACCCTATGTATAATTTTACATTGAAATCAATTAGAATAAAGTAGAAATAATCTTTTTTGTGTTCGTATTTAATCTAATTAGTCCTTCTAATTCAATACGATATCAAATCATATTAAAACTTAAATACTTGTACTCGGAGGGGGGGGGGCGTGCATATTTTTGATAATCATAATACAAACAAACAACTAAGAGTAAGCTCTCTATAAATAATCCCATCGTTGTCTCAATTAATAAATTATTATGAGCCGAGTTAGTGCTTACGTAGACCCCAGATTATAATCTATATATTAATACTCGTGTCCCTTAAAAGTACGACCGTTATCATCTTGCAACACCCTCTGGTTAAAAATGAAACCATCCAAATCGTCCAAAATGAAATGCAAAATTGTAAATCCTGATTATCTGGTGTTGCTTATCCATCGAATTCTTATTTCTCATGGTAATAAGAAAGAAAGAAAGAAAGTATGTGGGCGAAAGGTAGAGAGAGAGAGGGGGCTGAGCGCGCGGAAGCTATTACGCTAATCTGTTTCAATCATACATGATGAAAAGATGAAAAAAGGAAAGGAAAAATATATGACTGTTATCATCTTGCAACACCCTCTGGTTAAAAATGAAACCATCCAAATCGGTGAAGATGAAATGCAAAAATTTAGATGCTGATTATCTGGGTTTTTTATCCGCCGAATTCTTATTTCTTATGGGTGTCGTCACCTCAGCTAAATAATGGACCATTCCATTTTTATTATAAAGTAATAAAATTCTACACAGAAAAAAATATAAGAAAGAAAGAACGAAAGAAAGAAAGAGAGTAGGGGAAAGATAGAGGGAGGAGGTGAGTGCGCGGGAGCGATAACACTAATCTGTTTCAATCAAACATAATGAAAAGATGAAAAGAAAATAAAGAAAAAAGGAGTGAGTGATTCTCAAAATCGAAAATAAATAAAATAAAATAAAATATCCGATATTTTGTGGCGTGGGGGGCGATTTCATCATTTTGCCCTGGGGAGGGGGTAACATTACACATTCGGAACTTCGACTTGGACGTTTGAGACGGTTGACATACCGTTCGCTTTAAACCAACCAACCTCAACTAATCAAAAACTAGTACCGTGAAAAAAAGTCCACATCAAAATGGCCTAAAAGATATTCCGAGTTTCGATTTCAGTCGAACATTTTCTAAACTTGGAAAAGAAATCGATCTTTTAATCTCCATCATTAAACACAGAGGATTATTTTGATTGGATACAAAATATTTCATTAAAAAAATCATTTTATATTCGTTTGAAATAATATTAAAAAATGAGAATTGGATTCAATATTCAGTCATCGTGAACTTAAAGTGAAGCTTAAAATAAGGTAAATTTGATGTTTAATTATGTTAAATCTAGTCTTAAATTCTTTACTTAAATATATATCTTACATATTTATATCTGTGACCATCATTACATTTATCCTTAAATTGTTATTATTGTTAACAAAATTATTAATAATATTTATACTGGAATTATCCTTTGAAATATTTATATTGGAATTATCCTTTGAAATATTTATATTGAAATTATCCTTTGAAATATTTATATTGGAATTATCCTTTGAAATTTATATTGGAATTATCCTTTGAAATATTTATATTGGAATTATCCTTTGAAATATTTATATTGAATTATCCTTTGAAATATTTATATTGAAATTATCCTTTGAAATATTTATATTGGAATTATCCTTTGAAATTTATATTGGAATTATCCTTTGAAATATTTATATATTGGAATTATCCTTGAAATATTTATATTGGAATTATCCTTTGAAATATTTATATTGGAATATCCTTTGATATTTATATTGGAATTATCCTTTGAAATAATGATATCTATATTCTATCATCCGTTATAATCTTATTAGAATTTTTTAGAGAATTTAAATAAAATCCTTAAAATCCTCATCTATCTAGAGATATATGTAAGAAATTTCATTTCCCCTTTAGATTACATCTTAATTCTTAATTTAAATTAAAATTATATTTTTGAGTTTATTCTATTTGATGGTTGTGTTTGCATAATTTAATCTTTCTTTGTATTGTGATTTTTTTTGGTTAAAACTGTCTTACATTGTATTCTAGCACATATATGATAAAAAGGGTTGGGTCTTGCCATAAGGGCAATATGATCGGGACATTTTAGTGCTCGGGATTGGCATGACCAGCAGATTGATCGTCTAGCCAAAGTAAGGACCAAAATGGAGTGTTGCATGTCATGGACTGCTCAGTCACTAGGTCACCCACGGTCAACTGATGGCCCCACTGAAGGGGTTTCATATATGTGTGTTTGTGTGTGTTTGTATTGGTTTTGCCCATCTATGTTTAATTTTCAAGTGTAAGATTTAGGGTTTGGGGAGTGATTCTCCTAATAATGTTTTCGAGTTGGTGTTAATATCTTTACATAGAAATACATGTTTACACACTCGAAAGCATTTCAATATTCAAGGAATATGATAATTTAAAACCCCTAACAAAATAAATGTTGTTTTTTTCCTAAAAAATAATTAAGAAAAAGAAAAAAGTTTTTTTTTCTTCTTCATCACAAGTGAATGTGATAGACTAGTATCGGAAATATATTCATGTAATGATAATTTTGAATGACAGATCATATCCCGCTGAGATCACGTGTGAACGAAAAGTTGCAATGAGAAATGAGAAGAATTAAACATTTCTTTTTCTCGGGGGATTTTGTTTTAATAGAAACTTGATAACCTTATCGAATTTTGAAAGACGTTTGCTCAAAACTATCTTAACTATCAAAAAAAGAAGACAAAATGAATAAAATTTAAACTATCTTAACTGTAAAAAGAAAAAGAAAAAATGAATAAAACTTAAATAAACTTTTAAAAAAACATCACTTAATCTTATCGTTTGCGTTGGAAATATCATCACCCTATTTTTTTATACTTCTTTTTCTATCATTATTAATATTCATTTATTTCAATAGATTTTGTTTTCTACTGAAAACTATTTTGATCCGTCTCGCGTGGACTGATGAGATTCGAATATAGTTAACGGAAACTTGAATTTGTTTTTCTCGCTGAAAAAGGATTTCAAGATACAAGAATACAATTTATGATTTTTTTTATTCCATAGTTTCTGGATCTCACGATTCGAGTTTTCTATTTCAACGGGAAGCCAACGGGGCCGTGAGTCATTTGGTATATATATATATATATATATATATATATATATATATATATATATATATATATGTCAATTTTTTAAACATCTAATATATATATATATATGAATAAGATATAATGAAAAAACAAACGATGTTTACAACTGAAATAGGCTCATCAGAAGAGAAAGTGTGCAAACCGTTTCGGGGCCAATTCTCTTGACGGTTTTAAAAAGCAACACTCGGCCCATCCTCAACTAATATGAGGACCCTATTGCATTATAATGTATCGACCGCACGTGGGTCGGTCATCAACAAAAATAAGACGGGAAAAAGACCGTTAGTAAAAACAGAACGCTGCTAGTCAAACGTTGGAATTAATCAAAAAACCGTTTCAGGTTGCACACTTTCTCTTCTGATGAGCCTATTTCAGTTGTAAACATCGTTTGTTTTTTCATTATATCTTATTCATACTGTCGGATTAATTTCCATTTTATTTTCACATATATATATATATATATAATATAATTTTTTAAACATTTAATATATATAATATAATTTTTTAAACATCTAATATATATAATATAATTTTTTAAACATCTAATATATATATATATATATATATATATATATATATATATATATATATATATATATATATATATATATATAAGTAAACATGAAGTATTCCAAAAAGATGAATTTATTTTAATGGTGAAGTCGACATAATAACATTTTGCTTTTAGAAAACCTTCATCAGAAAATTGTTTGAGTAGGGCGTGGATGTATTTCGAAAGGTTTGCTAAAACCGAAACATTATAACGTCGACTTTACCATCAAGAATAAATTACTCTTTTTAGAATACACTGTGTTTTTCTATTTTCTACATAATATCGGATTTATATCCCTATTTACTTTTAAAATCAAATAGCTGTATTAATTATGCTGGACATATTGGCTTCTTTGTGTAGACTTTTTAATTGGAGGGGGGAATTTCTGGTTCTGTCGTTGCTTTTTTTTGTTTTTCTATTCTTATTTGTTTCTTTTTATTGAGTGAGTCTTGTGATCTGCTGTTATATTCAAATGTCGTCACAAGAATAGATTCAAAATATTATAGAAAATGCCCTTCCAAAAGGTAACCATGGAAAATAACTTTCTTCTTCAACAAATGATACGTGGGAGAATCCTATGAATCTGTAATTGTGTGTTTCAGTCAAATGTTCGGCTCACTGTAAGTTAAATTTGATGTTTAATTATGTTAAATCTAGTCTTAAATTCTTAAGTTTAAATCTATGTTTTATATAACTATATCTTTTACCATCATCACATTGTTCTAGAATGATATTATGATAATCATTATTGTTACCAGAATTATTAGGAGCGTTTCTATTGGAAGTATACTAGTATAATAGAGCATTTATTTTATAGCATCATTAGAAAATTTAAAGAATTTAAATTAAAGATATTAAATATTGATAGACGTATAAATATATATAAGAAATTGCCTTTTACTTATTGTATTAGATTCCAGTTCTTACTTCAATTAAATTTAATTTATACTTTTAAGTTTACTTTATATTATATCTTATAATTGTACTTATGTTTATTTTGTATAATTTGATATTTTTTGTATTATAATTTCGTTTGATTGAAACCTCCCTTTCATTGTATTATAATTGTATGATATTTGGTAAATTTAATGTTAAGAATATATTGGGATTTCTGGAGATTTTAGGCACCAAATGTTAATGGTTGAATCACATGAGTTGTTGATATAAAATTTTTTTTAAAAACTGAGGCAGGATAACCAATGCCATTAAATGTGAATTTAAGTCGATTACCCCTCACACTCGACCATCTGCCTAATTAATTCCAGAATATAAATACCCCACCCCGACCCTAGAGTGTTGATGTTTAATTATGTTAAATCGAGTCTTAAATTCTTAACTTAAATAACTGAAGCCAGAGTTTTATAAAAATCCCCGAAAATATATAAAAATCTCCATTTCAGTAAAAAGCGGTGTAAAGAAGCTCATATCTAAATACATATACATATGGAGGGAAATAGATCTATAACTGTTAATATGACCGGTATTTAAGACCTTTTTTACCATACATATGTATGTATGTGTGTGTGTGTGTGTGTGCGGGAATATATATATATATATATATATATGTGTGTGTGTGTGTGTGTGTGTGTGTGTGTGGTGTGTAAATATACTATTCATCCACAGACACGTGTTTCGAAGTTTACTTCTCATCAGTGCGGCTCGACGTTTTTAATAGCTACCTCTAGCCGGGTGCGAAACCCGACATAATTTTTGTCCGAAAAGGTATATATATATATATATATATATATATATATATATATATATAATCCTGGTATATTTGATTTTGAAGAAACTTAACCTTTTATTTAAGAATTATTAGGGAGTGTACTTATTTATGAACGATCGTGTAGATATCCCGACTGTCGTGTTATTCTGTGCATCAAGTGAAGAAGATATGGGGGAGGGGGGGTCGAAAAAAGTGTAATTGTTGGGAGAAAAATATTTATCAGTTTTCTCGGGTGGGTGGGGGGTAATGGGGTACTAGAGAAAGAAGATTGTTTGTTCTGTGTTCACAAACAATAAAAATCAATGAAACGTGTTTATAAATGTGAACTGAAACCTGTGTACACATAGATCGACATGCTCTGCCTTTTCAGGGACAAGATAAGTTGTTTTTTGATTGTTTCTTTTTTTGGGGGTGGGGGGAGGTGGGGGAGGTGAGAGGGATAAAGTTTGTGTATGAGCATTAGTGTATGTGTGTGAGAGAGAGAGAGAGAATGAGAAAGAGAGAGAGAGAGAGTGGGAGAGAGTGAGAAAGAGAGAGAGTGGGAGAGAGATAGGAATAGATATGAGGTTGAAATATATAGATATATAGATACACATATATATTTTAACAGACAGACAGACTGATAGATAGATAGATAGATAGATAGATAGATAGATAATTTTACATAAATAAGTACACCTCTACTATGAATATGAACAGCCAGGTATAGATAGATAGATAGATAACTCAGATAAGAAACGCCTCAGACAGAGAAAAATTATGATAGATAAGCACACACACGCGCGTGTGCACACACACACACACACACACACACACACACAAATTCATTTTTGCGTGCGTACATGCTTGTCTGCACAAGAGAATAAAAAGAAAAAAGGCAACAAAAAAAGAAAGAAGAAAGAATATTGCATATATTTAGCTAACCTCTACACTAACACAATTTTTGGTTTGGTGTGGTCTGGTTGTCTTTATTTAATGGCATATCAACCTTCATGGGTTATTTAATCCCAAAGCTATCTTTGCATGTGCTTACTAACACCTCCACACGAGCAGGATGTGACACATGGACAATTTATTAAGCGGAGTTTGACAGATTTGAATTCTCCTAGAATGAATGCGTAACCAATGTTAAAGAGCCCAGTCTGTCCTACTATTTACCCATAGCTGGAGGGAGAGTAGTTGGATACATGCCTTTCCCTAAGGGTATTAGCGCTATGTGAACTGAAAACAGTCTCGTTCGGGATTCGAACTCGTTACGTCGTGTCAATTCCATAAGACGGTAACCATTACACAACGCTCTAAACTTTTACAGATAAAATATTTGACTATTAGACACTATTTGATTGGTTCATCTTTCAATGGAACTGTATCTAGAAATTCCGGGTTCTTTCCCAGACGTGGACAGAGGGTGTATGGAAGATAGAGGTTGCTCATGAAGAATAGTTGGATGTGAAGTTTAGCCACTATGCCCCCACAGACAGGATGTGACAGATGGTTAATCCTATAGAGGGGCCGGGTTAGCTCAGTCGGTAGAGCGTTCGGCTAGAAACCACAAGGTTCCTAGTTCGATACCGGTCCTCGCCAACACAGCGTATGAGTAGCATAGGGATCTGTGCGGTAAAGTAAGGAGCTGATGGTAGGTGTAGCGCTCCACCCCAGATGCTAAAAAACAATCTCCTTGGTCTAGCACTATGGAAAAGGGGATAGACTCCCTCGCTGACTTTAGGCCGCCCCGTCGACTTTACTTTTTTTACTTACTTATGAATATAGCAAACTATATTATCAATATATATATAGCGATTTTAATTGACTTTCACCACTAGCGTAATAAAGCAATGATCGTCTGTTGTTTAAAGATTTGATCTCTCTGGTCATCGTAAAATATATACACTGATGTATGTATTCATCAGTTAAAACACCGCCCCTTAATTGCAGCTGCCCACGACCGAGAGGTCAAGGAACCGGGCTGATGAAAAGTCAGCCGGTTTTCGGTCATGGTCAGAAGTAGTTGCTGTGTCTAGCCATACTAATGAGATGTGAAACGTCGAAACACGGTGTCTTTGCATGACATATATATATATATATATATATATATATATATATATATATACATGTTTCTCTATCTTCTCAATTTCTTATATTTATACAATACATGCGTGTATATATGTATTATTATAAACTTGTGTATGTGAAAATATTAGTGTGTAAATAAATATGTGTATATGTATATGTATGTGTCTTTATATAGTTCATATACATATGTTGTTTATTATATAAATATATACTCAAACGTCTCCGTCACACACACTTACGCGTATATATATACACATATGTATGTATGGGTAGAGACAGAAATTATATTGATAGATCATTTCCATTTCTCTCTCTCTCTTTCTCTCCCCCCTCTCTCTCTCTCTCTCTCTCTCTCTCTCTCTCTCTCTCTCTCTCTCACACACACACACACACACACACACACACACACATACACACGCGTGTGCTCTTCTGTTTTAGTTCTTTGTCTCCTAGATAGGTTTCCAAACCAATAACCCAATCTGTTTACCTACAGTTGAGGGTGGCGAGAAGAACTGGTTTCATGCCTTTAGCCAAGGGCATTAGCACGAAGTGAAATGCAAACAACCTCGTCCAGGATTTAGACTCGTGTTATCGATCCCAAAGATTCTGTATGCTTCAGATGATGTGACCTTTTTTTTTTTGATACCTTGATGAACTAAGTGAACTTTCAGGATCCTCCCATCCCAAGACAGCCCTGTCGGCTGGGGATTTAGAATACACCGGCTGCATCTCTGCAATGGTGTCACCTGTTGGCCGTGGATGGCGACCCGTGATGCTTAAGGATGGAACCCTGGTGACTAAGCAGTCCATCACATGCAACATTCCTCTTTAGCCCTTACTTAGGCTAGTCATATCAAACCCTAGCACCTATATGATTGTCCTAACCCTATTGACTTATGGCAAGCCCCAACCCTTTTTATCATATATGTGCTAGAAGGCGGCGACTGGATGTGTTCATGTCCTCAGAATGACATTAAACTCTATCTGATGGTGAAGTTCTATTTCTGGAAATCTAGGGAATGTGGTATACTCCTTCATCACCATTACTCCCAGGTCCACTCTGACACAGGGTCTCATCTATGGCTTAAATAGAAAAATATGAGTTTAAAAAATGTGTTTAAAAATGAGTTTTAAAAAAAATGAGTGCCCATCCAGAATAAATAAAACAAAAATGTCTTTGGAATAAAATGATCCAAAAAGGGTTGACATGCCGTAAAATCCTACCAAACCTACTAATTAAACTTGCAGACCCCCACCCCCATCCTGAAAATTATTAGATTGCTCACTTCTGAAAGAAAAAAAATACATTGCTGTAAAAGCAAAATGAAAGAGATGAATAAGGATTTTTTTTCTGATGGTCGTCGTCAGTAATCGGGCGCGTGGGTGGCGTGGGTGGCGTGGGTGGCGTGTGATGGATTCTAATCCTGTCAAGCGCTTTCGAGTGACACTATCAAGCTAATTTGTTTGATAAAACGAAAACTTGTCTCCTGTCCTGTGCTTATCATATTGGGTGAATGAAGATTGATAAATAATATTTATACAAACACGCGTCCTATATTCATACGCGGAAGAACAACCAACCAGAAACGACCAGAAAGAGATAAGGCATTAGAACGTTGATTAGTGCACTTTCGGAAACTAACCATTTGTTTTCATGTAAATCCCAGTCTGTTGTATTGCTTGCAAAAGTCATTAACCCTGAGAAACCTGTGGTTCAGTCCCAACTAGTGATCCTTAAATTCCACCCTTGCAACTTCCACCCCGAAAATTCCGCCTCGAAAATTCCTCCCACGAAAATTCCACCTTACGAAATTTTCAACCCACCAGTTTTTCACCCAATTAAAGTTCCATCCTCTAACCCAGTGGTTCTCAAAGTGTGTGGTGGTACCACCCCCGGTGACGGTGGAAAACTCTAGGAGGAGGGGGGGTAAAAAGAAGTGGGAGGCGAAAGGATGGCATTTGGAGTATTTAATAAATAACTTGTTTTTTTTAATAAAATCTAAATGACAATACATATGTCATAAATACTAAGGTAAAAGAACACGTATGCAGTTTATACAGAATAGATTAGGTTTTATTTGTGATACATCTTTGTGTTTAGTCTTGTTTTCAATTCGAAGCATACCAAAATAGTGTGTGTTCGCATGTGTGTATGAGGGGGGGGCGCTGGGAATTCCTTAGGAAGCCATTTCTCTGAGGATTACAATTCAATTTTATAAGAATTTGCCGTAAGTTGCATATATGAAAATAGAAATTTATTCGCCTCCAATACGTCATTGTTTTCTTTTTTACATTGCATTTATGCTTCTTATATATATATATATATATATATATATATATATATATATATATATATATATATATATATATATATATATATATATACCAACCGAACGAGCAGCATGTGGCACAAGTTCAATTTCTCAAGCGGAGTTTTAAAAGTTTGAATTCAGAGTTTTTATTCTCCTAGACTGCTTTCCTAACCAAGCCCAGTCTGCCCTACTATTTACCCCTAACTAAACTGTTTTTAAAAGTTATAGCTTACCAATTTAGTCTCGACCAAAAGGGTCTTAATTTAATATATATATATATATATATATATATATATATATATATATATATATATATATATATATATATAACCCGCAAGCTTTCGGTTCAGAAAATATGGTATCTAATATAGAAAAAAATTCTTTAAAGTTAACGGATTTTTATTAGAATGTAATTTGAAAAATTATTTACTAAAAGCAAAACTAATAAGCGGTTTTATGAATTAAATCCATGAAGTTTTATGGTATCTAAAGAAATTGTTATAACTGATTCTTAAATAATAGAGTCGTCGGTTATTGAATTTATGTATTTCTATATGTTGAGTGATGGGAGGGAAGTAGGTATTAATGTAATATTACTTCTAAACATTTTTGTGTTATTTTGTGTAGTTGCACCATTTTCATGCCTAAAAAAACACAACAAAAAGCAGTACATTTTTAAAACCTTGACATCAAATACGTGAAGTATACGCGAAAACCTTACAATATATATATATATATATATATATATATATATATATATATATATATATATATATATATATATATATAATGTGTGTAAAAAAATATCGACTTTTTAAAAATTTTTGTACCTTTTGACACACTTTGTATTCTGAAAAAAAAATAGGAATGGAACGTTAATTGTTTTCATAAAACAAGGTCTGTGAAAAAAGTACCAAGTTTACAT
>CM042145.1:57069995-57124995 GCA_023376005.1 Doryteuthis pealeii | reverse complement strand
GTTGAATGATGAAAGCGAAATGCACGAGCTATTAACGGATCGCGTGGATACGTGCCGGGAGTTGAAAAATGTCCAAATTTTTTTCAAAAGTCAAACGCCTCTGAAGACGAATAACACCAAAAAAAAAAAAAAAAAAAAAAAAAAGGGTTATTCAGAAACCAATGGTAGGAGCGACTTTGTAATTATAAATAAATAAATATATATATATATATATATATATATATATATATATATATATATATATATATATATATATATATTCCTTGCCTATTGAGTTACAATGGTAGAAAATGTATTCGTTTAATTCATTCTATTCTCCCCTATAAAAATGTAGTAATATAAAGAAGCTAAGAATACATGAATGGATTTTTTAAAGTTTTATTTTTTTTTCAAATGTGTCCAATTCTCTTCTGTAATTGAGGTGGTCTAATTTTTTTGCCGATATTGTGTATACTTTTTCACCACGCTTATAGATACATCACAATGAGTGCAATTTATATACACTAGCAGGACATGTTGATAATTTAATTATTACGACGTTCGATATGTTTATGAGCTATTGCAAGGTAGTTCAATATGTAAAAAGTCCTTTTACTTCCTTTTCTTTGTTTATAATAAAAACGGAATGGTTTATTATTTAGCTGAGATGACGATATTCATGAGTATTAAGAATTCGGCGGATAAGCGACACCAGATAATCAGAGTTTACATTTTTGCATTTCATCTTGGATGATTTGGATGGAGTCAATTTTAACCAAGATGAAGATGATTGTACAATTAAGGAAGAAACGAGTATTAATATATAGATTTGCATTTCATCTTGGGTGATTTGGACAGTCTCATTTTTAACCAGAGGGTGTTGCAAGACGATAAACGGTTGTACTTTTAAGGAAAACGAGTATTGATATATAGATTATTGATTTTAAAAATGTTTACTGCCTTTTTTCATGAGGAGATTTTTAAATAAATCCCTGTTGAAATAAAAACTCATTGGACTGAAATTCAATTATTGGTTAAATTTCCATGGATTCTTGATTTCCTTAAATATAGAAATATTGAACAATGTACATTTCACTATTGATTTTTGTTGTTAAGTTGTTTGAAGGTGATGATACCAGTTTATTATATATATTGATACATTGATGTATTGATACACATGAAGTTAATAAATTATTTATACTTATTTGTTTATACACATGAAGTTACCCGATCAATTGGTTGGTCACGTCAAGCCCTAGCATCTATATGATTGTCCAAACTTATTGCCCTTATGACAATCCCCAATATTTTTTATCATATATGTGTATTAGATATTATATATGGGTATTAAATTAAAAAATAAACTCATTTTAAGCATTTTTAAAACTCGTTTTTGATTTATTTAACCCATACAGGTACTACCAGTCGCGGTCAAAGTGGATCTGGGAGTAATGCTGATCATGATCTTTTCCACAATCCTCAAAGCACTAGGATTAGAACCTTACTTCTAGAAGCAGATTAACGTCCTATCCAGGACACTAAGATCCTCAGACATCGCCTTCTAGCACATATAGAATAAAAAGCATTGAGGGTTTGCCATCAAAGCAATAGGACTGGGACAATAATATAAGTGCTAGGGTTTGGCGTGAACAGCCAATTGATCGGTGGGTGGGGGGGCTATCCGACCGCCTATCTAGCCTAAGAGCCAAAGTGGAGTGCTGTATATCATGGATTATTCAGCCACCAGGTTTCCATCCTTAAGCATCACGGGTTGCCTCCCATGACTAACAGGTGATCCCATTGGGGGGATTTTACCCGTCTGCAGAGGTGCAGTCGCAGTATTCTAAAGCCCTGGCCGACAGGATCCAATAATGTGGTGGACTTTTCATCTCTTTTAAGATCTTGACCGTTTGAGTTGAAATGTTATTCTACATGTATTAATTTGTTGTAATCCATAGATTTGATAATGTTTTTATAGTCTAAAAGAAAGTAGCCATTTTGAGTTTTCAATGTATTGTTATTGTTTTTTTTTATTAAATGTATGTATAATTTACGCCTCTCTTCTTTTCTGTTGCAAACAGACACCGAATGTCCATTATAATAAGATGTATACTTCACCGATGCTCTTTCTTTCTATTACAGGCTAAAACCAATAACTATGACCAAGGTATCTATCTTCGTATTTATCTCAGCAGCTGTGGCGATACTATCTCCACTCTGTCGTGCTAACACCGTGCGAGTGAACCAACCCCAAGCGTTAACTTCGTCCCGCACAGAGCGCGAGAAGGATGCACTGGCCAGTCTGTTGCTACACGTCCTCATCCAGAGAAGTATCACCCCGGTGTATTCCCACTGGTCGAATCTCATAAACAACGCCGAAATGCCATCACCTCTGAAGAAAAAAGATACGTGGTACCGATATCGAGGAATTGATTCTCGAGTTCCAGCTTTTGGAAGTTTCTTTTCGCCCTCTCCATCTGATAACAGCGACACCTCCAAGGTTTTCAGATATGGCTAAATGTCGTGCCACCAAATCCCACGCCCAAAAAACAAAAAGAGACACATATAGACAAAGAGAGAGACAAACGAACAAACATTTAATATAATAATGAATTAAAAAAAAGAAAAGAAAAGAAACCGATTTTAAAAAAATAGAAGGAATAAAAGGAATGGGTTCTGAAGAATTATTAAAAATCGGTGAAGCGTTTTTTGTTTTATTCATTTGTTTATTTGTTTATTTATTTATTTTCTTGTTTAATTAAAAAAAAAACACACCTTTTTTTATTTTCGAGTATCTAATATCTTGGATTATTCTGTTAAACGTTTCAAACTTCAACCATTTTTTCAAGATATTAAAATAGTTTCAAATGAGAATTTAAATCTTTATCTGATTTCTTCGTTTGTTTTTATTTACGACTAGCAGGACCAGTAGTACGTGTGGCGCTCCCTCTTAGACGCAAAAAACAATCTCCCTGGTCTAGCGCTAGTGAAAAGGGGGATAGACTCCCTCACCAACCGACAGATACCGACTGATACCGATGATAATTTAATTATTGCAACGTTTGTTATGTTTACTTAAGAGCTGTTACAAAATGGTTCAATATGTAAAAAGTATAATAATCTTGATTTAACTTTCTCTCACTCTTTCTTTTTTTTCTTTCATTCTTTTCATCTTTTAATTATGTTCAATTGAAACAGATTAGCGTTATCACTTCCGTGCGCTCATCCCCTCTCTCTATCTTTCCCCTATTCTCTTTCTTTCTTATAATAGTTTTTTCTGTGTAGCGTGTCCTTTTTCTTCCTTTTCTTTCTTTATGATAAAAAACGGTATGGTCCATTATGTAGCTGAGGTGACGACACTCATAAGAAATAAGAATACGACGGATAAGCAACACCAGATGATGAGGATTTACATTTTTGCATTTCATCTTGGACGATTTGAACGGACTCATTTTTAACCAGAGGGTGTTGCAAGATGCTAACAGTCGGAAGATTGAGGAAAAAGAGTATCTATATATAGATTATTTTCAGATCGTCCCCCCCCCCCCAAAAAAAAAACAATTAAAAGAATAGGAGAAATAAAAAATATTGGGTTCTGAAGAAATATCAAAAATCAATGAAGCATCCTGATTTCTTTAAATTTTATTTATCTATTTATTTATTTATTTTCTTGTTCAATTTTAAAAAAAAAACTTTTTTAGATTATTTCGATTAAAAACCTTTTTTCAAGTATATCAATTATTCGGAATATTGTTATATACACAACGTTTCGGTCGATGTGCCCTCCAGCCTTCTTCAGGTGTTTCATGTCGAACTTGGGAACCTTCTCGAACTCGGGTACTTTCTTGCCAAACTCGGATGCCTTTATGAAACTTCGAACCGAACCCTTTATTCAATCCACAGGGGTAGACTGTTCTCATTCCATTAAACATGACTGGCTACAAGTATTAAGTTATATTAAGTATTCTATGTTATCATCGCCCTTGGACAGGATTGAACATACAACCTAGAGATGATAGTAACTTAAAATTGTATAAACTCAACCGTTTTATCCGTTGCGCAATTCTGTCTAACTTTTTTCGAGTATTATTTGTATTTTTTAGATGAGGCTTGATGTGAATCATATTGATTTTTCGGACTGTTGTCCTGTGGTATGCATAAACACAACGTTTCGGTCGCTGTATCCTCCGGTCTTCTTCAGGTTTTCCCTGTGTATCCGTCGACTCCTGTTTGATCAACTGTCAAATTATTAAAAAATGATTTCCCAGGTAGGATCATTACTATGCCCGGATTCACTGAGAATACCTATGGATACAGCGGCCGAAACGTTGTTTTTGTATATACCACCATAAAGATGAGGACAGCAGTCCGAAAAATCAATATTATGCTCTTTTTTCGAGTATATAATATCTTGGAGTATTCTATTAAACGTTTAATATTTCAACCATTTTTTCAAGGTTATTAAGATAGTTTCAAATGAGAATTTAAATGTCTACTTGATTTCTTCCTTTGTTTTTATTTACGATTATTTTCAAATCGAACCCCCCCTCCCCCCCCCAAAAAAAAACAAGTAAAATAATCCATTTTTTTTATGAAGGCATGATCTCAAAAGTTCAATGATTGTACCTTACAAGATCTACACATCTTATTATGTAAAAATTAAAAAATTTAAAAAAAAAACACAAAGTATTCCAAAAAGACGAATTTATTCTTGATAGTAAAGTCGACGTTATAACCTTTCGGTTTTTTAGGAAACCTTCCTCAGGACTTGAGGTGGGCGAAATGTTGTGTGGTAACGGTGGATGACTTCCGAAAAATGGGAGAATGGTTGGTTGTGTATGAAGAGAGGACAGTAACCAATGTCGGCCTAACGTTAGTTCTGGTTCGAGTGAAGATTTTCAAGAAGGGACACGTGGATAGGAAACGAGAAGAATCGAAGTTGACAGCTGTTTGGCATGGTCAATTTCTAATTTTCAGTACACAAATTATCTGCCTTCTTTTTTCATCATTGAACTATCAGCAGGACCCCTTGCTACAGGTTCAATAACCTATTTAAGGAGGTACTTGTACGGAAACAATAAATAATTATCTCCTTTTGAGAATTGGTATTTCTAGTGGAACAATATATAACAAAAACGGATATCATTAGATATTATGTATTGCCAAACTCTACAGTATTCTACTTTGACCATATGTTGTATTTCAAATCTGTCTTATTGGATAGTCATCGTTTTTTCAATTTTCGTTTAAGTACATTCTACGATTACAGTAACAGTTATATATACATATTCTGGTTACAGGGTTGTTTCAATGCTGAAGAGTTTGGTAATAATTAATAATATCCATTTTAATCGTATAATGTTCTACTTCAAATTATGAAATATTGATATCTTTGGTTTAGAATAGAATTAATTACCTTATTACACGTTAATGGTAATAAATGTAGATAGTTTTTCGTAATCTATGTTTATTTAGATATTTCATAATGTTCTGCTTCATAATGACGTTGTTTGATATATGAAGAATAAGATATTCCCCCAAGATAAGCCCTATTGTTATTTTTCGGAGGGAAAATTGATATAAGACTTGTTATATTTTCGGGGAAACATGGTATAACCTGGTATCTTTGGTCATAGGTATTAATATGATAGAGATTGTGTTACGGTATCTCTGTATACTTTCTTAAGGCCTTGTTTTTTTCTATTAGAAGAAATGGAATGGTTCTTCAAAAAGTCGTGGCAATTTTCTTTTTTTGCGTTGTGGCTTTTCCAAGTTCATCCATGACTGGAAAGTATTCATAAAAGGAGTAAAAAAATCCTTGATATTTGTTAACGGATCCCGTAAACGCTTTCATAAACATCGTTTGCAACAATAACTCAGCAGTCTCCAACATAAACTCAATAACACACTCCAGAGCGTCTCGTCTATTTTCCTGTCGCGTCTGGAGTTTTGTGCACAGCTTGATCTCGAAAAAAATGCATATGTTCAAATACAATCCTACCAATTTTACTGGCCTCGAGATCGCGTTTTCTTACATCACGGTATTAAGTCAGCAATATTTTCTTTTCTTTCAAGCTCTTCATTTATTTTGTACACAAGACACGTTTGTGTCGGTTTTGAGCTCTGGGGTACGTCATTTCTTTCACTACACTCCTTCGGTTGATACTACAGAAATGTATTCAATGATAACGAAAAAATATCATTTCAAAGTTCCCTTTTTCAAATGGCGATTAAATGTGACTGTCACCCTTTCCTTATTCAATGTTATATATAGTCTGGTAGATAAGGTGAACCAGGAAAGAATCGTTACCAAGCTGAATTTGGTATTTTTAGGATATCCTCTTTTGAAATCTGAAAACTCCTGTTTTTTTGTTTACCCCCTGGGATTTTTTTTATTGGGGGTGGGGTGTATGCAAATCAAATCTAATATGCGGGTATCAAGACTTTGTAATTCTCTAATTCTTTTAGGGTTGATGACAACAGAAAGAAGCCCCCCCCCCTTTCTTCTTTTCCTTTTTGGTCGAATGTGCGTGTATCGCGCGAATCTTTCGGAGTGTTTTTTTTTCTCTTTGACCAAGCCCAGCAGAAACTGATTTCCTTTCCTAGAATCCCGGAATGAACTGATCGTAATTTCCGACGCTTGTGGTTAGATGCACATTTCGCCAATAGGGACTGACAAGAACTGATAATTGCCAACTTCTGGATTGTTTTTTTTTGTTTTTTTTTTAGGGCAAAAGACCCGACTCATCCAAAGATTGTTGTCAGATATTGTTTTATTTCCTTCTACAACCCAAATTATGAGTCCAGTTTCAACAGTTTAGAGACCTCATTTCAAATAATGCCTCAAAACTACCAGATTCAAAATAGTTATATTCGCCATTATAAAATCTTAAACAAAAGGCAGATCTTAATAATGTTGATAATGATCCGTTGGTGATCCACTGGTAATTGCGCAAAAAATTAAATGCTAGGGCCTTGTCAGAAAACTGAAAAAACAACGTGCAATATGAATGTGAAGGTTGAACCAATTGTAGTTGGTACCATTGGAACGGTCTCCATGGAATTGGAAAAGAGTCTGGAGAAATTCGAAATCAGAGGAATATCCAAACAACAGCATTATTAAGATCAACTAGAATACTTGGATGAGTCCTGTAGACATGAGGAGACTTGTTGTCACCCAGACTCCAGTGAAATATTAAAAACTCGGATGTTAAATAATAATAATAATAATAATAATAATAATAATAATAATAATAATAACTAGCATGACCTGTGGATATACCACGGTATGATAATTTGATTATTACAACGTTTTATATGTTTACTTAAGAGCTATTGTAAAATAGATCAATATATAAAAAGTATTATAATCTTGATTTAACTCCCTCTACCCCCACTCTCTCTCTCTCTCTCTCTCTCTCTCTCTCTCTCTCTCTCTCTCTCTCTCTCTTTCCTTCCTTCCATCTTTTCATCATGTTCGATTGAAATGGGCTCACCACCTCTCTATATCTTTCCCGTACTCTTTTTCCTTTTTCTTTCTTTCTTTCTTAAACTTTTTCTGTGTAGCATGTCCTTTTTCTTCCCTTTCTTTCTTTATGATGAAAACGGAATGGTCCATTTTACTTAACTGGGGTGGTGACAATCATAAGAAATAAAAAGTTGGTGGATAAGCAATACCAAATAATCAGGGTTTAAATTTTTTGCATTGCGATTTGGATGGTATCATTTTTAAAAAGAGGGTGTTGCGACATGATAACGGTCGTACTTTTAAGGAACACCAGTATTTGTATCTAGGGTATAACGATTTAAAGTAATATACAAAAACATGATAACGATTTAGAAAAATTCTATAGGAGAATATGAGTCATATTAAAAACAGAAATGAATGTAAAAACAAAGTTATAACAATTAAAACCTTAGCAACATCAGTAATGACATGTAGTTGTAATATAATAAACACGTTAACTGAAATAATGACATGTAGTTGTAATATAATAAACTGGACGTTAACTGAAATAATGACATGTAGTTGTAATATAATAAACTGGACGTTAACTGAAATAATGACATGTAGTTGTAATATAATAAACTGGACGTTAACTGAAATAATGACATGTAGTTGTAATATAATAAACTGGACGTTAACTGAAATAATGACATGTAGTTGTAATATAATAAACTGGACGTTAACTGAAATAATGACATGTAGTTGTAATATAATAAACTGGACGTTAACTGAAATAATGACATGTTGAATATATAATAAACTGGACGTTAACTGAAATAATGACATGTAGTTGTAATATAATAAACTGGACGTTAACTGAAATAATGACATGTAGTTGTAATATAATAAACTGGACGTTAACTGAAATAATGACATGTAGTTGTAATATAATAAACTGGACGTTAACTGAAATAATGACATGTAGTTGTAATATAATAAACTGGACGTTAACTGAAATAATGACATGTAGTTGTAATATAATAAACTGGACGTTAACTGAAATAATGACATGTAGTTGTAATATAATAAACTGGACGTTAACTGAAATTTTAAAACTACTAAAAGTAGGAAACTCCAGAATGCATCACCCAAGAGCAGATGAAAAACGTCTCTACATCAAGAGAGAAAATGGTAGAAGAGGTTTACACCAACTAGAATTAACCTACAAAACAACTACTACATGACTAAGGTTGGTTGGTTGGATTTTATGGCATGACAACCCTTGTTTGGTTATTTTATGCCGATGACATTTTGTTTAATTCATTCAATTTTTTTTCAAACTCAATTTTTAAAATACATTTTTAATACTCATTCTTTATCTATTTAACACACAGATGTGACTAGAACAGGTACTACCCCTCCGGTTTAGGGTGAACCTGGGATATATGATTAAAGAAATACGTCTACACTACAACATATGGTATTCTACAGTTAATGAACATATACAAAAAGCAAAAGAAAAATATTCAATTAGCAAATAAATGAACAAATTTACTAAACAACTCAACCCCTGAGATCTGTCCGCTACACATTTGTAGAGGAGTAAGACCCCTCTAATGCCCCCCCCCCCGATATGGAACACTCCACTTTGACCCTTTCTTTGGCTAGACGGGCGATCAATCAGCTGGTAACACCCAGCCATAGCACCTATGTAATTGTCCCAACTCTATTGCCCTTATGGCAACTCCCAACACATTTTATCATATATATGCTGGCTGAGGGTCTTGTGTCCTGGGTATAACATTAAAGTCTTTCTGGTGGGGAAGTTCCAATTCTGAAGCTCTTGACAATGTACCCTTTCATCACCAACACTCCCAGGTCAACTTTTTGGGTTAAATAGAAGAAAGTGGGTTTTAAAAATGTGTTTAAAATGAGTTTAAAATTAATTGGGTTCCTATCAATAATGAATCAAACAAAATATCTTCAGCATAAAATAACCCAACAAGGGTTGACATGCCGTAAAATCCAACCAACCAACTAACGAACCAACTAACCAGCAACTCAACTACACACCGAAAGAAATTGACATAAAAGACCAAGAAAAATCCAAAAGCCTAAGGACTAAATTATTTTTTTTAAAAACGCATGGAACAAATATGGACGATTCGTATAAAGAATTAGAAATTCCGATATAGATATTGTAAAAACTAATAGATGGCTTAAAATAGCCGGACTGAAGGCAGAGACAGATGGGTTAATAATAGCAGTACTTGAGCAGAGCCTACCAACTGGAATCTATCAGGCAAACATGACTAAAACCGGATCAAACCTTATACGTAGACTGTGTGAACAAAAACCGAATCAACTGACCACTTAGTATCCGCTTGCCCAATCCTAACACCGATGGAATAGAAAGAAAGACACGATAAACTTAAACATTCACTGGAAAATGTGCAAATACAATGGAATAGTGAAATCTGAAAAATGGTATAAATATCAACCAGGACTAAAAACAGAAACAAAGAAGCTAATATTCTCTAGAACTTTGCTATCTAAACGAACAATAGACTATATCTAAGGATTAAGGACTTTAAAAGAAAAAAAAAATAACCCTTGTAATTGATATGCCATTGTCAACAGATAACATATTAGTCAATTAAAGTATAATAAAATAAATAGAAAGACCTGGAAATGGAAATAGAAATCGAAACATGTGGCCTCTTAAAACAAGCACCGTTTCAGTACTAGTGTGTGTGTGTGGGGGGGTCACTTTAGAAAAGGTCTGATAAACACATTAACCAAATACCGGGCAATTCCTGCCTTTAAAAAATATCAATGGAAAGTAATATCATCCGAAAATCTGAATGGAAAACAAAATGCATATAATCACTAACTAGGGGAGCCCTGTCGACTGGGGCTTTAGAATACACCGACTGCACCACTCATTGATCGTGGGTGGTTGACATGTGATGATTAAGGACGGAATCATGGTGGATGACTAGTCCATGACATGCAACACCCTACTTAAGCCCTTACTTAGGTTAGACGGACGATCGGAGAGGCCCCCTCTAATCAATCGGCTGGTTACGTCAAGCTCTAGTACCTAAATGATTGTTCCGACCCTATTGCCCTTATGGCAAGCCCCAACCCTTTTTATCATATAGGTGCTAGAAGGCGGTGGCTGAAGGTCTTCATATACTGGGTATGGCGTTAAATTTAAACTTATGGTGATATTCCGGTCCTGAAGGTCTGGGGAATAAGGAGCATTACCATTGCTACCAGGTCCACTCTGATCCGGAGTGGTAGTACCTGTTAGGGTCCCAGCTATGGGTTGAATGGAAATTTGTTTAAAAAATAAGAGTTTAAACATTTTTTTCTTCCAAACTATCACTACAAATCTTGCCAAACTTTGCCGGCATTAAATGACCCACCGTGTTTGATATGCCGTAAAACAAAACAAAACAAACAAAACTAACTAGGTGTTCTGTAAAGATTCGGTGAAAGATTGGAAGAAACCGAAAAATGAATAATAATAATAATAATAATAATAATAATAATAATAATAATAGAGCACAAGACCACATACGACTGGGTAGGAAAGGTTATCCACTGGGAATTGTGCAGGAGATTAGAATTTGACCAAACTACCAAACGGTATATGCATAAACCAAAATATGTCTTAGAAAAGGAGACACATAAATTGTCTTAGATTTTTATATATGGGCAGAAAAACAATTATTTGGATATTTCAAACGACAAATTGGGGAAGTTACACATGAAAGAACCTGAACATGGTTAAGAAAAGGAAACTTCAAAAGAGAAACTGAATCGCCAATAATTGCTTCACAAAACAATGTCATAAGAACAAATTATATCAAAGCAAAAATTGATAAGACACAACAGAACAGTAAATGTAGACTGTGTGGTGACAGAGATGAGACAATAAACCATGTATTTAGCGAATGTAGCAATGTAGCACAACGATAATACAAAGCTAGGCACGACTATGTTGGAAAGGTGTTATGCTGGGAATTATGCAAAAAACAAATTGATATATGCATAAACCAGAATCTGTTCTTGAGAATGAAACACATAAAATTCTCTGGGACTTTGAGATTAAGACGGGTCACCTTATCCCAGACAGGAACCAGACCTAAAGAAAACTTCTCATCTGGTAGATTTATCAGTTCCAGCAGATCACAGGGTAAAGATAAAGGAAAACGAAAAGAGAGACAAATCCCTGGACCTTGCCAGAGAATTGAAAAAGCTGTGGAATATTAGGGTGAAAGCGATACTAATTGTAATTGATGCACTAGGAATGGTCCCAAAAAGCTTGGAAAAAAGACTGGAGGAACTGGAAATCATAGAAAGAATTCAGACCATCCAGACAACAGCATTGCTGAAATCAGCTACAATACTCAGAAGAGTCCTGGAGACCTGACTAGAGTTGTTGTCACTCAGACTCCGGTGAAAGACCATCAGCTAACATTGGTGTGAAAAACTAATAATAATAATAATAATAATAATACAGACTACAGCATTGTTGAGATCAGCTGGAATACTCAGAAGAGTCCTGGAGACCTGAGGAGACTTGCTGTCACTCAGCCTCCAGTGATCCACCGGCTAAGGTGGGTGTGAAAAACTCTAATGGGGGGATAATAATAATAATAATAATAATAATAATAATAATAATAATAATAATAATAATAATAATAATAATAACTAAGGAATTAAAAAAGAATATCTCAGGAGAACTAGAAAACTTCTAGAAACCAAACTTAACAGCAGAAATCTGATCAAAGGAATCAATAGCTGGGCCGAACGAGAAAGTTAATGACCATGCACAAGGCTCTTAACCCTAGAGACGATAGAAATAGGTTATATGTGTCAAGAAAGGAAGGGGTAAGAGGTCTCGCCAACATAGAAGACTGCGTAGAAACCACAATCCAACAACTTGAGGATTACAGAAGAAAGAGCAAAGACAAATTACTTATGGCAGCCAACAATCGTAGAAGTGACAGATGGACAAACAGAAAAACAACAAAGACTAGAAAACAAAAATGGGAAGAAAAACAATTATATGGACACTTCAAATCGAAGAGGTTGCACAAAGCAAAAATTGATAAGACCCAACAAAATAGCAAATGTAGACTTTGTGGTAATAAAGATGAGACTGTAAACCATATACTCTGCGAATGTAGCAAACTAGCACAACGAGAATACAAAACTAGACACGTCTGGGTTGGGAAGGTGATCCACTGGGAATTATGCAAAAAAATAAATTTTGACCATACAACAAAATGGTATATGCATAAACCAGAGTCTGTTCTTGAGAACGAAACACATACAATTCTCTGGGACTTTGAAATAAAAACGGATCATCTTATCCCAGCAAGAACACCAGAACTAGTGTTGATAAACAAAAAAGAAAGAACTTGTCATCTGGTGGATTTTGCAGTGCCAGCAGATCACAGGGTGAAGCTAAAGGAAAATGAAAAAATGGACAAATATCTGGACTTTGCCAGAGAACTGAAAAAGTTATGGAATATGAAACTGAAAGTTATACCAATTGTAGTTGGTGCACTTGGAACGGTCCCAAAAGGATTGGAAAAGGGTTTGGAAAGTTTGGAAATCAGAGGAAGAATTGAAACCATTCAGAACACTGCACTGCTGCAATCTGCCAGAATACTCAGAAGAGTCCTGGAGACCTGAGGAGACTTGCTGTCACTCAGACTCCAGTGAAAGACCATCAGCTAACACTGATGTGAAAACTCAAAAGGAGTAAATAATAATAATAATAATAATAATAATAATAATAATAATAATAAGAAGAAGAAGAAGAAGAAGAAGAAATAAATGGACAGTCCAACTAGTAAGATACTCCGAACCCTTCTTAAGCTGAACAAAAAAGGAACCCGAACAATAAAATGAATGTCAAATAAGAAGGTCTTACACTTGAAAGATAATGTAGACATCACATGTGACACGAAAAGTTCAATTATAATAGATGAGTCAAGACGAAGACGTACAGCGATTTACATAACGTAAACTTATAATAAAGGTGATGACACACACACACACACACACAGATTAACATAACGTAGATGATTTTCTTACATAATCGAAGGAAGGTAATAAAAATATTTTTTTAAATGATCGATCAACAGATAAATCTTAAGAACGGGTCAACAAATAAATCAATAAGTTGTCGGTAGACTGTGTAGCGTCAGCCTTTGTTGCATTTGAAGTTGACGAAGGCGGTTGGGTTAGATTAAATCTAAGGATCTTTAGGTTAACTTAGGCAACCAAAAGATCCGGAAAATGAAGTAGAACAATAAGGGTTATTGGTCGGAAGAAGGCGTAACCATGAAAAAAGCGAGGACCTTGTGATCGAAAGAAGGCGTGACCATAAGAAATGCGTAGGAGTTCTGACCAGAAGAAGGCGTGACCATAAGAAATGCGTAGGAGTTCTGACCAGAAGAAGGCGTGACCATAAGAAATGCGTAGGAGTTCTGACCAGAAGAAGGCGTGACCATAAGAAATGCGTAGGAGTTCTGACCAGAAGAAGGCGTGACCATAAGAAATGCGTAGGAGTTCTGACCAGAAGAAGGCGTGACCATAAGAAATGCGTAGGAGTTCTGACCAGAAGAAGGCGTGACTATGAAAAGGGCATAGATATTCTCACAGAAAAGACATGGTCACGAAAAGTGCGTGTGCGTTCTGGCCGGGTGGGGCGTGAATACGTGAAAGTTGTGCGGGTGTTCGGAATGCGATATAACCAGTCCGAATTTTGAGCTAAGTGTTTCGTGTGGGGTTTTTTTTGTCTCTGCTCCCCCTCCCCGAGAAAATTGTGGTTCGAATGTATAGAGAGGGAAATACAATCTATAGCGGTAAAGTTATGCCTGCGTTGTTACTGCAAAAGTAGCTGAGTCCCCGTCGGCGGAGAGACGATACAACCCAAAGGAGAAGCAGAGACTTCAAATTAATGCCTACGCACTAAAAATAAAATGGCGCTACAATCTATATCGAAGTAGTGCTGTGGCTATAACACGTATATCGAATTAATACCGAACTATACAACAAATGTCGATGCAGTGTCAGGGTATAGAATTGAAGGTGGAGACACACACACATACAGATTAACATAACACAAATTTATAATAGCTTATTGAAGGTGCGGATGCACAGATAGATTTATATGATGTAATAGTAGTGTTACATAACTCGTGGGTTGCCTACCAATTATGACGGAAATGTAATGAAATTTGAATAACGGTATGGTAAATGGAAAGTTACCATTAACCGCTGTAGAAGTGATTGACAACAAGTTCACCTTTCGTTGTCCCAGCCGCTGATTTCTCATTGGTTGAAGGCAAGCGTGAGAAGGGAACTGACTTGGAGTTAGATTTTGGCGGTTACACGAAAGGAACAGACGTAATGGTCGTCTGTTCCCAGGTAGGTCATCTTCTCACCGCGCGGTTAAATCCTTTTGGGCTTCGGTTTTAATAGATAAGTCTTTGAAAACTAAATCAAACCTTGCTTCATTATTAAAAACAAAGAAATAATCACGGCCAACCGCAGCCCAACAAAACAGAAGCCCGTATCAACCAGAGGAAGAAATCAACCCAGAAGAAGCTGGCCAGTCGCCGATATTGAAACCCCCTAAGAACTCCTCTCTCGCCATTATATTCCCAGCAAATAAAGTGGGTATATAACAGTAGATGATTGAATGTGCGGATGTTCACAAATATTATCATAACGTACATTTATATTAGATGATTGAAGGCAGGGGACACACACGCACATTAACATAACACATTAGATGATTAAAGTGGCGACACACAGATAGATTTACATAACGCACACTTATAACAAATGATTGAAAGCAGGGACACATTGTAACACAATGGTTGCGTGAGCATACGGTCAGACAAAAAAAAAAGAAGGAAAATAGAATATATTTGGTCGCTCTGTTCTACCACAAACTGCACAAAGTGTCGCACATTCCTTCTCTATTAGCGTCCTGTCATCAAACTTTGTGTTATCGTGTTTTTTTAAAAAAATCCTTGTGAACCTGTCTCTTTCGAACTGGCCAGAACAGATTATTACAACGTGGGATCATCTCCATTATGCGAAGAATGTGCATGAGTGTAGAGCGGGTATCCCAACATAGATAGATTTACATTATACAAACTAGTACAAAATTAAAAAAACGCACTCCAGGTGATGTAAAAATAGATTTTTGAAACATATTGCCTGAGGGGTGGGAGTAAAAAATTCAGTGTCAGTGAGTTTGTACCCTAAGTAAGTAAAATCATCAAATTCATTAAAGGATTTAAAAAAATAAAACAATTTGAAATGTACCAGTCATGTATTTATTAAAATTTGTTTTAAAAAAAACAATGAGGACTGTCTAATGTTGCATGTTCAAATTTTGAGTGTATTTATTCTATGTTATGATGATTTTGGGTAATGTGACGTAAGAAGTGACGTAATATTTGTTACAGACAAAAACCGGAAGCGAATCTCCATTATTAATAGATTTATAGTAGATGATGTAAAATGCGGATGCACACACGGATTATCATAACGTACATTTATAGTTGATGATTGCAGACGAAGACACACACACACACACACATATGAACATAACACTTATTAGATGATTGAAGGCGAGGACACACATAGATTTACATAACACAAACTTATAATGCAATATCAAAGGTGCAGAAACACACAGAGATTAACATAACATACACTTATAGTACTTTATTAAAGGTGGAAACACACACATACACAGATTTAAATAATCCACATTTATAATAGATAATTGTACAGGGTGATTGAAAAGTAATTCTCTATTTAAAACTATCTTTAAAAGATTATATGCAGTTACATGTTTCTCAATTATTTAATTCATGTTCCTTGATATATGGCAATTAAATCTGTGTTGTTGTTTGGTGGTGCCCCTCCACATTTTGTTGTTGTTGTTGTTTGTGAATGGCTGACTCACCATTTTCCAGTGAGATGGATGGGTAGACGTGGTCCGAATGAGTGGCCGGTCAGAAGCCCTGATTTAACACCCAATGATTTTTTTCTTTGGGGATGGTTGAAGGAGCAATTTTACTCTACGAAACCAATGACTCTTGATTAACTTGAAGAATGAATATGAGATTTTATTTCTTCTATTCCACAAGAGTTCCTAGAAAGATCAGTTAATATGATTCCTGAGCGACTTGAGAGGCTGGAGGCGAATTCTGGTAAGCCCATGTAGAATTTCAAATGAACTCCATGGTATGTGTGTTCTTTTCATATTCATTTTGTTGTAAAAATAATGAGTCAAAAATAAATGATAAGATTTTTAAAATAGTCGAGGGAGTTACTTTACACTCAACTTGTAGGTGGGAAGACACAGAAATATTTAGATAACACAAATGTTCGGTAGAGACGCACACACTGATTTACATAACGCACATTTATTCTAGACGCGCGCACACACACACACACACACACACACACACATCTTAATATAATGGAGATTGTGTGCGTATCCGTCTTTAACCGAAATTGCGTCACCACCAACGCTGCACTTCCTTTAGTTATTTACATTATATTCTCAATGGTTGTTAAATATTCATTATCTTAATTAGCATGTTATTTATTTACAATGTCTCTATAAAGGTCTAGCTCAGATAGATTTGCCTAAAAAACAGCCCATACTATATATGTGCATAAAATCCTGCAATGTGTCTTATACATCATTAAGAAGAAAATGTTTTCATAGTATAAGGTGTGAATAATTTGCATACCGGTTTTAACAATATCTTGTTTAAAAAAATAGTTACTTGATGTTATTGATTTCTAATATTATTGTTTTATTCTCAAATGTATTAAAAGCAATCATATGTATAATTTTTATATTGAAATCAATTAGAATAAAGTAAAAATAAGTGTAATCTTTTTTGTGTTCGTATTGAATTTCATTAGTCAATGTAATATTTAATCATTAGCAGGACCTGTGGATATACCATAGTATGATAATTTGATTGTTACAAAATGTGAAACGTTTACTTAAGAGCTATTGGAAAATAGTCCAATATGTAAAAAGCATAATAATCTCTCTCTCTCTCTCTCTCTCTCTCTCTCTCTCTCTCTCTCTCTCTCTCTCTCTCTCTCTCTCATTCTTATTTTTTCTTTCTTTCCTTCTTTTCATTATGTTTGTTTGAAACAAATTATCGTTATCGCTTCCGTGCTCTAACACCCTCTTTATATCTTTCCCCTACTTTCTTTCTTTCTTTCTTTCTTTCTTATATTTTTATGTGGAGCATGTCCTTCTTTTTCTTCCATTTCTTTCTTTATATAAAAAACGGAATGGTCCAGTATTTAGCTGAGGTGAAGACACTCATAAGAAATAAGAATTCAGCGGATAAGCGACACCAGATAATTAGAATTTACATGTTTGCATTTTATCTTATTTATTTGCGATTTGGACGGTCTCATTTTTAAACAGAGGGTGTTGCAAGATGTTAACGGTCGTACCTTTAAGGAACAAGAGTATTAATATATAGATGATTGTCGATGGAGATGCACGCATGGATTTACATAACGCATATTTTTTGTAGAAGACTGAAGGTCTGGGGGGGGGGGCACACCCATTTATATAACGCAAATGTAGAATTGAAGAGCGTAGTGGCAATAAGCGTGCCCATGTAACTTAATTAGAATTAATAATTTTATCTTTCTTTCTTATCTTCTTTCTTTTCAATTTTAGCAAAAAGTGCTTGAGAATTTATTTTTAGTGCGCATGCGTCTGATTTAGAAAGTAGTTGAGACAAAAGTAATTACAAGGGAGGGCGTTGATGGTTGCATTAGGTCATGTGATCTTATCAAGAGAACAAAAATGAATTAAAGAATATTTATTCAGATGATTGCAGTGGGAACACCCCGCCATCTTTCACATAACCATTTTCGACATACACTTCCTAACAAATTTGAATTTCACATTATCCCAATAAACCCTTACACCGTTCATATTTTACATAAAAAGTAATTTCTTTAAATAATTAAATAAACATTTCTTTTCTGAAAAAATCCGTTACTAACCGACCATGAACAGGTTAAAACTCTACTTTTTTGAAAAAGAGAATTTTTCTATTTTTGAATTTGAAGTATTTCTTTTTCTTTCAAAAATTCTTACGCTGAAGAAATACAATGTAGCAAAATGTACATGACGTTAGCGAAACATGTAGCGAACGAAAGGATCGTATGGTTTATAGAAAGGATATGAAAACACACAATGTTGTTAAAATGAATATATTTTTATATCCTTTTTCATTGCTAATATTGACAATATTTCGATTTATAAAAAATCATCATCAGAGCATAATGATAATTAGGTAAGTTTTTAGATGTAAATGTTTTTAATCCGGACTCATAAAGAGAGAAGCAGAAAATAATTTAAATTCAAACCGCAAACATTGTTTTTCCCCTTTCTATGAGTCCGTATGAAAAACATTTACATCTAAAAACGGACCTAATTATCATTATGCTCTGATGATGATTTTTTTTATAAATCGAAATATTGTTCAATATCAGCAATGAAAATGATATAAAGATATTTTCATTTTAACAACATTGTGTGTTTTCATACCCTTTTATCTATACATATACAGTCGGATTCATTTCCTTACTCTTAAATCTTGGTAAATACAGCTTCAATCTCGATACTTTTTTACACACCTTGTCTTGTATATTAGGGTAGGTTGATTTTTCACTTTTTTAAGATATCAAATGACATGAAATACCGAAATGTGTGTAATGGCCAAATAAGTACTGATACCAAAAATAATAATTCAATAATGGAGGGGGGGCATATTTTTGAATTTGAACTTTCGTTATAATTTCATCATTTAATTTCATTTTGATAAAATAAAATAACAACATTCTCTGATTTAAATACTGAAATTGTTAAATTTTCTCATCTGATCTTTTGGTCAAATTTTGCAAACCCGAGGATTTTTCAGTGCATTTTTGTCTACGAATTTTTTTATGCCATTTCCTCAAACATTGGTACAAGTTAAAGATCTAATTTTTGGTATCAGTACTTAATAGACCAATACACAACTTTTATGTTTGTTGATTATTGATTTTTAACGGCATATCAACCCGTCTGGGGTTGTGTCATGCCTAACGGTTAGGACACACAACTTTTAGTGTTTCACTTTTTCAAAATATCAAATATCATGATACACAACTTTTAGTGTTTCATGTAATTTGATATTTTGAAAAAGTGAAAAATCGACCTACACTAATATATATATATATATATATAGATCATAGCGGGCCTCTCCGACCGCCCGTCTAGACTAATTAAGGGTCAAAGTGGAGTGTTGCATGTCAAGGACTGTTTAGTCATCAAGATTCCGTCGGTTAACATCACGGGTTGCCACCTACGACCAACAGGTAGCCTAATTAAGGGTCTTAACCCTCTGCAGAGGTGCGGTCGATGTATTCTACATCCTCAGCCCATGAACACCGTTTGGTTTATAAATCCTATACAATGCTACGAAACAATAATCATGTTGCTGGCTCTCCATCCCCACTCGTGATAAACTATTATGGTATGTTGCAAGAAATACGGTGATAGATGTGACATGCCACCCTCTCACATAAGAATGGCCCCTGGCACCTATTGAGAATAAAGTTGCTGACCCCTGCACTAAACTCTTGATGAAGATTAGGTTTCGTTTCAAAAGATCTGCTACTAATAGCCGGAAAGACATTTTCCTTCGCCCCCAAGAGTCACTTTTGTAGGTCAGTTAATCAGTTGGGTCTCGTTAGTTGCATTATATTAAAAAGAGAACTTCAAGCGGAACGAAAAGAAATGAAATTAAAGACAATAACGTTAATGATGAGAACAATATGAAGAATAGTGCGAAAATGTTTGTCTGGCGACGACTGATGCATCAATTTCAATTTCAATTGAAATAAATGAAAAGTGATAAGTGAAAATAGTTTGAAGGGAAAATCGATTTATCTTAATCTCTGGGTGGATGGGTGGGGTAAAAAGACAGAAGAAATTTATGCCTCTCAAAAGTAGAAAAAGAGAACAATAAACATTTTAAAACTTTCATTTAATCTAGAATCATTATATATATATATATATAATCCAACTAATTATATATATAGTTATTTACTAAGCTTAGCTTAGATGTGACATAAGGCCACAGTATGGGGTTCCCAAAGATAATCGAACTCATTTACAATCGTTTGCAAATCTAGTTTGCTAACCATTATACCACGTGATATATATATATATATATATATATTATATATATATATATATATATATGTGTGTGTGTGTGTGTGTGTGTGTGTGTGTGTGTGTGTGTGTGTGTGTGGAGAAAAGTAGACAAACACGGGATGTTATGGAAACTTTGTCTACTTTTCTCCACAAATTTTTAAGATCAATATGTAAATTAGCCTTCCCATTCACACTGTAAACCGCTATTTTGTTGTATATATAAATACAATTGCATGTTATTAGTATGTAGATATGGTAAAAAGTTTTAATGATGTAAAACAATTTTATTAATAATTGAAGTTTAAATTAAGATTAAAATCATGGAGAATGTGATGTAAATAACTAAAGGGAATTGTGACCTGTATAGTAATATAGTTTCGGTTACAGACAGAAAAACACACAATCTCTATTATAATAAGATATAAATCTAGGATCATTATATTATATTCAATACAACGGAATATATATATATATATATGTGAAGAAATGTTTTCAAAAATATAACAGACACAGGATGTTAAATTTTTCCCTTGTTCATAACATCCCGTGTCTGTTATATTTTTGAAAACATTTTCTTCATATATATATATATATATATATATATATATATATATATATATATATAGGCAAAGAATCCAACTGACACGTATGTAGGGAATGATTCTATTTGGAATCATCACATATCTCTTGTATATCCACAATGCATGCCCATAGACCTAAGTATAATAACTAATAAATTAATTATATACAGAGCAATATTTATACTTTCAAAAAAAGAAAAACTTAAACCGTCATTTGGTTATTATGAATTATAAGTTCTTGTCGAAATAATATCAAAATAGCCAAATGACGGTTTGTTAAGTTTTTCTGTTTTTCTTTCTTATTGAAAATATATATACATACATACATACATACATATATATATATATATATATATATATATATATATATATATATATATATATATATAATATAAATTCAAACATGTTTCGTTGGGCACCTGGAATATTTATTCTTGATGATTTCAATTAATTACGTTCAGCCCCTTGTGTAATTTTTCTGTGTAATCATATATATATATATATATATATATATATATATATAGGGTGTTCGGGATAAATTTGAAAGTTTTCATATATATATATATATATATATATATATATATATATATATATATATGTGTGTGTGTGTGTGTGTGTGTGTGTGTGTGTGTGTGTGTCTGTGTCTGTGTCGGTGTCTGTGTCTGTGTCTGTGTGTGTAAAATCAGGGGCACAAAAACTTTATTATAGTCTTCCGAGACTGAAATGGCTATATATATATATATATATATATATATATATATATATATATATATATATATATATATATATATATATATATATATATATATATATATATATATATATATATATGTATGTATATATACGCTAGTTTTTTCTCTTTCGACAGGTGTATGATAAGATCATCATAAAGATTAGCAGGTAAGACAAAGACTCAAAGAAGGCAATAGAAAGATGCGGTCGAAAATACGAGATAAGTTGGTTGGTTGGATTTTACAGCATGTCAGTCCTTTGGCGATTTTATGCCGAAGAAGTTTTTGTTTTATTCATTCTTGGATGATTCAAAGTTTTTAATTTTTTCAAGCACATTTTTTAACTAATTTCTTAAAATCTATTTATCGCATAGATTGGATACTAACACGTACTACCATTCCATGTAAGAGTGGACCTGGGAGTAATGACAATGAAGGTGTAGTCCATACTCCGCAGAACTCTAGAATTGGAACCTCGCTACTAGATGCAATTTAATGTCATATCCACGACACTAGGAGATTGGTTTGGTTTTGGTGGATTTACGGCATGTCAACCCTTGTTGGGTTATTTTGTGTCGAAGACGTTTTTTTTTCTTTCTATTCATGCTTGGTGGGTATTCTAAATGTTGTTTTTTTTATTTAACCCATAGATGCGACCCTAACAGGTACTACCACTCCGGGTCAGAGGGAGCCTGAGAGCAATGCCAATGAAGGGGCACTATACCCCCCCCCCGAGCTCTAAAATTGAAACTTAGATGGAGATAGCTTTAAAGGCTTTAGACTCACATCTTCACGATAAAAAACACATTCTTTAACTTTAGACAAAAACCTCACTTAGTTCTACTGGCAAATATATGCACCTTCCTCCAGGTGAAAGAATTTAAGTTTTAATGTAATAAAACATCATGTTAAATTAGAAAGGCTAATGAAACTAAATAAGAATACAGATTAAAATATTTGAAACAGAAGGGGGTATAATCGAAAAACAGAACAACTGAAACTTACTCTTCCATCACTCCCGTCTTTCATTGCTAAATTTTCCTAATTTAACTATTTAGTTGAAATAGGAAGTAAAGAATAAAATTACAATTATTTTTTTCTTATTAATGGATTTCTTTTAATATTTATCTCTGAAATTTTTGCTCATATTCATTAAGATAAAACCAAACAATTAGAAATCAATACTACATAGCACATATTAATTAAAATCATTTTTTTAAATATTAATATGCAAATTAGCCCTCCCGCTCAAACTGTAAGCCGCTATTTTGTTGTATATATAAATAAACTTGCATCTTATTAGTCTGTAGATATAGTCAATAGTATTAATAATGTAAAACGATTTTATTAATAATTGAGGTTTAAATAAAGATAAAAATCATGGAGAATGTAACCTAAGATAACTAAGGGAATTGTGACATGGGTAGTGATATAGTTTCAGTAATCAGACAGACAAACACACAATCTCCATTATGATAAAGTATAAACATCATGAATAAACTGCCTTAACTGATCTCCCCACGCAACTTTTCTTTTTTCTATCCCAATGGCCGATTTAATAGAGTCAAGAGGCAGTAGGAAGGAGGTAAAAATCTTTGTATTATTTGATACAATTATCGACCCCCTCCCAAACGTGTAAACGGCTTGGTCAGAATTGGAATTTTCATTCTTTAAAACTAATCGAAACTTATCCATTTTTCCCCGCTCGTTTTCTTCTAATATATATATATATATATATATATATATATATATATATATATATATATATATATATATATTCTTTTCCCGATCAGGTTACTGGAAATAATCGAATTTGGATATCGGCTAACAAGTCTTTTGGCCTCTGAAGATCATTTGATAAAAAATTTAGAACGGCGAGTGACTGTATCAAAATACATAGGGTTATTGGACAGTATTGATAATTCCTCTGTGTTTTTCGCTTTTATTATGGATGAACCGTTTGGTTTTATACAGGAAACAATACGGAATCTCAGTCGGGTAATAATAAGAGGTTTTTACTAGAAAATACAAAAGGTGCTCCGAAAATTGGTCTTGTGTCATATACTGCTTGTGTCAGGAGTTGGGTAATAAATACATATTTCTCTGAATTTTTGAGATGAGGCTTGATAATTAGTATTGGCTACATAGCCTAGTGGATAAAGGAGTTAGGTTAAAACAGTTCTATCTCTAGACTGCAGGTTCAATCCTGGTCATGGGCAGCAGTAACATGGAATAATAACTATTACAGCTTAACACCTGTACTCCAGCTATGATTAGCGGAATGAGAACAATATACCTCCGTGGACTGAATAAAGGGTTAGGTTCAAAGTTCCGTGTTGACTCCCGATTACGACAAGAATGTTCCCGAGTCCGAGAAAGTTCACGAGTCCAACAGAAATACCTGAAGAAGGCCGGGGGGCACATCGGTCGAAACGTTGTACAGATAACAATGAGGATGAGGACAATAGTCCGAATAATACAAATAATACTAAATACATATTTTACTCTACGGATACCTTGAAAAGGTTGTCCTACATGAGATAATTTTAAGCGGAGTACAGCTGGTTTAAATTCAGAGTTTTCCTTCTCTTAAACCAGTTGTCACACTGAAGTTAAAGAGCATAGTCTACCCCAATATATACTCATAAATGGGAGAGGGGTTCATGCATTTCCCAAGGGCATTAGCGTAAATTAAAACCCAAACATCTTCGTCCATGATTTGAACTCGTGTCGTCGTTTCCATTTGTTTCGACGATAGCCGTTACGCAAAGCACGCCTCCGCCTCCTAGGGGTCAAGTAACACTCGAAAATTTTATTGACCGCAGGTTTGCGCATTGACTCAAAAAATACCGCTCATAAACGTCCGTGATGTAGTCTGCTATGGACCCCCAGAACAACGTCACGTGGTCAGTTTATGCTATATTGACGCACCCGTCAAAATTTCATTTCAATTGTTTAGAAATCTATCCCCACAAATAAATAAATAAATAAATGCCAACATAACAAAAGTTATTACAAAGAAAAACAATTAATTCAAAGATCAAATATTACCTCCCTTTGACAATTATACTTTTACATGTACTAAAAGGAAAAGAACAATTCAGTTCTTGTGCATTATGTAACAACCGATTATTATTGGTTTTCAAAAATTAAAGAAAGATAACCAATGTTGACATAAATAAAACGGCCTTCCGTATATTATCGGAAGCAAACATTATTATTTAAAAATAAAAATTCAAAATTCTCTTAAGAATACTAAAACATGTCGGTTAACATTAATGTTGCCTTCTTCCGATTTCTAAAATTCAGTTTTATATTAAAAGATTAGCGAAAAATTAGATTCCTATACTAAAAAATAGATTTTTAAACTTAAAACAAATATCAAACAAAAGAATAATCGCACAAAAGAATTAAAATCTCTAAAAAATTAATTTATTTGAAAAAAAGTTTGTTTTTTTATTCAATAGAATATAGTATATGTTAATTAAAAAGACAAGTAAAATTTTTCCCAGCACAATATCATGGCATTTTTTATTTAAGAATTTATGGGCATTTTGTAGAAAATAATATTACCTAAACAGTTACCTCCCTTTGACCATTACCAGTCCATGGGTCTCTTAGCCATCATCTGATGAGAAACCTCATGCGATTGGCTAGGGGCCTTTGTCAGCGACCAATCAGAGCTCACGTTACGAGGCTCAGTTTGGCCGCCAAATTTCGAGGGTTGATACCTTCAAATCACCCTCTTCCGCTACGACTACCGTCGAGGAACGACGTAATTTTGAAGCCTGCCAGCATAGACGTCGAGGAACGATGGGACTTTGAAACAGCTCACGAAAGGGCCGGTGACGGGTATAGTCAAACAAACGAAGCTAGCAAGACATTCCTACCTGGGACAGATAAGTCACACAAGCATTATCTTGCAACCCAAACCATACCATTACACACTACACTATTCAATTGTAACACATTTGTAAACACACACATTTGTATCACAAGTTACACATTGTATTGTATATTGTATGTTACATATTCTTGTTGTCTGATAAATGCGTTTTCGTTTTATAAGCTTTGTTGTGTTCGTTACCTGTTATCTTTACCTTTATCCTGTCTTGGTATTTAGAACGTTATTTTCTATAATTTTACCAAAAATGTATCTTTAAAAATTTCTTAAAAAATCTGATATAATTATTCACACTTATCTTTATAGAATTTTTTAAAATTGTACGATTGAACTTTATATTGTTCAGATTTCATAAAATGAAATAAAGAAGGGTCGACAAAAAAAAAAGAAGAAAAAAAAGAATTCCCTTAATATATTATGATTTAATATAAAACCTATTTTCCTCTAAAGGTGAATAAGTATCGAAATTTTCGTAAAAAATTGACTCTTAATTGATCTTTCATAGAACTTTAAAAATTCCGTTGGTGTAACGTGTATGTAGCCACGTTAAAAGTCAATTGATTCAATGATGCGAAAATGTAAACATTATTTTCGTTCATAATCTTCATTATTTCCGTAGACTAAAAACAATTTAAAATCATCGTGGGATTTTTTATGTTTCTCTTGAATGGTCCAAACACTTTAACGATAAGGTTAACCTTTATTCAAGTTTCATTGTGTTAGATATAGGGAGGGAGTAAATTTTACATGTCGAATTAGAGGTCCCTATAGTTTGCTTTACAATTGGTTCGCGTCTTTTATTCAAAGTCCCAAAACTTTGAACTGTGTGGTAGCACTTTTTATAGCCCCGATGATAATATTTTCTCGGAACGAATAGAAATTTATCTCAAATATCCCAAACAAATTTTAGTAAATAATCGGAGTTTTTTTTTTCTTTTTTTCTTTTTATTTATTTGTCTTTTTCTTTATTTCTTTTCTTTTCAATTTAGTGTCTTTCTCATTTTCCCCAAATACAGAATGTTTATTTTAGGGCAGAATTGAGGGAGACGTTCAAACAAACCTCCTTTGGTCCTTGACAAATCATACAAGAAAGAAAGAAAAATATGACTTAAAAAACAGAATTGCCCGAACGTTTATTGGAGACGTTTTAGAAAAAAAGAATAGAGAGATAAATAAATGAAAGAAAAAATCTTCCTTATTTTTAATGGATGAATATTCGGTGAAAAGATTAAGTTTTCTGCGATTCCCATTGCATCTTGGTTGTTGATTGAGATTGATGCGGATGAGAGATTTTGGTACTTAAAACGGATGTGCAAACACACGCGCATGCGCAGAAATATTTCGGTTTTACAGTAATGTCCAAGTGTTTTGTCTAATATCTCTAGAGAGAGGGGGGGGCACATTCGAGAATAAAGAAGTTCAATCGTAAATATGACGACAATGAAAATAATGTGTAAATGAAAAAGAAAGGAAAAACTAGTGCAGAATTCGAATAAAAATGTTCATATTTATAATAAAGAATAAATTCGAGAAATAATATCCAAGGGGAAAATGATGAGAATGAAGAGGGAGATAAAAAAAAAAGAGAAGAAAGGGCGTATATTAACAAAGTTGATGAGGGGTAAAAATTGTTATACAAGGAAATGGATATAATGTGAATAATAAAATTGATCAAAAAGAAAAAGCGGAGGAAAAAGGAAAATGGTCATAAAAGATGTGAGAGTAGTAAAGTAATATAAAGAGTATTATTAGAAGATATAGATAGAAATGTGATAGAGCAATGTGCCGGTTTATCTCAGTCGGTAGAGCCTCCACATAGGAGCCACAAGGTTCCTGGTTCGATACCGGCTCTCGCAAACTCATTGCATGAGTAGCACAGGAATCTGTGCGGTAAATTTAGGAACTGATGGTAAGTGTGGTGCTCCAACTCAGATGCATAACAATCACCTAGGTCTAGCGCAAGTGAAAAGGATATAGACTTCCTAGCTGTCTGGTTGATACCGACATTATACCACTTTTTTTACTATATATATATATATATATATATATATATATATATGTATGTATGTATGTATTTATATTCAACAGAAAACGACGTCAATGCACGCATAGGAAAGGCATGGGCTGCTTTAAACAAAATTATCAGTGATATGGAAATCAGACATGGCTGACAAATTAAAGCGAAAATTCTTCCAAGCCGTTGTAGTTTCAGTGTTACTGTACGGCTGCACTAGCCGGACTCTAAGAAAGCGCCTAGAGAATAAGCTAGATGGGACTTGCACGAAAATGCTGCGTGCATATATATATATATATATATATATATATATATATATATATATATATATATATATATATGACTATCACTACTTTTCAGTACCCGTGGAAGCACCAGCCCTGTCGACTGAAGCTGTAAAATACGACGACTGCACCTCTAGAGGATTAAGACCCCCCCCCCAATAGGTTCACCTATTGTCCGTTGGTTGCGACCCGTATTGCTTAAGGACATAAGCCTTACTAGGGCTAGACGGTCGGTCGGCGCCTTCCTCCCTCGATCAGCCGGATGCACACGTCAAGCCCTAGTACCTATATGATTGTCCCGAAAATATTGCTCCAACCCGTTTTATCCTTTTTTCATCTAGCAGATCATAGTCAATGATTCCGATATATATATATATATATATATATATATATATATATATATATATATATATATATATGAAAATGAAGATGACTTACCGGAGAATAAAATATCGAATTAATACAACTTCGACCGTCGATACAATAATTAACCTAATAAGTTGGTGTTATAAAGAATATAAAAGTGCTCAGTAGAGCGGATTTAGTATAAAGATATAGATAGTTAACCCACTTAAGTTTCACCAAAAATGGATCATCAGGGTTAATCGTAATGAATTAATCAAATAATTGATTTATTAATCACGATTGACCTTATTTTGATTAATTGATTACGATTAACCCTGATGATCCATTGTTGGTGAACCTTAAGTAGGTTATCTCCCCCCCTATCTCTCTCTTTCTGTCTGTCTGTCTCTCTCTCTCTCTATATATATATATATATATATATATATACATATTATATATATATATACACATATTATATATATATATATATATATATATATATATATATATATACATATCATATATATATATATATATATATATATATATATATATTATATATATATATACATATTATATATATATATATATATATGAATAAACTTCCCCGTTTCAAACAATATGAACAAAAACTTTCTTTTCAAAATTTCAAAACATAAACTGTTAAAAACATTTCCATATTTTCTCAAATCAAGAAACACATTTCATTTTGTAAAAAGATTCTGTGTATGACGTACCAAATTTTGAATGTTTTTCTTGTATTACTCGTTTTTTTAAATTTTTTTATCTGTCTGCATCCTTAACATTGTGTTTTCTATTATTATTTCATTTTTCGATTTAAAATAATTTTAAACAGAATACTGTGTGTAAGTGAATTTTGGTCGAAACACGTGTTGACAAATAACAATAATAAATTTCGTCCATACTAAATTATATATAAAATTTTTCTTCCAATTATCTTTTCAATGTACTGTCGGATTAATTCACATTTTCTCTCTCACACACACACACACACACACACACACACACACACATATATATATATATATATATATATATATATATATATATATATATATATATATATATCTTGAAAGCAGAACCTTACAAAAAGCAGCCGTATGGCTATTTTTCTCCCATAATAAACCATCCAAGTAAAACGAACAAGACAGCTGGAGAAATAAGGGCCGGCTCATAAGTGACGGTCCCAGGTGGACACCTACACATGGACACACTAGAGTTGTCCGACAAGCAAAAACTTGCATCGATCAACTCTGTGTGTATACTGGATGTGGCGAGGGTAACTTGTCAGGGTCGATAATTGATAGTGACAAGTCGCGAGAAAGAGTAATGGTGTAACTGTAACATCACCGGGCGGGCTGTGAGGCCTTTTTGCACATTACTCTGCATCTCTCCTGCATTCACTGCATTCCTGAACTCATATCACTGGCCATGATTCTGTGTCGTCTGCTAGATAACTTCTAGGACCTGTCCACGTTGCAACAAGCTCAAACACCTTCCCGCTGAGGGTTGCACAACAAACAAGTATTGCAAAAGAGAAAGAGAGAACAAACAACAACAAAGACAAAATCAGTCAGGCGAACATCTAAATGGCAGAGATTGGGTATATAGTTCTTGCATTCATCCACATCAGTCACTCCCATCAGCTTCTAATTTATCTCCTATGTCTGTCGAGAGGGGTGGGCACCCCCCCTGTTCCTTTGGGGGGCCTCTGCTAAGTTGGCTTCTACTGGGCAAACCCAACTGTTCTCTCTAGTGTCCAAAACTCGACTGACTTCTCCGGGGTCCAGAAAACTAACTCACTTAACTTTCAAAAATCTCCCAGAATCCCTATTCTCGCTATCAAATCTCGTCCACGAGATTTGTGTCTATCCTCCGCGTGATTTGAAAAGTCCTTTGTTTAGAAGACCACCCTCATGATGAATTTTATGACCCTTCTGACCGTGGTCAACTATTATTTGTACAAAAGGACCAGACATGCTGTCTGCTTCTAACATTAATGGTTCACTATCACACTTTTTTATCTAGACTAAATTCTTTTTCTTAGTTTTAAGAATTACTTGACTTAGCTGTGACCCTACTTACACATACAATATATGTAGATACACACACATGTACATATACATACGCACATATATATCCATATATACACATACACACACATTTATGTGGTTTGACTTACTACTTATGTATATAACTAGCTAGAATTATATATACACGCCTACACCCGTATACACACTGCACTCATGCATTGTGCTATATAACACATCACCACCAAATAAGAACGTCAGTTATGTTAAGACCCTTCTTTTATAGATGTGGTGTTTCTTTCCTTAGGACCCAGTTGTAGTTCTTTGTGGTAACCACGTTTGAAAGAATCGAACGTCAATCACTTTTGTTCTTGTCGTAGTCAACTTTATTTTGCCGTGACGCTAGCAGTAAACTGTAGCAGAGTGAGAAAGGAAGGGGGGTTGTTGTTGTTGTTCACCCACATCAGAACTGTCAAGTAAGAAAAAAAGAAAGAAAGAATCCGTGCTGTCAGTGCGACATAATGATAATGATAATGCCGTAATATTCGGAGCAGCGATTTACTTTTCGGTAGAGCAGGGGGATTGACAATTAAAATTCACAATATGGCAACACACACACACACGCACCAGATTTATAACTTTTATAACTTAAGTACTTTTTCTTGTCAAAAGAACGAATCATAAATTGATATAAATTTTGTCTGTTTTTTTTTTCTCTTTCTTTTTTCTTTTTATTTATTGTCACCATTTTGTTTATTCGTTAAATCAAGACATTTTCTATATTTGAATCGATTTGGCGGGAATACAATTTGCAGAAGCAGATTCATTACATTTACTTAAAATCTTTTTTTCTCCATAAAACTGTCTATGTAGATAGATCAATAACATCTTGTAAAAGTTAAGTAAAGTTGGTGGTGTGGTCTGGTAGTATCGGTATCAGCTAGACAGCGGGGGAATCTATCCCCTTTTCACTAGCGCTAAACCATGAAGATGGTTTTTGCTGAGGTGGAGCACCGCACCTACCGATAGTTCCCTATTTTACCTCACTGATCAGATTACCCAATCTATGCTACTTATGTGCTGAGTTGGCGGGGACTGGCATTGAACCCACAACTTCGCGATTCCTAGGCGGGCGTTAAATTCAGTAGACCATTATTACTGAGTTCAATTCTCAACGGATGCTCCATACTTCTGACCTCGCGCCAGACTAATCAAAAATTTACAAACCACAATAAGTCTGTAGCATGAGAATAATAATAATAAAAAAAACTAGCTAGACCTGTGGATATACAACAATATGATAATTTAATTATTACAACGTTTGATATGTTTACTTAAGAGCTATTGCTAAATAGTTCAACATGTAACATGTATAATAATCTTGATTTTATTCTCTCATTCTTTTTTTTTCTTTCTTCATTTCCTTCTTTTCTTTTCATTATATCTGATTAAAACAAATTAGTGTCATCGCTTCCGCGTGCTCACTTCATCTTTCTATCTTTCCCCTACTTTTTTTCTTATTATATTTTTGTGTAGCATATTGTTTTTCTTCCCTTTCTTTATTTATAATAAAAACGGAATGGTCTGTTATTTAGCTTAGGTAACGACACTCATTAGGAATAAGAAATCGGCGAATAAGCAACACCAGATAATCAGGATTTACATTTTCACATTTAATCTTGGATGATTTAGACGGTTTCATTTTTAACCAGTGTGTTGCGAGATGATAACGGTCTTACAATTAAGGAACACTATATATATATATATATATATATATATATATATATATATATATATATATATAACACCAGGTAGTGAGGGGGTAAGAGAGATAATAAGAGGAAAATAATTCATAGACATTTTTAAAAAATGTAATTCTTAACTTTTGAGTGTTTTGAAATATAATTCTATTTTTTAAAATCTGTTTTGTACACATGACAGAAACTTAAATTCAGTTCCTAATTGCTTGTTTTTCTTAATTGATTGTTGCATTAAAGTGATAAAAAATATTAATTTGATTTATCTTATTTTTTACCCTTAAAAAGTAACAATTAAAAGGAGCTAAGTATTAAATATGTGTCCTTATTTATTTAGCTCTATTGCCAGAGGTTGTACACTATGCCGACAGTACCTCTGCTAAGTAAAACCACTTTCCAATTGGGCTACCTGTTGGTCGTAGATGACGACCCGAGGTGTTTGCCGAGCAGTCCATCGCATGCACCGTTACTTGGGCTTTTTTTTAAATTTTTTTTTTTTAATATGCTTAAAAAATGAATTAGAAATAATTTGAATACACAGTAATAATAAATAAAACAAACATGACTTCGGCATGAATTGTTTTAAAATCTCAATAACGTGTTTGTTATAGTATTTTTACTTCAGACAAAGCATCCGTTTTTTGTAAATATTTTGGCAGAATTTAATGTTTAAAATGTATCATAAATCAATTACATATGTAATATCATTTTGCTTTTTTACTGATGCTCATTATTTGTTTTAAAGCGGTTTCAACGCCTGTGTCGATGAATGAGTGGAAGTTTTTTTTTTAATTTTATTTTAGAATTCGTCTTTTTTTACAGTTAGGAACCAGTCAACGCTACTTCAAAGCGCGAAGTGCCAACAGGAGATGGGGTAGGGTGGTCTCGATTTGTGCCGGTAGGACAGGTGATGGTGTGGGGTGTAGTTTTTGTTTTATTAGAAATGAACATTGTATTTTTTTCATACAGTAAGAGAGGTGTTTGCGGGGGTGTACACACATCAAATAGTAAGAGACCGACCGAAATGGGTTTGGCATTTTGATCGTCTGGTGGGTTGGGGCGCTCTGGTATTTAAAAGGTTAATATTTCGACGCAGTTCTCATTATTCGAACATAATGTAGTGAAAATCTTAAAGGATTGGCGTAGTAGATGACGTGCTAAATTGCCACATCGTAGTAAGTGAGTTCGAACTCCAGACTAATAACATTGGGAAAGATATCTCCAATCCGTCTTCATCGCGACACGACCGTGTAACCGTGGTAGTGTCAGAGATATGCTGTCAAGAACTTAAATTTCTCGTAGGGACACCCAAGTCGGACAGGTCTGGCACACAGCGGTATTAGAGCCACAACCCAGCCAAAGGGACTCTGCTGAATATTCCAAGAGGCGCCTGCACCGTAAACCACCCCTTACTTTTGGCCCTCTCATTCCTGTGTCTGTTGGATAATCTGCGGCAAACAAGAATGTCTACATACGGGATTTTGGGGACCACTTGCGTACCTCTTATTCCTATGATACTCCATCTTTGAAATTCAATGGATAGAACCGACTCAATCAACCCCGGTTGAATGTTTCTACAAGACAAGAAAGATATGAAACCATTCATCCTCTAGCAATCGATTAAATAGTACCACTACTGTTCTTTAAAGATTGCTTTGGCAATAAATAACCCACGAATATTGGTATGCCATTAAAAAAGAAACCAAATCTATATATTAATACTCGTGTTCTTTATTTGTACGACCGTTGTCATCTTGCAACACCCTCTGATTAAAAATGAGTCCAAGATGAAATCCGAAAATCTAAATCCTGATTATCTGGTGTTGCTTATCTGCCAACTTCTTATAAGTGTCGTCACCTCAGCTAGATAATGGACCATTCCATTTTTATCATGAAGAAAGAAAAAGAAGAAAAAGAACATGCTACATAGAAAAAAGAAAGAAAGTAGGGGAAAGATAGAGAGAGGGGGTGAGCGTGCGGATGCAACAATGCTAATGTTTTAATCAAACATAATGAAAAGATGAAAAGAAGGAAAGAAATAAAAGAAAGAGAGAGATAGGGGGAGAGAGTGTGTGTTAAATAAAGATTATAATACTTTTTACATATTGAACTATTTTACAATAGCTCTTATGTAAACATATCAAATTATCATACTGTGTTATATCCACAGGTCCTGCTAGTTACCCATTATATGTTATTTATCAATTCATTGATTAATTTAAGAATAGAAAAAAAAATCCGGGATAAATTATCGAAAGCAGAAGGATTAAAAACAGAAAATTTATTATGAAACTCGATATCCTTGAGATTTCCATGGCCAAATATTTGTGGAGTTTTTATTTAAACAGAAATTAGCTATATTTCTTATTTTTCCAATATTTCACCTTTACTTTCGATCGATAAAAAATATTGGTTCATTGGAAATATTCTGTCTGAATTTTTGAGATGAGGCTTGATAATTTGGATTATTTGGATTTTTCAGACTATTGTCCTCATCTTTATTGTTATCTACACTATTTCTCTGAACTTTTGAGATGAGGCTTGATAATTTGGATTATTTGGACTAATTTCCTCATCTTTATTGTTATCTACACTATTTCTCTGAACTTTTGAGATGAGGCTTGATAATTTGGATTATTTGGACTAATTTCCTCATCTTTATTGTTATCTACACTATTTCTCTGAACTTTTGAGATGAGGCTTGATAATTTGGATTATTTGGATTTTTCGGACTATTGTCCTCATCTATATTGTTATTTGTACAATGTTTGCGGGCGATGTGCCCACTGATCTTCTTCATGTATTTCTTGTCAAACTCTGGAACCTTTTCTTCGAACTGAGGAATGCCTTGTCGAACTCGGAAGTCTTCATGTCGTAATCAGGAGCCTTCATGGAACTTTGAAACTATCAGGACCTGTTGATATACCACATTATGATAATTAACATTTGATATGTTTACTTAAGAGCTATTGCGAAATAGTTCAATATGTAAAAAGTAAAATAATCTTGATTTAACTATCTCTCACATTTTTTTTCTTTCTTTCCTTCTTTTCATTTATTCCATTAACACAATTAGTGTTATCGCTTCCACGCATTCACTCCCCCCTCTCCCGCCTACTTTCTTTCTTATTACATATTTTCTGTGTAGCATGTCCTTTTCTTCCCTTTCTTTCTTTCTTTCTAATAAAATAAAGAATGGTCCATTATTTAGTTGAAGGGATGACACTCATAAGAGATAAGCATTCTGCAGATAAGCAACACCAGATATTCTGGATTTACATTGGGCAATTTGGATCATCTGATTTTTAACCAGAGTGTTGCAAAACGATAACGGTTGGAAGATTAAGGAACAAGAGTATCATTTATTTATTAATAGTCATAACTTGTAATTAACATAATGGCGATATAAGTATTTTTGCATTCATGCATTTGTCATCTTTCTACTCACTGACTTTTCAGTTTCCTTCCAACTGGGACTTGATTTTTAAATATCTTTGAATATAAATCAAATTTTCATAATTGTGATTAATACTCGTGTTCCTTAAAAGTAAGACCGTAAATATCCTACAACACCCTCTGGGTAAAAATGGGACCGTCCAAATCGTCTAAGATGAAATCCTAATGCAAAATCCTGATTATCTGATGTCGCTTATCTGCCAAATTCTTATTTCACCCATTTTAAAATGAATTGTTCCAAATAAAAGAAAAACATGCAAACAAGAATAATAAAAACAAACAACTTAAAAACAAAATATAATAAAACAAATATATAGAAAAATAATTTTTATTAAATCTATATAGGAATATAGATAAGAGATTTTTTCTTTAACTTTTTATAGCTCAAGCAACATTGGGTAGCTCTGCTAGTATTGATAAATATATTTAGCTTTTGTGAAATTTGAAGTTATCTATCAAACAGCAGATCTGTCGGGTTATCTGGTTGATTTTTTTTATGGCATGTCAACTGTTGGGTTATGTTATGCCAATATCAGTCAGATAAAACTAAGATGAAAACAATCTGCAAAATAAACTTAAATGATGATTTGCTTATGGAAGTTCATTGCAGATGAAGATTACTTTACTCTACGGAGTGAAACTTGTGTTTTAAGTGGAAAAAGAGTGCACAGATCTAAGTCCACTGTCTTGGCAGTCCGGCAGTTGGTCCAATGGCAGGGGAAAATCCGAGATGACAGGACTGCTGAACTGCTGCAGGGTGCTGCCTCAGGTAGTATTAAGTCACTCTACAAAAGGCAAGCCCCAGCGCTTGCACCCTACTACCAAGTTGTATTAGGGATTTATGAAAGTAGTAACTTACCCAATCCGACTACTAAAATAAAGGAGAGCACAATATTTTTTTTTGGGGGGGGGGAATAAATTCGTTTTTTACAATTTCTTTTCCATAAACTAGCAAAAAAAAAAAAAAAACATTATCCGGGCAGTATAAAAATTAATTTTTGCTACGCTCTTTCATAAAAACTTGTAATCTTATATTAAAAAAAAACAAAAACATAAAAAGGCAGTTGCTGTCAAAATTCAAACAAATGTTTTCTTTCTAATAAAGCCAAGTTTCTAACAGTTAAATTCAAATTAATTCATATATTTAAAGTTTTACTTTGGGGGGGTGTCAAAACTGTTCCATTTTAATTATCATCTATCATAAAACAAAATTTTATGACAGACGATAATCAAAACAGAATGGAACAAAGAACATTATATGACAATTTCTTGTTTGTAAATAATTTTCTTGTAAAACTCTATACATCAGATAACTTCCAATAATAATAATGGCTGTCAACTCGTGTTCGAGTAAGACCTTTTCCTGTTTTTGTTTTGTTTCGTTTTTGAAAAAAATCTTTTTATCATTATAGTTGGGTGACAGTAGCATTTGACACTCTATCCTCGTTTTCTCAGATGACTCATATATATTAAAATAAAACAAATTATATATAAATCAATAATACCGAGCATGTATTTGTCAAAACTTGTTTTAACCATGTGCACCGTTTAATGTTGCATACTTAATTTCTGAGTAGACATAATACAGGGTTGTTCTTTATTCTAAGTATTAATGATCTTGACTATAAATTAAATACTCATTGATAAATTTACATAATTCCTGAGGGTATTGTGACATAAAATTATTAGAATTTCTCAAAAATATTGGTTTGGAGACTATTCAAAATGGTGGAAAAAAAAAAAAAAAAAAAAAAAGCAGAGTGCTCCAGGCTTGAACTGTTATCAAATCTTTGGTGGCTGAAAAGTGCAAACGCTGTAAAAAATTTCAGAAGAATCTGTGATGTGTGGGGAGAAACATGTTTTAGTAAAAAAAATATTTCTTTACAAATGAGCTAAACATAGTTTTGCCACAACGAACCGGAGTCGAAAAGAGAGTCCATGGAGTGGAAATATACGGAATTTCCGGTAAAGAAAAAGTTCTGGGAGCAGCGATCAGTAAAGAAGGTCCTGCATTGGAAGACCTATCACTATTGATTTCATTGAAAAATGATGTAACGCTTCCTATTGTTAACTCCTTTGTCAAAATTCACCTTTTTTATTTAATTAAATAATGCTCGTAATTTATGCAAGGTAATAGAATAAAACCATGATATATTTTCTCGGTTATAACATTCTCATGCAGTCATCCTTCCAAGTGATCGATTTATGAGTCTTGCAGCTGAACTCAAATCAATGTAAATATGATACAATTTCTAATCCAAGGGAGATAATTCTTGTAGACATTTCATACAGAATTATCTCCCTTAGAAAAATGTATTTCAACAACAGAAATCGTGAATACTAGCGGGACCTGTGGAAATATCACAGTATGATAATTTAATTATTACAACAGTTGTTATGTTCACTTAAGAGCTATTGCAAATAGTACAATATGTAAAAAGTATAATAATCTTGATCTCACTTTCACTCTTTTTTTTCCCTTTCTTTCCAACCACCAAGAGTAAAATAAAATGGAACCAAGCTCTTCAGAGCTTCCAAAAATGTTTACTAAAAACTTTTTTGAATTAACAATAATTTTATATAATTCTTAAATGTTAGTATTACGTTACTGCGTATTGTTTAAAAAATTTTTATTGTTCATTTTCAGTCAAGATTTTGTGTGCGCGCTATTACAAGTACAAAACATTTTTTGATTTTCAGTAGGTACCACCAATTTTCGCTGTGAAATTTACCCTTGAAACGTGCATAAAGGTTAATATTATCTTAAAAAATTTTTTGTCCATTCGAAAGAAGAAACATAAAAAAACTCCTGATGATTTAAAAAAAAAAAAAAAAAAAAAAAAAAAAAATTTTTCAGCTTATGGAAATAATGAAAATTATAAACGAAAACAATGTTTACATTTTTGCACCATTAAATCAATTGAAATTTAACAGAGCCAAATTACAAGTTATGACAAGAGACTTTTAAAAAAATTCTATGAAAAATCAATTAATGCCTCGATTTTCACGAAAATTTCCTTAATTACTAACATTTTAATGAAAATATGTCTGAAATAGTTTTTTCCTAAAATATATAAGAGAAAATATATTTTTTTACGAGGTCTACACCTCCCTTCTATTTTATTTTATGAAATATGAAGAAATGAACCGACAAGAATTTTTTTTTTTTTTTTTCGATAAATGATAAGAGTGTGAATAATTATATCAGTTGATGTTTCTAAGTTTCTATGCCAGAGTTTTTTTATTAAAAGAATCATGAATATAGAATTCTGCTAAAATAATATCAATAAAGAAATGAATCCTGTTGTAAAAAAACGAACTGTTTTACTTATTTTTCAAGATAACAGTGAGTAATTTTCCCCCAACCAGATAATTTAATCTTTGAATTATCTGTTTTTCTTTGTAACAGCTCTTTATGTTAGTTATTTTTATTTTGCAAGATTTTTTTTAAAAAGTTTTAAAATATTTACATTTCTTCCTTCAATATGGCCTAAACTGATCACTTGATGTATTTTGGGGGTACCTTTCAGTAACTATTTTACAAGAGTGTTATTTTCGAAAAAGAAAAAGATTTTAGCTCACTTCTTCAAATAAACTTTATTTGAGCATTTTACTCAAACTTTTTATAAATAATGGTATTTGTGACGATAGAATTAAAATTATGTCAATTCAATTGTGGTGATGTTTTTTTTTATATTGAATTTCTGTGAAAATTATTTGACTTCCAAACAAAATATTCTCTTAAAACAAATTTTAAGCCTTGCTAAAATATTTACATTTTTAAAAAATTTTTTTTTATAGATTAAACCATTTTAATCGATTAAACACTGCTGAACATGATTATAAAGAAAATGATAAAATTAGATGTTCTGAATTTTACAAAATTTTATGTCTTGTAAAATGGAATTTATTTTTTAAACTTTTAATAAATATCTCATCTTTAAAGTAGGTATGGCTAGTTTGGTCACATTGTCTGAAACGTTATGCATATAACAATAAAGATGAGGACAACAGTCTGAAAATAAAACCAATTATCAAACCTCATGTGAAAAGCTGCAGATAAATTGACATTTTGCTTAAAGTATCTCAAATAAGTACATGTGCACTTGCAATTGTCATTCGGTCTCTAAAAAAGTTGACCTTGTGTCACATCCTATCCGTGTCAGACCGTATGAGTAAATAAATACAATTGTCCTCCTGCTTCAATAAAAATTAAGAACATCAAATCGTTTTTATTTTTATTTACAAAAATGACAATTTGAACACTTTTCACTGCCAATTGTGAATATTGTCAAATTCTTAATATTGTGTTGAATGCAAATATTTGAATTGTAGATTTTGTTTGATGAACTGGATTTTATATTAGTTTATTTTATGAGCTTAAGATTTTAGGCTAATGTTTTTTTTAAACTAATTTCTTTTTTGCTGGTAAATCAAGAGTAAAAGGGTTAAACTCTTTATTTTTTTTAAGTAACAAGAACCATTGTCTTGAAGACTTTCCTGTTTTGAATTTGGTACTTTATTATTCTTTATTCATGATACAGTAAAATTGTCCACTTTTGATATTGGTAATTCCTCTGGGGCTTCTACACTTTCTTCACATTTATCTTTTTCACTTTCTGACTCTTGGAGATTTTTTTCTGCTTGGTTGCTTATTTTCTCAGACTCTGGTTTTTCTGCTTGGTTGCTTATTTTCTCAGACTCTGGTTTTTCTGGAAAAAAAAGGTAATAATAATAATAAGACCTGGACATGGTTACGAAGAGGAAACCTCAAGAAAGAAACCGAGTCACTAATAATTGCTTCAGAAAACAATGCCATAAGAACAAATTATATCAAAGCAAAAATTGATAAGAAAATAGAAAAGCAAATGTAGGGTGTGTAGTGACAAATGAGACAATCAACCATGTATTAAGTGAATGTAGCAAATTAGCACAATGAGAATATAAGCCTAGGCACAACTGGGTTGGAAAAGTGATCCACTGAGAATTGGAAAAGTTTTTTTTTTTTAACCATACAACAAAATGGTATATTCATTAGCAGAATCTGCTTTTGAGAATGAAACACATAAAATTCTCTGTGATGCTAGAGAATTACTCTTATCTATCTATCCCAGCTAGAAGACCAAACCTAGTATTCATTAACAAGAAAAAGAGAACTTGTCAACTGGTATATTTTGCAGTTCCGTCAGATCACAGGGTGAAGATGAAAAAAAAGTGAAAAGATAGATAAATACCTGGACCTTGTTAGAGAATTGGAAAAAAAAACTATGGAATGTGAGGGTGAAAGTGATACCAATTGTAGTTGGTGCACTTGGAAGTGTCCCCAAAAGTTTAGAAAAGAAACAAGAGGAATTGGAAATCAGAGGAAGAATTGAGACCATCCAAACAGCATTGCTGAAATTGGCTAGAATACTCAGAAGAATCCTGGAGACCTGAGGAGACTTGTCACTCAGACTCCAGTAAAAGACCATCAACTTATGCTGGTGTGAAAAACTCACAAGGAGTGAAATAATAATAACAATTAGTGGGAACTATGGATATACCACAGTATGATAAGTATACTTAAGAGCTATTGCAATAATTCAATATGTAAAAGTATGAATTTAACTCATCTTTTTCTCCATTTTTCATTCCATTGGAATAGATTAGTGTTATTGCTTCTGCTCTCACACACCCCCTCTGTTTCCTTTCTTTCTTATAGTTTTTTCTGATGTGTAGCATGTCCTTTTACTTCCCTTTCTTTCTTCCCAATAAGAAACAGAATGACCCATTATTTAACTGCAGTAACAACACCCATCCCCTACCCAAACACTCCCCAACTACAAACTTCTTTGAATTGGGAGGGGGATGTTAAAGTGTGACACAAGTAGGTAGTTATTAGCATATTAATATACAGATTAAGATCATAATAATAATAATGATGATGATGATGATACTATATGAATATGTTTTCATGGGTCTAAGTCATTCCTTTTTAGGTTAGGCCAAGAATTTGTCAATGCTTTATTAAAAAAAAAATTAACATTAATTACTTGTATTTATTACCATAAATATTTAGGTAAAACATGCACCCCCCCTTACTTTGAGGAAAGAAATTCTCTTGTATAATATGCATTGACCTTTTAAAATTTGTAGCTAAATTTAATTTTTTGGTCAACTTTTTATCAATTTGTACTAAAAATAAGAATTTATTTGATTTACATTTTGTCTGAAATTTATTTAGTATTTAGAGCAAACACATGGACATGTTCATACAAAAATGCAATAAGTTTGTAACAAAATTATAAACACACACATTCCAGTGGATATCACTCTGTAATGGTGTAAAACCCATTAGTCTGGACTATATATATATATATATATATATATATATAACTTACTTTTGGTCATCTCATTCTGGGTATGGAGGCAGAAAAGAAGTTAATGAAATTATTGCATACAGTGCTCAGGTGCACCATAATTCATCAAAGAGTCATGTACACTAAATAGAATAATGTACTAATGTCAGGAAAATGAATAGCATACAGTGATATGTGTGTGTGTATGCATATATGTTTGGGTGTGGGATATCAGGTTACAGGAAGCATGGAGGTTTTAAAAGATGTAATGTTTCAGCAGCCAACAACTGATGCAGACAGTTTATTCCATGTCTCAACAAATCTGAGTGTGAAAAAATATTTTCAAAAGTCATGTGAGCTATGCCATTTTCTGACTTTGTAGGCATGCCCACATGTGTATTAGAAACATGGAAATCAAAAATACGCTCATGGTTGCTGTTCGCAAGAATAATAACCATGTGGGTGTTAACCACGTCAGTTGTCAGACACTGGAGTTTCAACAAATCTATGCCAAGGACAGCACCTTTCAGCTGAAAAATCTGGAAAAATGATGCGTCTTACACACAAAAAAATATGGTAATAATATAGTTTATTTTGCCTTACGTGATTCGGGAACAAGAAGATAGTTGGATGTTTCTTCCTGGAACAAAACATGGATTATGGGATGTTCAAGAACAACTTTTCCAGATAAATTTTTCTGAAGAGATTCTTCTGCACACAAATTATAATATCTGGTTGGTGAAAAAAGAACATTTATTTATTTTATTTTTATGAAATGGTAACAATATATTTATTTCAGATTTTCAGTATGGAAAAAAAAACAAACATTGATTTTATGGCATATAATCTAGGCCATTGTTGGGTAACTTAATGTCAAAATCAGTCCCCCCCCCTAAACAATTATATGATTTCAAATAATTAATGATAATAATCATTTATAAACAATTATAGTAGCACAGATTGGATGATGATCTGTGCAGTAAAGCATCTGGGATCTGATGGTAGGTGTTGCGCTCCACCTTAGTGAAAAAAAAAACAATCTTCCTAATCTAGTGTTAGCGCAAAAGGGATAGATACTGAAAATAGGCTACTTCATTGACTTTTTTCTTTCTTTTTAAAAAAATTTTTTTTTTTTTTACTTATAATTGCAAAGATATATAATACAGAACTGAATTTGAGTTAAGCAACTATTTAAGTATGCAGCTTTGAAGGGGGAAAATATATTGCACAAGTGTGTTTATAAGAGAATTTTTTATTCACTGATACTAGTAAAAATAACTGTCTTACTAAAGTTTTAAAAGTGATGAAGTATTTATCTTTTTTAATTAAAAAAAAATAATTTGAATAGGTGATCGATCGATTGATTAATTTTAATGGCATATAAAACCGTCTAGGGTTATTTTGTGCCTAGATGATAGAGAATAGCATTCATTGTACATCTAAAGTTTTTGTATTGTTGTTTATGAGTTTTTTTTTTTAGAGCAGTCATATAAAGTATTCCTATCTAAAAAAAAAAAAATAATAATAATTTGTACACAGATGTATGGTCTCAAGTATTCCTATATAATACTAATAAATAATTGGTTGCAAGTATTTCTATCTAATAGTTAATTTTTGGCACACAATTATATGGTTTCAAGTAACTAATAATAATAATCCTTAGTAAACAATTATAACTTCAAGTAACTATTTTTAATATGAATGATTTACAGTTATCTAGCATCAAGTATTCATATTGAATACAAATAATTTTCAAACAGATCTATTTTATCCATAGATGTACAAATAGGTACTACCACTAATCCAAAGATGACCTGGCAGTAATGGAAAATGGAAGGGTACTCTATACTTCCCAAATGTGGAGAATCACTATTAGATGCAGTTTAGTCATAGCCAGGACACCCTTTGGGGGTAGAGGACATACCCCTTTGCAGGGAATACAGTCAGCATATTCTAAGACATGATGACAGGATGGACATTTTGAAGAGGATCTATGTTGCCCCCCCCCTTACATTTTATTTACATTCCAAAGTCAAGAGATCATTGCACCGGACCTAATTAAGTTACTCAGCAGTTCACATACCATAATTTTGATTGATACTTACCTACCCTTCAGGTCCTGTGTCCAGTGGTTGTTGGACTGGTAAGATATTTGATATCAGTGTGATACCAGAACCCCCACCATGGCACCTGCCCGCTCATCTAAAAGGGGCAGGGCTGGATTTATTGCACAGTGCCAGGGGCACCTTTAAAAGAGGAATACCGACAGGATTCATGCAATTTTTAAACACTAGGCATGCATGAGCTTTGGTTTGTGTGTGGTTCCCCACTATAATGATCTCTTGTGTTCGACTGACATGGTGGGATGTCTGGAAATATTTAATATAATTTTGATTTTAGAATTAAAAGATTTTATATTAATAATTTCGATCACCGTTTCCTCATTTTATTTGGTCATTTAATCAAATTATAAACTAAAAACAAAACTGACGTACTTCATTTTTTCTTGTTTTCTCAATTCTTGTTTCATATAAAAATACAAATCTTTCAACTCAGCAGTTCGATACGGTTTCAGTTTACATAATAAAGTTGATTGGCTGAACCTGGACTTAAAACATTTTGGAATGCTTCAGAAACAGCCATCTTCTCAGACACTCTAATAAATGAGATAAAAAGAAAACAAAAACAAATAATACATTATTATTATTATTAGTAGTAGTAGTATTACTATTATCATTAGTATCATTATTATTATCATTATTATCATTATTATTATTATTATTATATCTAATGACACAGAAATTGATATAAAGTGGTACCTTGACTTACGAGTTACCCAACTTACAAGTTTTATAAGTTACTATTTTTCTTATATAAAAAAAAATTAGGGTGTTGGGGTGGGGAGAACCAAAACGAATTAATGACATTCAAGTTTATTTCAATAGGGGGGGGGAACTGATTTGATAAACAAGGAAATTGAGTTATGAGTAGAATGAATTAAACTCGTAAGTCAAGGTATCACTGTATTACTATACAACAATGAAAACCAAACATTGAAATTTCAAAATCCATTCAACAATACAACAAAAATTTATTCATATGTTAAATATGGAAAAAGAAAAAGTTTTACACTTATAAAAAGTAAAGAATTTATTTAGAAATTCATACAGTATTACAGATTCCACCTGGCATTCATGCTGGGTAGTATTGATTGATCGATTGATTGATTTTAACAATATTAACAAAAATATGCCCCCCCCCTGGGCACAAGCATTTAAATTGAACGTGACAACACTTAACTTTGTGCGATGCTTTGGTATCACATTAAAAATTAGGGCTTCAAAAATGTTCTTTTTAAGTGTCTAAACTTACTCAGTTACTTCCCTTTATATTATCTCAATAAGAGTTATCTCCCGAAAACGTGTAGACATTTATGAGGAAATATTAAAATGTAACAAAAAATGTAAAAAAAAAATCTGGAGGGGAAATGTAAAAAAAAAAAAATCTGGAGGGGAAATGTAAAAAAAAAAAAATCTGGAGGGGAAGGGCATGAAAAATCTGGATATACATATATCAAATCAATTCTCCCAACCATTTTTTCCCTCATTGTTTACCGTTTTGTGGATTATTAAATTTCATTCTGATGAAATCTTTTAAGAAATAAAGGCAAAATATTAATTGAATTAATTTTTTGTGTTGGTTTATCACCTTTCCATTTATATTTTTCACATTTTGTGAGATTTAAAAATAAAATTATATATATATATATATATATATATATATGGTACCCCAGAAAAAAAAAACAGTTATCACTGAGAAGTCTTAATTAGAGCAATACACTTGAAATGCTGTAATTGAGAGTATAAAGCAGTTTCCAGCTCAACTGGCAACTAAATTATAATTTCTGTTTCACACTGAATCTAATTCAAATTCTAAAATATAACAGATAATTAATACTAATCAGAATTCTTCACTCCTTTCTAAATAGAAGCAGCAGTATCATTAAGGATATTCACAGATTGTCTAATATTTACATAAGACATACAAAAAGAAAATATTAAATGAATCCTATAAACTGAAAAATCTAAGAAACTCACCTTTTTTCTGTATGGAAAACTGCAGTTTGAGGAAACACCCAAGTTATATCCCATAAAATAGAATCAATCCTGAAAAAGAAAGAAAAGATTAATAAAGATAACAGGATTTATGAGAACATGATCAAATATTGACTTTCTCTACAAATATATCAAAGTTTTGATTAAAAAAAAATCATCAACTGTGATCCAATTTATAAATTGTTTTTCACTAATATAAGTAACTGCAGACATTTTTATTTTTTTGTGGGTTCAACCTGAAAAATGTTTATGAATGGGTGTTCAAATATTTATCATTTTTTCTCCCATCTCAGCATTAAGAAGTTGTTTAAAAAAATAAAAAAAAAAAAAAATAAAGAAAAAAATCAATACACATAAACAACCTTGATAAACTTGCAGATAAATCAATTTCTTTATGTTTGATGCAGGGTTTAACAGGATTTTAGAAGCACTAGTAAAAAAACAAAAAAAAATGTTTTTTTTTTTAAATACACCCATTTTTACATAATTTTATTAAAATTGAATGTATATTTTAATTTTAGAGTAAAATAATTTTCTCATAAAACTATATGTTAGATAACTTTAAAATAAAACAAACTATATATAAATAAATAATACTGGACATGTATTTATTAAAACTTCTTTTAACAAACAATGTGGACTTTTTCATGTTGCATACATAATTTCTGAGTATATATAATACAGGATTGTTCTTTATTCTATGCATTAATGATTTTGACTATACATTAAATAATCATTGATAAACTTACACAATTTCTGAGGGTATTGTGATGTAGTTTCGGTGACAGACAGACACCAAATCTCCATTATAATTAGATTTTTCAGATGGAACTCACTGAAAATGCAAATGTTTACTGTGGTTCAGGGTGCCATGAGTATTGTTATAAAAATAAACTCAAGGGATGAGTTATGCCTTTTTTTTCTTTTTTTAATGATTCCATGATATTCACCAGTAAATTTTCTAAAAAAAAAATTGACTGAGTCGCATTCTGCACATAGTGGAGGGATTGCGTAAATTCAGATAACCTGCTTGTAATCTATTTCGTCAGGAATGAGAAAAAATTCAAAAAGTTCTGGGCATTGATTGCTTGGAAGAAAGAATGATTTGATGCCTTGAATAACAGATAGAACAGAGTTGCCATCATTCAGAATAAAAAATAATTTTTTCATTATTCAGACTAGCAACAGTATTTAAAAAATTTAAGAGTCCATTCAACAATACCACAAAAATTAATTCATATATTAGATAGAGAAAAAAAAAGTTTTACACTTATAAACAGTGAAGAATTTATTTAGAAATTCATACAGTATTGCCGATTCCACCTGGCATTCATGCTGGATGGTACTGATTGTTTTTAACAATACCAGCAAAAGTATACACCCCCCCCCACTAGGCATAAGTATTTAAGCTTTAATGTAATAAAATATATCAAATTAAAAAGACTAACAAAAGTAAAGAAGAATGAATATAAAAATATTACACCCATTTAAATGTTATCTTAATTGATTTCTAAATAAAATTATATATAGGATTATATATAATTTATGTAATATAGCTATGTGAAATGCCAACGGCCTTGTCCAGGATTTGATGTCTGGTCCCAGTGCCCATTTCCTGTGATGATAACCATTACGCCACATCAATCCAAAAATCTGCAGTGACTATTACTCATCAAAGCCAACAGATAAAATAGAATGAAAAACATTCCATATATTTTGTAAAAAAAAAAAAAAAATAGATAAATAAAACGTGAAAACTTTGTTTTACTTACTTTTTGTAGTAAAAACTTGAGTTGTTCTTTCTTCTTTGCATTGGGTAAGGCATCACTCTAAACCTAATGTTTCGTTTGTAAGCTTCTTTTATTAGAAATTGTAACTAGAAAAGAAAAGAAAAAGAAATTAGTAAACTGCACATTACAACAACTAGTAAAAAAAAACAAAGAAAAACTTCCGGGTTTATCAATTAATTAACTTTTACCACTCTTTCATAAAAAAATGTAAACAGATCTTTGAAAACTTTTTTTTTTTAATAATAGATATAAAAAATAGTTTTGTCGTCAAAATTCAGATAAATATGTTTTTTTTTTTTTATAAAACCAAATATCTAACAGTTAAATTCAAATATTTAAGGTTTTTCTTTTGAGAGGCGTCATGTGACATTCCCAAACCAAATTTGAGACAATTTGTGTCTGGAAATTGCAGGTGTAACAGTTGGCCTAGACCTAGCTAGCTATTTACACACACACAATGTTTGTATCTTGTATATGCTACGACCCCCTCCAAATATTAGGTTAAAATATTTGCCCTAGAAAGTTACATGAGATATAAGTAGATATAGTAACAAAATTTTGCATGGTTTGCATGTTGCATTCAAATAATGAAATAAATAAAATAAAAATGTCTAGATAGTTTGACTTTATTATTCATAAGGGGGAGAGGAGAGGGGAATGAGGAGAGAGAGAGAAAGAGTGAGTGTGTGTGTGTGAAAGATAGAGAAACTTTTAAAATTTTATTTTTATTTGTTTTTTTATTTTTTTATGGCATATAAACCTCGGTGGGACATTTAATGCTGGCAAAATTTTGAAAGATTTGTAGTGATAGTTTGGAAGAAAACTTTTGAACTCAAATTTTTTTTTGCAAACGCATTTTCTATTTAACCCATAGATGGGACCCTAACAGGTACTACCACTCTGAGTTAGAGTAGGCCTGGGAACAATGATGATGAAGGGGTACTCCACATTCCCCAGACCTCCAAAACTGGAACCTCACCATCAGATAGAGTTTAACATCATTCTAGCACATATATGATAAATAGGGTTGGGGATTGCCATAAGGGCAATAGGGTTGGGGCAATCATATAGGTGCTAGGGCTTGAAGTGACCAGCCAATTGATCGGAGGGGCCTCTCTGACCGCCTGTCTAGCCTAAATAAGGACCAAAGTGGAGTGTTGCATATCATGGACAGCTCAGCCACCAGGATTCCATCCTTAAGCATCACAGGTCGCCACCTATGGCCAACAGGTGCCCCATTGGGGAGGGGTCTTACCCCTTTGCAGAGGTGCAGTCGTCATATTCTAAACAGGGCTGAAAGTATTTATGAATCATTTATTCATAAAGTATTCATTCATTTTATTATTTTTGTATATTTTTTAATTAATCTTTTATGTCTGAATTATCAAATAACATTGAAATCTGGAAAAAAAAAAAGGTTAACATAGTCACAAAAGATATAAATTAAATAGTCCAACATGCAGCAAGACTAGCTATTACTCAAACACTCCTTTGTGTACTCCATATTATTTATATGTTTCATTGGACGAGTCCAACTTTCTTGCAGGGGAAATATTTTCCCTTACAACAATTTCTATTGTTTTTTTTTAAATAGTTTTTTATGGGGATAGATTGCACAAAAGAAAGTTATTCACATGTCTACACTTGGATACTAATTTGACTTTCTTATTCAAAAAATTTAATATATAAATAATATTAATTTCTCTGAATGTTTGAGATGAGGCTTGAAGATTAGTATTATCTGCGTTATTCGGACTATTGTCCCCATCTTCATTGTTATTTGTACAACGTTTCGGCCGATATACCCTCCAGCCTTCTTCAGGTATTTCTTGTCGGACTCGGGAAGGGTTAGGTTCAAAGTTCTGTGATGGCTCCCGAATACGACAAGAAAGTTCCCGAGTTTGAAAAGAAGGTTCCAGAGTTCGAGAAGGTTCCAGAGTCCGACAAGAAATACCTGAAGAAGGCCGGAGGGTATATCGGCCGAAATGTTGTACAAATAACAATGAAGATTGAGTCTCATAACAGGAAGAATGCATTAGAATTTCTATTCCGCATTAAACTCAAAATGATCTAAGGGAGAAAACCCATGTCTGTATAGAAGTTAATTTCAATATTTATCATCAACTTGATATTCTTAAATGCAAGCACTCTTCTATAATTACCTGTGCTTGTGTGGGGAGGCTGTGTTTCAACTGTGGACATAAAGAAATACCTTCCTCCCTTTAATTGTAATGGATGATGCTGTTTAGAGAATGACATTCCATTACCAAAATGAATTGTTCTTGGAGAATGAGAGTGGATTTGAAATATCTTTAGAATAGATTATCTTTAAAGTGTCCACAGAAATTCTAAGGGGAACCATTACAACTAGAGAAATTGTTGGGTGGAATCCACACTTTACATATCAAATGAGATCTTAACTTTCACTCAAGAATAATTGTGTGTACTAGCAAAAGTATGCATTCTTTGGGCACAACTATTTAAGTTTTAATGTAATAAAATATTATATTAAATTAGAAAGACTAACAAAACTAAATACAAACATGTAAAAATATTACACTTATTTTAATATTATTTTAATTGATTTCTATATAGAATTATATATAGGTTTGCTTTTAATGTTTGAGAATAAAATAATAGTATTAGAAATCAGTAATAGCAAATAATTATTTAATAAACCCAGTTTTGTTAAAATCATTAGGCAAATTATTCCAACCACATACTATGTAAATCTTTATTTCTTAGAGATATATAACACATATTTCAGGATTTTAAATGAGTTAATAATATGGGTAGTTTTGCAGTAAATCTAACTCAGCTAAACTTTAATATGTGACATCATTAATAAATAAGATGCTAATCAAGAATAACTAATGACTATTTCATAATAGTTAAAAAATTAACTTAAATAACTAAGGAAATCATGATGTCAGTGGTGACGTAGTTTCGGTTACAGACAGTTACATAATTTCCATTATAAGATATATATATCCATTGGTGTGACAAAAATACCAACCACATTTTTTGTAACTGAACTTAGGCAAGTGGCAATGGTAGCTCCATACTCATTTGTTTTCAATTACAATTGTTGTTTGGACAAATAAAAAAAAAAAGTTTGCAATGGAACATTGAAAATATAAATGATTATGATTGTAATCAAATATTTAGAAAGGAATCAAATTTCGGCATTAAATAACCCATAAGGAGTTGATATGCTGTTAAACAAATAAACCAAACAACCTCTTTGTGTATCTATTGTCATCTCTCTTTCTCTCTCTCCCTAGATAACTTGCATGCTAATGTATCTATTACTTGAGAGACAGTCTATGTAGCTTAAGTCTCTCTTGATATATACCTGTCTCTCTCTCTCTCTCTCTTTTCAAATATTAATAATAATCCCAACTAGAATGTAGATGCATTGTCTTAAAGGCAACCCACTGTAGTTGTGTGCAGTAATTGAATAGACAAACTATCTAGAATCATCACTGTTGGGCACTCTGTTGGATAAACTCCTAGGTATAAGCTGTATGAACAACCACCACTTACATTTATAGACTATTCCAAACTGCAAGAGCTGGATTGACCAATGAAAAAGTGCCAAACATGTATTTAACATTATTAAATTGTCCTAAAATGTCTTGCCTAATGGACTGCCTCACAAAAGGACAAGGGTAAAAACTGATACTACATCTTTCTACTTCAAGGACCAATGGATCAACAAATAAGGATTAAAACTGATACATCTTTCTACTTCAAGGACGGATCAACAGACAAGGATTAAAACTGATATTACATCTATCTAACTCAAGGAATCAATCAAACTTAATCCCACAAGTAATATACATGGTGAAACTGCACTCAATACAGCAATAGAACTAAAATGACTATTATAATCTTAAAACATGCTGTATCATGCAATGGTTAACAAGCCTAGTCTATAAATCAAACTATCAGCTTATCTTCAACCATCTTTCTCTTTCCCTTTTAATTGATGGGGTGGTTGCAGATTTTGAAAGTTCACAAATGTTTCATTACACAGGAGACAAAATATCAGTGGATTCTAAACACCAATGACAGAGCAACAATACCTGAACTTCACAGCTAACAGCTACAACATAACACCCCCCCCCCCAATAAAAACACGCCCACTTTCACTCTATTGCAAAATGTTATTACTGGGCTGATTTACAGACATTCATAACCAGGGGGAATTTTCAGAGTGGAAAAAAATTGGTTAAATAAGCAACATGCAATACAATAATGAGAGAGAGAAGAGAGAGAGAGAGAGAGAGAGAGAGAGAGAGAGAGAGAGAGAGAGAAGGAAGGAGGAAAAATGTGATGCTGAGAAGCCAGAGGCCAAAACACAAACTTAGAAGAAGATTTATTTTTCATTATCAACCATGCGTTTTTATTACCAAGACAACGACTCAGGTGGTCGTCTGTGGTTCACAAATAATCGACTCGCCAAAGGTCAAGTTTTCTAAAACTCAACAGAAAAGAAATGTTAAAATACCAAAGCCAAATCCAAACTTCAGGATTTACTAGAAGATATTTTCCTTTATCGTGTAAACTCCTTTGTGGTGCAAATGGCCGCAGCAGCCGGACTAGGTCACTGATTGTGTAGTGGTTTTAGTTATCAGTAGATTTTTTTACGGGTGGAATTTCTGGTCTCATACCACCTGGTTTTGAATTCAGTGTTTTTCTTTCTTCTAGAATGGTTTGTCAATCAACAAGGCTAGAGAGTTCAGAATTGTTACGATTCTGGTTGCCTTAAGGTGTTTAGATCTCTTATTGGTAAGGCCTAGTCTCAGTAGAGAAGAGAGTAGGGGTCTAGTCTCAGTAGAAGAGAGTCCAAAGGAAGAAAGGGGTCTAGTTCCTAGTCTCAGTAGAAGAGAGTGGTCTAGTCCAAGGGGAAGAAAGGGGTCTAGTCTCAGTAGAAGAGAGTCCAAAGGAAGAAAGGGTCTAGTCTCAGTAGAAGAGAGTCCAAAGGAAGAAAGGGGTCTAGTCTCAGTAGAAGAGAGTCCAAAGGAAGAAAAGTAGAAGAGAGAAAGGGGTCTAGTCTCAGTAGAAGAAAGTCCCAGTCTCAGTTCCAAGGAAGAAAGGGGTCTAGTCTCAGTAGAAGAAAGTCCAAGGAAGAAATAGTCTCAGTTTCTAGTCTCAGTAGAGGAAGAAAAATAGTCTCAGTAGAAGAGAGTCCAAAGGTAGAAAGGGGTCTAGTCTCTAGAGTCTAGAAGAGAGTAGGAAGAAGGGGTCTAGGTAGAAGAGGTCCAAAGGTAGAAAGGGGTCTAGTCTCAGTAGAAGAGAGTCCAGGGTCTAGTCTCAGTAGAAGAGAGTCCAAGGAGAAAGGGGTCTAGTCTCAGTAGTAGAAGGAGAAAGGGGTCTAGTCTCAGTAGAAGAGAGTCCAAAGGTAGAAAGTCCTAGTCTCAGTAGAAGAGAAGAAAAGGGGTCTAGTCTCAGTAGAAGAGAGTCCAAAGGGAAAGGGGTCTAGTCTCAGTAGAGAGTCCAAAGGTAGAAAGGGTCTAGTCTCAGTAGAAGAGAGTCCAAAGGAAGAAAGGTCTAGTCTCAGTAGAAGAGAGTCCAAGGAAGAAAGGGGAGAGTCTCAAAGGTAGAAAGGGGTCTAGTCTCAGTAGAAGAGAGTCCAAAGGAAGAAAGGGGTCTAGTCTCAGTAGAAGAGAGTCCAAGGAAGAAAGGGGTCTAGTCTCAGTAGAAGAGAGTCCAAAGGTAGAAAGGGGTCTAGTTCAGTAGAAGAGAGTCCAAAGGTAGAAAGGGGTCTAGTCCTCAGTAGTCCAAAGGTAGAAAGGGGTCTAGTCTCAGTAGAAGAGAGTCCAAAGGAAGAAAGGGGTCTAGTCTCAGTAGAAGAGAGTAAAGGTAGAAGGGGGTCTAGAGTCCAAAGGTAGAAAGGGGTCTAGTCTCAGTCAAGGTAGAAAGGGGTCTAGAGTAGAGAGTCCAAAGGAAGAAAGGGGGTCTCTAGTCTAGTCTCAGTAGAAGAGAGTCCAAAGGTAGAAAGGGGTCTAGTCTCAGTAGTCCAAAGGAAGAAAGGGGTCTCAGTAGAAGAAAGTCCAAAGGAAGAAAGGGGTCTAGTCTCAAGTCCAGTAAGAAAGTCCAGTTGTAATCCTTGAAATCCTAGATAGAACAAGATTGCACTTGTAGTAAAGAATCCAGTCATAATAGTCCTGCTATTAAGTCTAGTTAGCAACTGATTTCAGGTCAATTACCAACAACCTTAAATACATTCCATGTAGTTTTTTCATTGGTCAATGCCTGCTACCGATTTTGTTAAAGTCCATAAATATAAGTGCCAATTTCTTGTACATCTTATATCCCCAGATAATCCAACAAGAATTATTTTTTGCTGAGGAGAGGGAAAATAGGTTCCTGCCTTTCCCAAGATTTCATGGGACTTGTTAATTTAATCTAGCAATTACTAATTACTCCAGCTTAGAAAACCTTTTTCCCTATCCTTAATACTCGTGTTTCTTCCTATTATTTCTTTGTTAACTCTGATACTTGAGTTACAACAGCTAGATTTGAACACAGCTTGCTTTACATCTGACATGAGGATATAGAAAAATAAAAATAAAGGCTAGGATTACAAGGGTATTTAAAAAGAGAAAGATTAAAATAAAGTGAGGGGCAGTATCAAACATGGAACCTTGTGGTTCCAAGGTGGATGCTCTACCGATGGAGAAAATCGACGGAGAAAATCTATTTGTAATCCAGCTGAAAGGGATATTGTTAATGCATATTCAATATCATCAGAAGATCCAAGAAATCCTACAATACCTAATCCCATCAAGCGGATTTCATAGTTCCTTAAAAAAAAATTTAAAAAAAAAAAAAAAATGCCTAAAGGACATCAAACGCTTGGTAAAACTCTGCACTGTCAGCAGGGCTTAGAAAATGCT
>CM042145.1:57007495-57064995 GCA_023376005.1 Doryteuthis pealeii | reverse complement strand
AAATTATTTTTCTATATATTTGTTTTATTATATTATTCTTGTTTGCATTTTTTTCTTTTATTTGGAACAATTCATTTTAAAATGGGTGAAATAAGAATTAGGCAGATAAGCGTCACCAGATAATCAGGATTTTTATTTTTGCATTTCATATTTGGACAGTCTCATTTTTAACCAGAGGTGTTGCAAGATGATAACAGTCGCACAATTAAAGAATACGAGTATCAATATATAGATAATAATAATAATAATAATAATAATAATAATAAATAAATAAACCTTTATCTCAGAAATCCAGACAGAAATTTTTATGATCTCTAAAAAGGGGAAAAAGTTCTGTAACATTAGAATGACTGTCAACATGAGCCAATGCAGTCAAGCATTATATTTACAATGTCACCCAAGTAACAAATAATTGTAGTTTCTTTCTTTAATACAACAAAAAAAAAAAAAGAAAATAATGACAACAAGAGAAGAATTGAGTTGGTTATTAGTAATGATCAATGGAGCATTTAGAAATTGATTTCATTCTTGTAACAGATTCACTGACAGACAAGCCTTGAGGGTGGGGAGGGGGGGTACACTTCAAATCAGTAGGGATAATAAAAAGACTGAATATAGAAATATCTGGGTGAGGGAAGAAAAAAAGAAACATTTTTGAAATAAATAAAAAAGTCATTATTCCTTTTTTATCCTCTCTTAAGAAAAAAAATCCTCTTATTTTTTTCTCTCAAAATTTTCTAACCATATCTCAAAAATTACAGTATAACCGAAAAATGTGATGTGCACTATGAACAAATTTTTATAAAATGTTTATTTTCTTCTAAACCAAAAATCCCAGGATTTTATGGATATTATTAAATACTGTTCATTATTATTTTTTTTTTTTTAAATATATTATACAGTGTCATCCATTTAATAAGTCCATTCTTAACAAGGTTTTATAAAAAGTTCTTAATATCTTCAAATTGGTATAAATAATTTTCATTAACTTCATTGGTTTGGTTTGTTTGTTTTATGGCATATCAAACCATTTTGGGTTATTTAATGCTGAAACAAGTAATTTTGATAAAGTTTTTATGTTTCAAATTCTTAATATCTTCAAATTGGTATAAATAATTGTCATTAACTTCATTTGGTTTGGTTTGTTTGTTTTACGGCATATCAAACCTTTTGGGGTTATTTAATAGCTCAGTAGGTAGAGCAATTGCCTAGGAATTACAAGGATCCTGGTTTGATACCGACCCTTGCTGTATGGGTAGCACAGGTATCTGTACAGTAAAGTGATGAGCTGATGGTAGGTGTGGAGCTCCACCTCAGACATAAAAACAATCTCCTTTGTCTAGCGCTAGTGAAAAGGAGATAGACTCCCTCGCTGTCTGGCTGATACCGATTATAGGCCACCCCGTGTAACTTTACTTTTTTAATGCCGAAATAAGTCATTTTGATAAAAGTTTTTGTTTCAAGTTCTTAATATCTTCAAATTGGTATAAATAATTTTCATTAACTTCATTTGGTTTGGTTTGTTTATTGTTATGATAACCTGTGGGTTATTTAATGCCAAAAACTGTTAGAGTATGAGATAAAAGTAGTTACTTAAGTTTCCTTTACAGGTGTATTTTTGTAGATTGTATTTAAAAATATGAACACAGTTTATATATATATTTATGCAATTTTCTTTTGCCTTCCCTTGAAGAACATTCAGCTAAATGTGTTAACTTTTGTAAGGGAAACTAAATAACATTCTTACATTATGACTAAACGAATTGAGGAGTTTAAATAATTCTGGTTCCCGCTCATAACTCAATTTCTTCATATATCAAATCAAAATTCCTCATTGAAATTGAAATGCCATTAATCTACTGCAGCCCTCCAACCCTGCCACAAAAACAATCCATTTTATTTGTTTTTTTTTTTAAATAAGAAAAATACCATTGTGTTGAATAAAAACAATAAAATAGAATGTAATGAATTATGTGCAGTAATGTGTTTTAATGTTTACTTTTTTTTATAAATAATATTTTTTCTTTGGCAGAATAAATTTGTAAACTTAAAAATGTTTTTTGTAAACTATTTAACATCAGCATATCCGAGGCTCGCTCTCGTACCTCAAATGTTAGCTCTCAACATAAAAAAAAAAAAAAAAAAAAAAATCAAGCGAGTGACAGCTCATAAGTTGGTTCACTTTTAAGTCAACGTACAATTGTATTATGAATCTCACTTTTTATTACCTTTTATTATTCTTATACTAAGTTGTACTAAATTCTAAATAGGATTTTTACAATACTGAATCTGTTCTTTTCTTTGAATATATCTACCCAATCCCTCCCCTTTAGGCAAGATGTGACAAGCAGAGTAAAACTAGTTTATATTCTGTTTACCTTTTCCTAGACTGGTTGCTTTATCAAGACTTGGGTTATAATTGCTATGGTTTTCAAGAGATTGCTTTCTAATATTAAACTAGCATTACAAGCATTTAGCTGAAAAACGCTGACATTTTCAAATTTGCGACCTTAATCAGTTCAATTTGCAATTTCTCAAGTATTTCTTAACCAATCTTAAAAGGGTTTATATGGTTGGAAAGAGAATAGAGTAATCTTCCTAATTATGTACCTTTAATCGGTTTTCATCAATTGAATTATTTTTTACAGCGAGTTAATTTTCGGTCGAACAGCCGAAAACAAAAATATGACCATTTTTTTTTTCCGAGAATACATTTTACACTCTACATTTCTTTGGAAAATCTAAGTGGCTAATCTTTATCAATATTCTTGAAATTTTGCATTCAATTAGAAGACACCTGGAAGTACAAAAGGAAGCTTTTTTGTTTGTTTCTAGGACCCGTGTAAGTAAAATTACAATAGTGCAAACTCCAAGACTATTTGTTCAAAATGAGCATGATAAACGAAAAAGATGCACTCTGTCCATGATATTACAAAGTTTCAGAATTATTTTGATATAAAATTTGTAAAATTTGAAGAATGTTAAGTTCTTTGGCTTTTTATTCAAAAATTTGTATTTTGAAAAAAAATCTCAAATTTATTTGTCCGACGCGGAGTATGACGTATGCCTGTCTATTTCGGCTAGGCATTATGCACACAATAAGGTTTAAATTCATCGCTTATTTCTATCGCCAATTTTTAAAATATTTTTACCTATGAAAATAAAAAAACATAATCTTTCTAAATATTTAACTTTTATGTGTTTTTAACAATTGAATTATTTTTTACGTTCATTTGAATTTTGGAAAAAAAAAAACTTGAAATTACGAGAAATGTAAACAAAAGCAACATTAGTAAATGTACATTTCAAAATTTGTGCATCGTACATTTCAAAACAAACTATGACCCAGGAAAAACAGAACCCACTAATTTTGTAATAATACTATTAATTTTAACTTAGGGGGAGGTTAGGGTTAGTTTAATGGGAAAATAAATAATTTGGGTTGATTTTTTTTGGTTTTTTTTCTGTGTCACCCTGTAATATAATGGGAATTTTGATGAGAATTTAGCCGGATTTTGAGTACCCAATATTTATTTAACATTAATTTTTGGCATGAGAATTTTAAGATTCACACGTAAAAAAAGTTTGATAATTATCGTATTTAAGTTGAAATTTTCGCAACAACGAAATTATTATTTTTTTTTTTCTGAACTTTTTTTAGCTATGTTTTAAAGTCAGTAATCCTTAACTTTTTCCTTGTAAATTCCTACCATAAGATAAACTGAACCCTCATTTTATGTCTGTGTTTTTGCAATAAATGTTTTATTTTTCTTCAAAGTGATGTTATTTATTTGACTTAATACTATACATGTATATACATGCAGTATTATAATGAAAATGTTGAATAATTTGGTGTTAAGCTTTTAAAAAACCCAAAATCGCTGCTATCTGTATCTCTTATTCTCTATATAATGGGTTAAAGCATAGAAATACATACAATTTGAGTGCATAATCAGAAAGAACATACAATTTTACATAAGAATACCAAATTATATCAAAATTGCTCCAAAAATAAAGAAACGGTGAAGAAATCACTGAATTTCTTTTTTTTTTAATGGTCCGTGATTTGACATATTTTTGAAACAAAATCATGTCCACGTTTGTACCCCCAATTTCGGGGCTTTAAATTCTCATAACTTTTGAACCACTGGGGATATTTGCATAATTCAAACGGTTCTGAACTCCATTTACACAGCTCTATATAACTAATGTGATTAAACAACAATAACCTCAAATAAAAAAATCAACTGGGAATGCTACTTAAACCCTTCACCACTGTAATAACTCAAAAAGAAAAAAAAATAACTTTTACTGAGTTTAAAGTATAATTAAGAAGCTATGAGGACACAAATAAGATGTGTTACTTCCTCAGCTGAATCCAACAACATATTACAAATGAAAGCTACATTTAAAAAATATGAAGACTGGAATAAAAAAAGGGGTAAGTAGCCATTCACATTGTAAATCAACAAGTTATAATAATTATAATGAACCTCATTACAGTAGTAAAAACTATAACACTCCCACTTCAGGGGAGACAAATATTGTTGGTTATATTTGTAATAAAAAAAGGGAGCATAAGGCTAATGAAACCAGACTGACCTACTATTTACTCATAGCTAGTGGGAGAGACAGATGGTTTCATGCCTTGCCCAAGGGCATTAGTGTGAACAGAAATACAGCCTCATGCAGGATTTGTATTAGCATTGCTAATTCCATTTAATATAATGATAACCATTACACCAAATGTGCCTCTATTCCTTGTAATGTTTTATATTCAATGTCTGTTCTATTATTATGGGTAATAAAATGTCCTATTTTGCTTTGCTAAGGCCATTAACAGAAAAGTATATCACCAATCAAATAATGGCAATACCAAGATTGGCTTCCCAAGCTCAGGGCACACATTATTATTTATAGACCATTTCTTTGTGGGTGGAATTTATAGAGAACTTAACACAACAGTAATCTCTAGTTCCTCATTAACTGGATTAGGTCTATCATAACTTAATTTACTTCAGACTAAAATTAGTATGAAATATATATATATATATATATATTATATATATATATGGGTGCTATATTTATAAGTAAACAGTACCCAATATCATGGATAGAACATTTATATCCAAGTTAAGGTAGTGTGGACATCAAGTCAACAACACTTGGTTATGGACAGTTTCTCATCTATGTGATCTTCAGACCAAGTGGAGTACACCTGATTTTCCTTCTAGTCTAGACTAATAGTGTCAGGTCGCTCAATGTGTTACTGATATTATGTAACCCATGTGATAATACCTGGTTTGCAACTTGTGCACCTTCGTTGCACAATGTCGATTACAGGATGCTAATGGAGGAGGAAGGTATGAAACTTTGTGCAGTTTGTGGTGGAGCAGAGGGCACTTAAATATATGTCATCAGCTGGCAAGAAGTTCTATTAAGTCGACTGCTAGAATAAACTATAAGTCTGACTTTCTCTCGTGTGGGATCTTACTTATTTTCTATCAACTGCCCACTGGATAAAGCTCTCACTCCAACAGCCGGTCTGGGTCTGCCTTTTTTGAGGCTCGAACCAGCTGAATATATACAGAATTCTCCCATCCCAAATGCCATGTATCTGACCATTTAGAAATTGGCACTAACTTTTTCAGCAAGACCTTATGGCTCCAATTTTTCCTAAAATTATGGACATTATTCTTTTCCTAGACCGCTGGACGCCAATTTCCAGACCATTAACTTTTTCAAGACCCATTTTCTCTTAAACTAGCCACTTAAAGATATTATCTCTAAGTGGCCTCAATTTATGGTGGTCATACATTTTTTTATGGCTTTCCTGAACCCTCTCTGACTGATCCTTTATTACCCTGTGGACACACAACCACACACATTAACATTTTCTATTTTCCCTTTTTTTTTTCTTTCTCTGACAGTATTTTCACTCAATCATTGAGTTGCACCCAGTACTACCTGTTTCATAGTCAGATCATCAGTGACTAAAGTGGCTAAACACTCTGCAGAATGAAAAACAAAACTGCAAAAGGGTGAAGAAACTCTTAGTTCAAAGACCATCTAGCACATTATTTTATATTTCCTAATTATGGTAGCACCCAAAGCCATGCCATTGGAATTAAAGTTCCTTGTAGGGTCACCCAAAGCAGACACCCAGTGGTATCAGGGCCACAACCTGGCCAAAGGGGCTCTAGTGAAAATCTAAAGGGCATCTCAATCATTGTCAGGAATCAATGGCTTTTGGCGTACTTGTCACTGTATCCGTGGAAAATCTGTGGTAAACAAGGGCATTTTCTTTCTCTGACTGGGATATGTATGCAGGGTTGGGGACCACTTGTAAATTTCCTATTTCCTGGTTACTCCTTCCATGATTCCACCACAGGTGAATTTGTTGGATAGAGTCGGCTCATCTGACCCAGAGTGAATGTTGTAACAGAAAAAAAACACATAAAAACAAACTAATAGTCATACCAAGTCTGCTATGCATTAGTACGAGTAAGCATTGCAATTCTGTAATTAAAAATATGAATATGTAAGAATACAAAAATAAATATGTCCCTTGTATATACATATGCAATTTCATTTTTGGTTACAGAGTTTCAATGCTGTAAGTAAAGTCTATGGAGTGGCTTCTTGTTGGTATCAACTGAAGAGTGAGGGAGTCCATCCACTTTTCACCAGTGCTTGACCAGGGAGATTGTTTTTTGCTGAGGTAGAGTAACACACTATCAGCTCCCAGATGCTTTACCTCACAGATAAAATTACACAAGCTGTGCTACTTATGCGTTTGGTTGGGGAGGACTGGCATTGAACCCAAAATCTTACAATTCCTAGGTGAATTCTTTACCAAATGATCTAAAATGGACAAACCTAATAATATCCATTTTGATTGTCTAATATTCCACTAGAAATAACGAAAAATCCTGGGATTTTTGGTTTAGAAGGAAATTAATATTTTCATTAAAAAAATTGTCAATGTGTACTTATTTGTATATTGTTTCCCAAACGTCTTTACCACAGACAGGATGCAACACAAGGTTCATCTTAAGTGGCATAAACTAGTTTTTGTTTCGTCTTACCCGCACCAATTAAGTATACAGTACTACCCATCAATAAGTACACCCTAACAGTTTTTTTTTTTATAAAAATGTTAATTTTTGTCGATACCAAGATTTTATTATATCAAGTAGAACATTATATAAACTAAATGAATATAGTTTGATACTATTTATTATCAAACTCTATAGCATTGAATTGTAATTTGATAACACTATATCTGATATCCCCCCCACTCCATGCACACGCACACACATGTATATTATGACTGTACGCTATTCATTTTCCTGACATTAGTACATTATTCTATGTACTATTCATGAACCTTTGTTGAGTTGTGTTACACCTGAGCACTGTATGCAATAAATTGCATTATTATCATAATCTATTTATACATATATAATGGGCAGTTGTGTGTATGTATGTAAAAAAAAAAAAAACTATGAAAATAAAATAATTGACGACAAAATAAATATATATACGCATTCACAATCACCAGATCTTGCTTTTTAAGCAAAATTAATGAGATTTGATTTATATTTGTGAAGAGAATTGAAAAATAAAAATTGAATAGTAACAGTGTGGATTTTTTGCATACGGGTTTTAATGGGTCCTCCTGCAAGGATCCAACTCACAATTTAGTAATAATGGATCTGTGAGATTAACTTTTTTATCCCCACCCCAACCCTTTTACCCAGGCTATGCCAGGTAGCCACTTCTAGTTACTAATAAATAAGGGAAAGTACTTTATAATTAGGATTTAAGTTATTTCCCTTGAGAATTAATGCTCATCGTGAACATTAATGTTGACCTTGAACAATCATAAGTTGAAAATTAGTCTGGAAATTGCTTTATTCCTTAAGTTAGAACAGTTTAATATTATTGCTCTAACAAAACTGCTAGAATGTGCCATTTTTACTGTATTATGGTAAGATATATATAAAAATCAGATCATTATAACAAAGATGTAATAAAGAAAATTGACATATTTTGCTTCTTTAATTTTATGTTTTTCACATTTCAAATAAGTTTATAAATACTCACAAAAAGGGGCTTTCTGTGTTGTCTCACCAAGACATTTCGTTTACAGTGTTCTGCTACCCGGGTTGTATCTTCGAGGTAACGATAATCTAAAAAAATTAAAAAAAAAAAAAAAAAGGGAGAAAATTTTTTTTAAATTGATATGAAAAAACAAAAACAAAAAAACAAAAAAAAAACTTAAAAAGTTAAATCATTTTTTTTTTACACATAATATTAATCAATTGAGAAATAACTTTTTTTATTATTTTTTTTTTTTACCTTCATACCAGGAAAAGGGTATTTTTGATAATTTTACAAAGAGGAGGAAATTGAGTCTCAAGTAATTAGCATTAAATAGGTGGGTGGGACCCTCTGGCTTGAGTCGGCTTCAAGATCACTCAGAGAATTCCAAGTGAACAGATAAATCGGCTAATAAATTCAGAAACTGATCTTTGAAATTGAAACCTCCAACAACTTCAACTTTAAAAGTCTTCATTTATTTTTTTAAAATTTAATTGAATTACACTTGATTATTCTCTATCTTTCAATCCCATTCAATTAAACTAGCAGGACTTGCTATTACACTATGATAATTTGATTATTACAATGTTTGATATGTTTATTCAAGAACTATTGCAATATAGTTCAATATGTAAAAAGTATTTTTCCCATGTATTAAAAAAAAAAAATTTAAGTGCCCTTGGTTGATTGGATTTTACAGTAGGTCAAACCAGATCAGAGTGGACCTGGGAGTAATGGCAGTGAAGGGGTACTCCACACTCTCCAAAGCTACAGAATTGGAACCTCACCACTAGATGAAGTTTAACATCATAGCTACTACACTATGGACCCAGACCTATAGATGGGATACTAACAGGTACTACCATTCCAAGTCAGAGTGAAGCTGGGAGAAATGGTAATGAAGGCATACTCCACACTCTCCAGAGCTCCAGGATTAGAACCTCACCACCAGATGCAGTTTAACGTCATACCTAAGGCCGAGTACATGATGATTAAATAAAAACAAACAGGTTTAGAAAAAAAAAATATTATAAAAACTCACCATTCAACAAATTGATATCACTGAAGTCCTCCATGGGAACAAATGCCGTTTTATCTCGGATTCCATTACAGCCAGAATCATTTTTGTGAGCCTTAACGCAGGCTAATGAACACGTTCGGATAAGACATCGGGGACATCTATATATGGCCGGTTTTGTGAGGCATTGCTTACACCTATTTCAGAAAAAGAAAAAATGAAAAGGAAAAAAATTAAGACTACAAAAGATATTTTTGATTTTTTACAGAAGAATCTTAATTGGGTAAGAAGCGCATACCTCACTTTTCGGAAATAATTATGATTTGGTAAGAAATGCGTACCTCACTTCTCAAGATTGATTCTAATTTGGTAAGAAACGTATACCTCACTTAGAAATACGTGCCAATGCTTGAATTTTATTTGTGTAAAATTCCTGGCATTTAACTCAAATTTGGTTTGGTTTATTTGTTTAACAGCATTATCAAATGGATTATCAAATTATCAAATGGATTATCAAATGGATTATCTAATGCCAAATAAACAAAAATTGCCACAAGTGAAAATACTGGATGTTGTGAGGAGGACCTGCTAGGAGTAATAACTGATAGGGATGAGTATCAAGAGAGAGTCACGGGAATTTGTGCTGTCAGTGTGACATCATGATCTTTAGTTTAAGATATTAACTTTTGTTTAAAAATTGGTAAGGAATATATTTATTTATGGGTGATATTGTATAGCTTATAATTTTTTAAAATGATTTTGGGATTTTTATAGGCACAGATACTACACTGATCTTAAACAGAAGTGCCAAAGAAGACACTTTCATCCTAGGTAGGGTGTGCAGATACAATGCACCACTGCACCACTTGGGCTTTAACAAAATGCTGCAACAAATCCTGGAAGCAGCAACCAATAAAACAACAGCTGTACAGCCAATTTCTTCCCATTACGCAAACCATCCAAGACATGTTGGGCACTGCTGGAGAAGGAAGGATAAACTCATAAGTGACGTTCAATGGACTCCTACACATGGACACACTCATTTTGTCTGACTAGCAAAAATTTATATTCATCATACACTACACAGACACTGGAGGCTTTCTAGTAGCATTCCCAGGTTTAGCTGAAATTGTGAAACATGGACAAAGTTGCACCTTAATCAATTCAACGCGCAATTTCTCGTGTATTTTTGGTCCAATCTTAGAAATATTTATATGGTTGGAAATAAAAGAACATAATCTTTCTAAATATGTAATTTATATGTGCTTTTATTCTTTGAATTATTTCTTATACGGAGTTAAAATGGTATTTCGCTTCGAACATCTAAAAATGCGAAATATGAATCTTTTTCCAGACTAAATTTTACATGTTACTTTGTTTGCAAAATCAAAGAGGCAAATCTTTATCATATTCTTCAAATTGGACACTCAATTAGAAGATACCTTACAATACAATTAGGAAGTTGTTTTTTTTTGTTCTCCAACCTTTGGAAGTGATACCTTAACCGACCAAAGTTGATGCAGGTTCCTTCAAAAAGTATAAACAAAAAACAAACACTATCATTAATAGAAGACTAGCAGGACCTGTGGGTATATCACAGTATGATAATTTAATTATTACAACATTTGATATTTTTACTTAAGAGCTATTGCTAAATAGTTTAATATGCAAAAAGTATAATAATCTTGATTTAACTCTCTCTCACTCTTCTTAAAAGGAGGGTTTAAAATATCTACATTAATTTGCCAACAAAAAAGTGAAAAAAAGCACGAATTGGAAAATATCTAAGTTGGGCCGGAAATTTGCCTGATGCTGGCTCGCTAAAACATACCCTAAATTAAGGCAGGAGGCCAGAACGACATAAGATCAAAATTACATGTAACTTCTTTTATTTTTTCTATTTATTCTAATTTTATGTTGGGCATTTAAGTGACGCAAGACTATTTAGAATGTTTTTTTTTTTTTAAATTGGGTAAAACAAAATGGACAAATAAGAAATCCGCGATTAAGCAACACCAGATAATCTGGATTTACATTTTTTGCATTGCATCTTGAACAATTTGGACAGTCTTATTTTTAAGCAGAGGGTGTTGCAGGATGATAGTGAAAGGAAGATTTAAAAACACCAGTATTAATATGTAGATATTATTTATCAAAATAATTCTGAGACTGTGTGAAATTTTAATATTGGTTTGATATCAAGCTTGCCAAGAGTAATGGCCAAGGGAGTGCATACTGTTAGCACACCATGATGATGATGATGATTCATTGTAAAACAAAAATATATATTTTAGTTATAAATAACAACTGGACTGAAAGAAAAGAGGTGATGAAACTGTGCCCAACTTATTCGTTCTCAATAAACGCTGACATTAATTTTAGAAAAGAGAATATTCCACAAAGAGAAATCATTCATTGTTAGTTGTTGTCATTGTCACTTTGCTAGAAACGCAAATTGTTCAAGGCAGATGATGATGATGATGATGATGATGATGATGATGATGCTGCTCATGTGTTGTTGGGTTGAAAGAGTTCTTGGCAAGATAACAGCAATTAGATGAAACGTTGGGGTTGGCTTAGGCTCCTCCTCATGACACAGAAGAAAATTTTAAAAAAAAAAAAAAAAAAAAAAAAACACATAAATCCTGGCTCAAGATTTAATCAATTTGATCAGATAAAAAAAACAAAACAAACTAAAATGATTTTTTTTCAGCCTCAGAAGTGTCGGCATCCAGTGATAAGACAGAAAAATAGGGTAGTGTCTTACCACATACATTAGTGCAGCAGCCTAGAGATATAGAAGAGAAAATGTCCTCAGTATGATCCTCTTCTTCTCACTTCTGACCTCCTCCTAATGAAAAACCAATTTCACCCAAGTGTCACATATAAGTATAAAAAGTTAAAACTTTTATTTAATGTTTGTATTGTTTAGCAGATCAGTTTTATCGTTATTACAAGGACATCTTATTATAATGGAGATTAGGTGTCTGTGTCTATAACCAAAACTCCATCACCACCAACATCACAATTCCCTTAGTTATTTATGTTATATTCACAATGTTATTAAATAATCATTATCTAATCTTAATTAGCCTCTTATTTATTAACAATGTCTCTAATAAGATCTAGCCGAGATAAAATTTTGCCTCAAAATAACCCATATTATTAATGTGTTTAAAACCCTGCAATGTGAGTTATATATCATAAAGAAATAAATGTTTACATAGTATCTGGCAAGAATAATTTGCATACAGAGTTTTAATAAAACCATGCTTATAATTACTTGGTGTTATTGACTTCTAATATTATTGTTTTATTCTTAAATGTATCAAAAGAAATCCTATGAATAATTTTATGTGAAATCATTTAGAATAAAGTAAAAATAAGAATCTTTTTTTGTATTCTTATTTAATTTCATTCAATATATTTAACTATATTAAAACTTAAATATTTTTGCTAGTTCAATAAATAAATTGAATTCTACTTAATGAGTTGGCAATAGGAAGCACTCTTTACAGTTGCACATCTTTCAAGGAAATCAATAGAAATGGTCCCTTTCATGAACACTGTCAGCATGACCTTCTTTACTGACTGATGCAATTGGAATTTTTTCAATACCAGAAAGTCAGTGTGTTTCTACTCCATCGACTGTCTTTTCAACTTTGGTTCATCTAGCAAACCCATTTTTTTGTTTTGTATATTCTACATGTTTTCACTTCTTAGCCATCAACAATTTAATGACAAATCTCTGTTTAAGCCAAGAGTCCAGTTTAATTTTCTGCCATTCTAAATAATCTAAAAACAAATACTTTTGAGAAATTAAATTTGTTTTTTGTTTTTTTTTCTTCTTTTTTTGCTATAAAACAATTCCAAACAATGTGGAATTTACATTTATAGAAAAAAATTCTTTTTTTTTTTTTTTACTTTGTGCATGTTCACCACATTATTTTCGAACTCAGTTTAATGCTAAACTATTTTAGGTAATTTAATCAAAAGACCCTAATAATCCATTATAAGACTACAATACATTTCAACTATAATAGTGGTTTAACCACAACGACAGAGTCAATGTATTTCCACTCTATGGGCCGTCTTTTCAATTCCAGCTCGTATAGGCAAATCCATGTTTAGTCTATTTGTAAACATTTTTTTTTTTTTACTAAATCATTCTTCTCTATACACATCACACATTCTTTTGTAAATTTCACATGGTTTGCATTTCTCAGCTACCAAATATTTGATGACAAACATCAGACTGACAAGTCCATTTCCTATGACTAACCATTATACCATGCGTCTTCTTGTGTATATAAATCAATTTTTTTGTTATTACTTTGTGTACGTTATTGTTCACCACATTATGTTTAAATAATTCAGGTAACTTAATCAAAAGACCATAATAATCCACTATAAACCTTTCTTCTACATTAACAATATGTTTAAAACCCCAATATTGGTTTAACCACAGTGAAGAATTCCCCAAAAATGATAAGCTAAAGAAGGTTTCCAGCAGAAGGGTCATTTTCTGGCATTGTGTTCCGGTTGCCATATTGATAGACTTGTTAGTTTAAGATACACTGATCAGCTGAGGAGAATGGCAGATGTTTGGGTTGGCTTATTCTGGTGCAATCTAATTTAGCCAAGATCCAATGAATTTTCCTTGGAGAATAGGAAATCAGTTTCAGTAGATTAAGTTAACAACAATGAACTGAAAAATATCCTTCAACAAATGGAAGAAGAAGACGACGATGATGGAGACTTCAAGGCTGCAAAGTTAAATACAGATTTTCAATTCTCATTATTAAATTTATAAAATTTGCTAAATTAAATCTGTTGGAGATGAGTTTATTGCTGATGCTTAGGTCATTCTTGGGAGAATTAAGGATATAAGCTGATAACGTTAACGACAGGGAACAAACATTTCCTATGACCGTAACCATTACACCATGTGCCACCATAGCGAGTTAAGCATATAAGTTGATAAGATTGACAACAGGTTGAAGGGAATAAACATTTGACAATCATGAAGACTTTCAATTTTCTTTAGATTTGGTTGGTTGGTTCGATTTTATGGCATGTCAACTCATTGGGTTATTTTATGCCAAAGACATTTTCTTTTATTCATTCTTGATGGGTACTCATTTAAAAACAACTTTTTTTCTATAAACACATTTTGTTCTATTTGACCCATAGATGGGACCCTAACAGGTACTACCACTCCAGTTCAATTGGTTGGTTGAATTTTACAGCATATCAACCCATTGGGACATTTCATGTTGAATATATTTTGTTCCATTAATTCCTGATGGGTCCTTAATTTTTTTAAAAACACATTTTATTTAGAACACATTTTGTTCTATTTAACCCATAGATGGGACCCTAACAGGTACTACCATTTCAGGCCAGAGTGGACCCGGAGGTAATGGGGATGAAGAAGTACTCCACATTCCCCAGAGCTCTAGAATTGCAACTTCACAATCAGATAGAGTGTAATGTCATACCTAGAATCAATATTATTTTATGCCCTAAGAGGTTTGTTTTATTCATTCTTATTGAGTACTAAATCTTTTAAAACACATTTTTTTTCTGTTTAACCCATCAATGAGACCTTAACAGGTACTACCATTTTGGGTCAGAGAGGGCCTGGGAGTAATGGTTATGAAGGGATACTCCATATTCCCCAGAGCTCCAGAATTGGAACTTCACCATCAGATAGAGTTTTTCATACCCAAAACATTAAGACCTTCATCCACCGCCTTCTAGCAGATATATGATAAAAAGGGTTGGGGATTGCCATAACAGTAATAGGCTTTACACAATCATATAGGTGTTCATGCTTGATGTGACCATCAAATTGATCGAAGGGGGCCACTCCGACCGACCTCCTAGCCTAAGGGCCAAAGTGGAGTGTTGCACAACATGGACTGCTCAGCCACCAATAATCTAATTACTTACAATTTAAAATATATTTTTAAAAAAACAATAAAACTATATATAAGATTGAAACATTTAGGAGTTAGAAAAGAGCGGATGAGTGGGGAACCAACAACCATTCACATTGACAGTAGTAAACTTTGGGTACTTACCACACACATAAAACAATAATCCAACCACTAAACACTCATATATAAATCTATATTATCGCAACCAAATGCACAAAAATTATAAAATAGACGAAAATATAATAAAAACATTAATTAAAAAACATATATTCCCTAATGACCCTAGTAAAAAAATTAAACTTATAGTATACTATAAAAAATTTAAAACATCAAACCTAATCATTAAAAATAATTCCTCCCCCTCAATTGTACCGTTACAAAAAACCAATGTGGTATATCTATTTAAATGTCCATTAGGAGAATGTATCTCCAATAAGAAATATATACATTGGTGTAACAACAACTAGCCTTTCCAGACGGTTTACAATGCACCTTACAGACAATAGCTCAATAGCCCAACATTTAAAAACACATTCTTGTCCCAATAATAAATTCTGGAAAATACTTAATGATAACACTACCATTATAGAAACACAAACATGTAAACAACGATTAAAAATCTTAGAAGCACTGCATATTAGACACAAAAATCCCAAACTAAACAAAATAAACTTTGATAATAGCTCCAATGTTCTAAAATGCCTAGAATTACATTAACAAATTATAAAATTATAATATTAAAAATAATAACACTAACAACAACAACAATAAACACAACCTATATAAATAGAAAATGGAATAGCCCATTGTTGTACGGTTTCAAAATACCCTGAAGATGGCCCACGATAGGGCAGAAAGTACTTGGTCTATGACATATGGCAAATACATCAGCTAAATTTTGCCAGATATTACAAAAATAATACGGCAATACGAAAAAACAAAGGACAAAACTTTCAGACAAAAAAATGGTTGCATTATTTAACAATATATATATATATATATATATATATATATTACTGGTAGTATTATTATCACATCCTTCCTCCCATTGATTTTTCTAGAAAGAAAGGGTATATATTAGTAAAAATGCATGCCAATATACATGCAGACATATATATAGAGCTATGCCCTAGTGACAGTATATACCCCAAATTTTAAATAGACATACAAGGACTTATGCACACAAATAAAAACGCCCCCTTCCAACCCCAACAACACTAAAGTTTGAGAATATTAAGTGGATTAGAAAAAAAATAATTTTTTTTCACTTTCTCTAACAAATACACCTTTGCATCAAATACATTACCACAAAAATTCCCATGAAATATATATATATATCTTATTATAATGGAGACTGTATTTTTCTGTCTGTAACCAAAACCATATTACCACTCAAGTCCCAATTCCCTTAGTTATTTACGTCACATTTTCCATGATTTTATTTTTTTTAAACCTCAATTATTAATAAAATTGTTTTATATTATTAAGACTGTTGACCATATCTACATACTAATAACATGCAATTATATTTATATATACAACAAAATAGCAGTTTACAGTGTTAACGGGAAGGCTAATTTGCATATTGATATTAAAAATTTAATTTTAATCAATACGTGCTTAGTATTATTGATTTCTAATTGTTTGCTTTTATCTTAATGAATATTAGCAACAATCTTGGGGATAAATTTAAAAGTTATCCATTAACAAGAAGAAATAACTGTAATTTTATTCTTTACTTGCTATTTTAACTAAATAGTTAAATTAGGAAAATTTAGCAATGAAAGACTGGAGTGATAGAAGAGTAAGTTTCAGTTGTTCTATTTTTTTTTCATTATACCCCTTATGTTTCAAATCTTTTTATCTGCATACTTATTTAGTTTCATTAGCCCTAATTGATATATTTTATTACATTAAAACTTAAATACTTGCACCCAGAAGGTGCATATATTTGCTAGTATATATAATGTTAGAGTATTTGTGCACTCATCTTTTTGTGTGTATGTGTGTGTGTGTGTGTGTATATATATATATATATATATATATATATATATATATATATATATATATATAAGAATTTGTTTGTGTTAAACATATACAAATTGATTCATTGAGAAGAATTCAACAAATCTGTCTTTGAATTAATCTAATGTAATTTTGGTAGCAATAGAAAAAGCTGGCTGTTGATGCCATTAAATGTACCGATTCTGACAAGGGTTCTTCATCACGATGACCAAGACCAGTTCCATTTAAAATCAGAAAAGAGAGAAAGAGAGAGCAGATCCATTTACAATAAAGAAATTGGTCAAACCTGTCCAGTGAATGAACGATGACATACTTGAGACATTTGGAGTAGAAACGCAAGGAGAAGTAATTAAATAAGAGGGAATTTACTTTACACTTTAACATAGTTGAATTTCTTTTGACCTCTGCCCCCCCCCCGCTCGATTTTTATTTATTTCTTTAGAAGAGAAATTCATAAAAGCTGTTGGAGGAGAAGAGTATGTTGTTCATATCCTGTCCAAGATCATATGAATGATGTGAAGCATCTACCATGTTTCCCTGAAAATAAGACAGGGCTTATTTTCAGAGGATCGTCTTATTCTTCAGATATGAAAAATGGAGGCACGTGGTGTAATGGCTACCATCATGGGAAATGACATGACGAGACGAGTTCAAATCCTAGATGAGGCTGTTTGCATTTCACATAGTGCTAATATACTTGGAAATAGTATAAATCCAACTATTCTCACTTCAGCTATGGATAAAATAGTAGGACAGACTGGGCTCTTTAACCTTAGGTAACCAATATAGGAGAAAGAAAACTCTGAATTCAAACCTGTTAAACTTTGCTTAAGAAATTGATCTTGTGTAACATCCTGCTCATGTAGAGGGGTTGGTAAATAAATATATGGAAAAATGACATTACAAAGTAGAAAATTACAAAATTTCTAAATAAACAGAAATGATGAAAACCAATCTATTTATTTACCATTAACATGTTCTTTTATTCAAAAGCTCATTAACAACAATTCATTCAAAAATAATCATTATCATTGTCTGGAATGTAATAGTTGGGCGTTGAGCATGCATGTGAAATCAAAGTCTGTATACTTTATGAAGTGACTTTATTTGCCTCGACCAGACAAACTGTACTTTGTGATTTGTGTGTGTGGACGTAGCTACACGTTTTCCTGAGCATCTGGATAAATACTACAAGCAAATGCACGTCATCTTGAAGAGTCTTTGCGTCACATGATTTTTGATATTGAAGAATGCTTATTATCTTTCTGTTTGTTGCTCTCAACTAGGGGTTATTCTAAGGGGACAACTTATTTTAAAATCATCCTGAAAAATCACTCTAAGTCTTATTTCACAGACAGGTCTTATTTTTGGGGAAATACGGTATTTTATTAAAGCTGGAATTGTGTCTGTAGAGTTTCAGCAGAACCAATTCCAGAGATAACTTTAAGTTGGGTAGGGGGCGCCCTTTTTTGAGAAGTAGCCTCACAGGAGACATAACTCTTCATGAAGCAGCTCACACCATAAGAAAAAAAAATTAATGGCAATATCAACTTTATTGGATTGTTCTATGGCAAAGTCATCCATGTATGTTATTACCCCCCCCCCACACACACACGAGTACAATGTGACACAAGGTCAATTTTTAAGCAGCGTTTAACAGGTTTGAATTCAAAGTTTTTCTTCTCATAGACCAATTGACACACCAAGTTAAAGAGCCCAGTCTGCACTACTATCTACCCATAGCTGGAGGGAGACTAGTTGGATGCATACCTTTCAAGAAAAAAAAAAAAAAAAAAAATTCAAGGTAATTTTACATTTTATTACAGAAGACCATATGTGTAAACATCTTCCCTAGGAAAAAGTTTTTTTTTTTTTCTCTTTGGTAAAAAGATCTTGGTATAATCTGATCATTGATATCAAGGTTATTAACACCTGCTGTTGCATTACATCAACAAAATAATTGAAATAAATGAATAAATACTTTGAAAGTCAATGTATTCAAAATGATCCATGTATCAAAGAAAAAAATTGAATATTTTCAGAATTTGTGAATCAAATTTTTATTAAAATCATTTTCTTTAAATCACAGGTGCATATTCAACAATCTGAGAAATAATTTCATTTTTCTCTTTTAAATTGAGAATTAATGTTAATATAAAAATAAATAATAAAAATGAACATAAAAAAGGATTAAAATTGGTTTCTAATTTGTTCATTTCACTAAATCAGGAAAAAATGGAAATGAATCTGACAGTATGTAATTATATAAAAGTAAAAAGACAAGTTTCATTATTAATCCGACACTACAGTGTGTAAAAAAGAAATTATTAGTAAACAGAAGTTTCTGCTTTTAGTGTGTTGCCTTCTGTTGGTATTGAAATATGAAAAATAGACATCATTTAAAATATCATGTAATGTTGTTGTCCCTGTTCAAACTGTGTGATGCAATTTGTTTGAATGGTGACACCAACATTACATGGCCTTTTTTAATTATTTAGAAGCCACCACACACTAAAAGTAGAGGATCACAGACTTCTCTTTACTAATAATCTATTTCTTTAAAGATGATGGCCCCAATGATGGTTTGATAAACAAACCAAAATGTTGAAGCAGAAGTTTAATAAACATCACCTATTAATGAAACTTGTTTTTTCATTTCACTAAATGAAAAAAAAACCCCCCCCCTCCAAAGCTAAGAGAGTGTGTTAGTGAACAAGAGAGAAAGAAAATTTAGATAAATGTTATTTTTGTTGTGAAATCAGGTCATTCATAAAGAATTGCTATGACTGCTTTTAAGTATTGAGATTAAAAAACTTGCAGATTTATTCTAAATATTTTAAGTGAAAAAAGAGAATTTTAACTCAAACTTTTTAATCATTATCAATTTTGACTTATTTTTCACCTTCCTAATTTAAAAAAAAAAGAAAGAAAACAAAAACAAAAACAAAAACACAACTAGAATTAGATAGATGGTTGATAATACGGGTCAAAAATCTTATTATAATGGAGATTCAGCGTCTATTTGTTACCGAAACTATGTCACTGCTTACATCACAATACCCCCAAGAAGTTTATCAATGAGTATTTAATTTATAGTCAAAATCATTAATACATAGAATAGATCTTATCTATTAATGATGTCTCTATGAAAATCGGAGTTAGATTTATCTCAAAACTGTTTATATTATGTGTTTAAAATCTTGCAATGTGTCTTATATATAACTAAGAAATAAAGGTTTATATAATATATGGTGTGGCTAATTTGCATACTGGTTTTTAACAAAACCCAGGTTTAAAAAAATGATTACTTGGTGTTATTGATCTCTAGTATTATTGTTTTATTCTCCAACGTATTAAACGCAATCCTATGAATGATTTTATATAGAAACTAGTTATCATATAATTAAAATAAGTGTAATTTTTTATATGCATTCTTATTTAATTTTGTTAGTCCTTCTAATTTAAGATATTTCCTTACATTAAAACTTAAATCCAGTGAGTACCTATTCTTGCTAGTATTAATAAGGATTGACAGAGCTTCATGAATAAAAAGTAAATAATATAATATTAATGCAATTAATGTGGAAATCAGCAATACAATTAATACGATACCAAGGAGTACAGAGTAGCATTATATATACTATTTGAAGTTGTGATAGCACCAATTTAGACAAGGAAAAGTTTGTAATAAAACCTTTGCTGCCTAGTGGCTATACCTAATTCCAAGGAAAGGCTAGGTGAGTAAACCCCCGAAATAAAATCCGCAGCTGGAGTCCCAAAAGTGGTGTGATGCTGAACTTCAGCACTATCCAGCAACTCTATCATTGCATTGTCTTTTTTTGCCTTTCCTTTAGACCACAGCGGCAGTGTGGAGAGGTGGGTACATGCTACTTGGATGACAGCTCATCCTTAATATCAACCCGCCCAGGCTACGTGGTTCCACTTGTTTTTGGACACTACACCATAGTCTCTAGTACTAGTAGACAGATGGACACTAACGATACCACCAATGTCCGTGGGGCTGAGTTCATAAAGTAGTTAGTATATAGAACAAAGGAATTCGAGCTTGAGTCTCACCAGGATACTATTCTTTATTCGGTTTCTTTTTTTAATGGCATATCAACTTTTGTGGGTTATTTAATGCCAAAGTCATCCTTGTAAAAGAACAGTTATGGTACTATTTAACTCATAGATTAGGGAAGACCCCTACTCCCACCAATAAGGCCACCTGTTGACCATGTGTGGTGACCTGTAATGCCTGAAGACTGAATTGTGGTGGCCGAGCAGTCTGTGACCAGTGTACTAAGTAGTTCTGTGACAATTCAAAACTCCACTTGGGCTGGACAGTAGATCAGAGAGACCTCATTCAATTAATCACCTGGGCATGTCAAGCCCTAGCACCTATATGATTGTCCCAGCTGTATTCTTCAAATTTCTTTTACAGCAAACATCCAACACTTTTTATCATATGGGTGCTAAAGGCAGTGGCTGAGGGTTAAGAACCAGTATTTAGTATAACACATGAAGTTAAGGAAAATGATTTCTATAAACAAATATATATACATATACACAAACACACACACACACACAGAGAAGTATGTCAAAAACGTATTGAGACTTTTTGTACTTTTATGACACACTTTATATATAATATATATATATATATATATATATATATATATATATATATACACACAAGATTTGACATTAAATAACCCACAAGGGTTGATATGTCATTAAACCAAATCAACCAACCAAGAATCACTTAGATAAAATCCCAAATTGCATTTTATCCAAAAGTTATAACATATGTTGTGGCTTAGACGAGCATTTGGTTGGGCTTGTAGATTCATATTCTTAGATCTTCATCCCCTGTGAATCAGATGAAATGGCCAACTTCACAAAGAAAAGGTCTTTGAAGACAAATTATAATTTTATTGTCAGCAACATCTCCAAGTTAACGTAGATAGTGAGGGGGCAGCAAATTATCTTATCAGGAACCCTGGCAAACCTGAATGTTTTGGCTGATGCCAGACTATATTGAATAAAAATGCAATCATATATAGATTCATCTTGACCTGGTCTCTCAACCAAGTTCACTTGTTCCTCTCAAATTCCAACGCTGTTTATATCATAACAAGTGCAGTGAATAATCAGTGAATTTGACACAAGACTTTCATCAATAATAGTAATTGCTTTCACATGAAAAATTTACATTTTATTAAAAAAAATATTAGGAATGTACTTATTTGTGTTGGTTAGTTGGATTTTATGGCATGTCAACCCTTGTTGGGTTATTTCATGCTGAAGACATTTTCTTTAGTCTTAATAGATATTCAAATTCTTTTAAAATATTCTTTTCTGTTTAAACCACACAACCCAGGGCAGTTAGATTTGGGGGAAAATAAATATAACATGAGAAGAAAAAAAAAGATTACCTTGTGTTATTATTAATAACTATAAATAGAACAAGCAAACAGACTCAAACAACAAAGAATGCCAGCCATTCCAACATCAGATCCAACAACCAGATCCCAGCCTTTAAAAGTAAAACACAAATAGAGATAAGTATTGCACGATTATTATTATTGATACATCATCACTCCATTCCAAATGAGAGCAGCTACATCACACTTCGTTACATTAAAGAGTTCTTTATTTCCTTGTAAAATGTATTTTTGTCTTGTGTTTCGTGTGAGAAATGACTAGAAAATAAATAAGAAGCTATCTAGTAAAAGGGCAAGGGGCAGTGATAAAAACCCCAAGTCCGTACAAGTACTAAGTCTATGAGGGAATTTGAAAACACTGTCAATAGCTACAGCAGCCTTGAAATGGGGTAAAATGAGTCTGCTTTATCTGTGTCATAAAATAAAGAAATAAAATGAGATTTACACAAGTGTTAATGTTTTATTAAGTGTTTTATTTGCAATGGGAAGAATTGTGTGTGAGGTGTGTGATTAAGTGTTTAAGTAAGTATAAACACAATCTGAGAGAGAGAGAGAATGTGTATATAAGAGGAGGAGTGAGTGAGAGTGAATAAATTGTCTCTTATGTTAATTAGATTTTTACATTCATTTTGCAGTGCAGCACCTTTGTTATATACAAAGTATTTAGGTACATTGTTTATCTAAAGTTCTTGAAGAAATATAGTTTTTGAATAATACAGAGAATTGCAAGACCAAAAAACCCTTTAAGATGTTGGCATTTGCATTCTTTGGTCACAGCCAAATAAAAAACTCTAAATTGAAAAAAAAACCAAAACAAACAAACCGCAAAGCCAATTTGGGAGAAGATAAAAATGCAGTTTACTTCACATGTTGATAATCCTGTTCAGGGTTTCTCTTCTTTCATTCACACATTTTCAGTTTAATGTAATTATATACAAAAGGTTTACATAGTTGTGGCACAAGGCAGGATGTTCAGGGCACCTAGTGAGCCTCAAATTTAGAAATGTTTGTTAGTCTAGTTTGCAAACCATTACACCTTGCGGATTTGTCAATGTTCAATTTCAGTCAAGGCTAAAGAGTCGGAGGCAATTAAGAAGTCACTGGGGTTAGAGTTGGTAAAACTATACTGATTCAGACTACAGTTAATATTTACACTTTATATGGCCCTAGTTTAGTCTGTAAAGTTATACAGTGTACACTACTTATAATTAGATTACAAGAAAAGTTATGGTTTTATATTTATTATGAATTAATTACATAAATAGGAGTCTGAGTCAGAGTCAAAGGTTTTGTGTCCCAACTTCACAGCCTCAAGTGAGGATTAATTTTGGTGCAAGAAGATCATTCTCATGGCTATGAATGAATTTAAATAATAATGATAAAAAAATACAATCTAATATCAATACTAAGCAATGGAGTTTGATGATCTAACCACTGAATTCAGCAGGGTTTTTGTTGTTGTTTTTTACTAAAATTTGTTTGAGCAAAACTTTAGCATCTGTACATTGGGCAAACATAAAGAAAGGGATATTCAGTGGTCAGAAATCAATGTAAGTATAGCAGGGGTTTTGCTTATATTATACACAACATATTTTTTAATCAGTATATCAATTAAAATAGACACCTCATGGTATTAGAGCCACAACCCGGCCAAAGGGGCTCTGGTGAAAATCCAAAGGGCGTCTCAATTATCTTCAAGAATCAATGGCTTTTGACGTACTTGTCACTGCATCTGTGAAAAATTTGCAGCAAACAAGGGCATCTCCTTCTACAACTGGGATATGCATACAGGGTTCAGGGATTGCTATTCCCTTGTTACTCCTTCTATTAATTCACCACAGGGGAATTTGTTGGATGGAGCCAGCTCAACTGATTTAGGGTGAATGTCATTACAATGACAACAACAATTAAAACAGGAAGGAAGTGTGATACTACTTTTTTTTTTGGGGGGGGGGGGAATCATCATTGGGGGTAGGCATGAGAATCATCTTCTTGCAATAAATTAGGTATTTCTGATTCAAGGATAACATTTGCGTTTTTTAGTAACCAATCTATCTACACTTAATTGTTTTTCTCTGGTTCGCATTACTTTTCTGAAATAGTCCACATCTCGGTCTAAGTTGTCAATGTTCAGTGTCACATCCTCAGCATTAGGGTGCCACTTCTGAACTAAATTTTGCAGTCGAGTCCAAATCCTAAATATTTCCTTTAGTTCTTCAGTTGATATCTTAGCGCCCTCGACCTCCTCCTCCTCCTCCTCCTCTTCATCACAAGATGAAGGTAATCTTACAGCGAGTTCTTTTTGCCGTTCTTCAAGCTTGTCAATGGTAAATTCTCTTTTGTTGTCTTCAATCAATTCTTCAACATTGGCGCTGTTAATTTCCAAACCCAAAGACTTACCCAGTGATATGATATCTTTCACTATTTGTTCTTGAGATTCTTGCGAAGAATCTCTACTAAGAATAATTTCAGGCCACAGCTTTTCCCAAGAAGAATTAAGGGTGATAGGTGACACGGCTTTCCATACACTGACGACCATTCTGACACATTGAAAAATGTTAAAATGGTTCTTCAAGAAATCTTTGAGAGTCAAGTTTGTATCGTTTGTCACCTGGGAACACTTCTCCAAGAAAGTTCTTAAATAGAGTCTTTTAAAGTTAGAAGTCACTTGTTGGTTCATCGGCTGGAGTAGTGGACTTGTATTTGATGGGAAAAATATGATTTTAATAAAACTACCCAGTCCCGACAACTCATCCATTAAATTTACCGGATGAGCAGGACAACTGTCCATGATTAGCAAGGCCTTCATTGGAAGGTCACTCTTCTCGAGGTAGTCCCTTACACTTGGGACAAATACTTTGTCCATCCACTCTTTGAAAAATTGCCTTGTAACCAAGGCTTTTGAATTAGACCTCCACAGAACACCGAGTTTATTTTTGTTAACGTTTTTTTTCTTAAAGGCTGGTGGGGTTTCAGAATTGTAGACGAGAAGAGGTTTTATTTTGCAGTCACCAAAAGCATTACTACATAACAGAATTGTGATTTGGTCTTTAGTAAGTTTCTGCCTAGGTAATTTACTTTCTTCATCCATAATGCAAGTGTGCTGCGGCATCTTCTTCCAAAACAGGCCTGTTTCGGTCAGGTTGAAAACTTGCTGCGGCAAGTAACCATCTTTGATGACGAATTCTTGAAACTCTTTAACAAAAGAACTGGTACTTTCTTGATCCGAACTTGCAGAATCTCCATGTCTAACAATGCTACGAATACCATTCCTGATTTTAAAATTATAAAACCATCCTCGGCTCGCTTTAAAGTTATCATTTTGCCAACTGGCTGGAGAAATTGTAATTTCTTCTTTTATAGATTCAGGTTTGAGTAATTTACTTTCTTCCTCAGTAATGTACGTTCGCTTTGAAATCTTCTTCCAAAATGAGTTAATATCATCATAATTAAAAACCTGTTGCAACAAGTAGCTCTCTTTTACAACAAAATCTTGAAATTCTTTAACAAAATAATCCCTGGTTTTACTTTGACACAAACGGGAACGTTCATCGTGTCTGACAACACTTTGTATACCACTTCGATTCTTAAAATTATAAAACCACCCCCTACTTGCTTTGAAGTCATTATTATTCTCCGTACTTGTCCCTGGTTTGTCCTTTTGGAGATTATTATGAAGTTGTTTAGCTTTCTCACAAATGACCGATTCCGAAATAGAATCACCGGCCAATTGTCTGTCTTGAATCCATATCAATAACAATTTCTCCACTTCGTCTAACAATGGTGACCTCGTTGTTTTATTTAATATCGTCACCCCCTTAGCTACGTTGGCCATTTTGATTTTGTCCTTGTTTTGGACAATGCTGGACAATGTCGTTCTTGCCAATCCATACTCTCTTGCTACATCGGATATTTTTCTTCCTCTTTCAACTTTGGCGATCATTGCCTTCTTCATTTGGATAGTCACTCGGCTCCTCGGTTTTTCGTTGAGTGCCTTCCATTTTGGTTTTCGGGCCATGGTTTACACACTGCAACATCGTAAAGAACACTAATAAAAATATAATTTACTTTAAGCACTTATTTGGAAATTGTAATGCAGTAAAATAAATTATAAGAAATAAGAAATATTCATGAAATAAACAATATAAACAATTGGTTATCAAATCACACCAACTAATAACAAATGTTTATTCTTACATTTGTCTGAATTTTGGAGATGTTGTTTGATAATTTGGATTATTTGGATTTTTCAGACTATTGTCCTCATCTTTATTGTTATATATACAACATTTTGGCAGATGTACTGTTTGGCCTTCTTCAGGTGTTTCTTACTGAACTTGGGATTCAAAATTTTGTGAAGATTCCCGATTATGACATGAAGGATCCTGAGTTTGACAAGAAACACCTGAAGAAGGCTGGAGAGCCGAATGAGGACAATAGTCTGAATATATCCAAATATTCCAAGTTTATTCTTATAGTTCAGGTTAAAAGTGCAGTAAAGCTAAAGCCGAAGCCAAACTTTTTCTAGAATTTATTTTTCCAATGCAGGCAGAATTGGGGAACAAGAAAAGTTTCTATTAAGTGCAAAATTATCAATTTCTATTTTATTATAATTGTGTGAAATTATGTTTATTAAATAAAGACATACATTCAGAAACTTCTTTTATACATGAATAGATTATTAGCATATATAATAATTATTTTAATATATGTGTGTGTGTGTGTGTATGCATAAATAAAAAGACAAAGATCGGGTTTAGCTAACATGACACACAAACAAGTATCCAGTTAAGCATTACATATTATATATATAATATATATATATATATAATCAGGTCAGAACAAGAAAGGTCATCTTTCTTACCTGCTACTAGTACATGGTTGGTTTATTGATTTTAACGGCATATCAATCCGTGTGGGGTTATGTCATGTCTAACGGTTAGGCCTACTAGTACATTGTAAACTAGTACTACCTTTTCCATAGTCAGGTTGTCAGTGACTAAACTGGCACCGCCATCAGGCACACCTCAACTTGTCTGGTGAGGGGTGGGTGTGTAGACACTGAGCCTCACTAGAATCAAAAGCTGTCAAATGGTAGATGAGCTCCAAAGAGCCAACAGCCATCCATAGAGGCTAGTAGTAGGATTGGGGTACTTACTACTTCCATAAATCCCCAATACAACCTGGTGGAGAGTGCTAGTGCTGGGGTTTACGGGAAGGCTTGCCTCTCATGAAGTGATTCAATACTACCAGAGACAGCACCCTGCAGCAGCTCGGTAGTCCAGTCATCTTGGATTTTTCCCTGCCACTGGATCAACTGTTGGACTGTCAAGACCATGGATGACATCTGTGCACCCTCTGTCCACTTAAAATATCTCACGCACAAGTTTCACTCTATGTGATGTGAGGTCATCTTCATCTGCGATGAACTTCTATAAGCAGTAAGCATTGCAAATCAAATCCCCTCACTAAAAATTTACAATTTTCAAAAAACTAACATGCTAAAATTATACACTATGATTTCATTAGTAACTATAGAAAATTAGGTGGCTATAAGTTTAGACAGCCTTGTGCCAGACAAAGGGATAGATAGAAGAAGAAAATTTGTGAAGACATGCAACTAACTAAAAATTGACCTTGTGTCACATCTTGCTTATGGTTAAAGGATTGGATAAATACATATACAAAAAAGCCTAAGATTGATTGATTGATTGGTTTTAAAGACATTCAACCTATATAGGGTTATTTTATACTTAGAAGTTAGGGAATTACATTCATTATACGTTAATATTTATATTTTTGTATGGTTGTTTCATTTATTTTGGCACAGGGTCCTATTGATTACAAATAATTTTTAAACAGATCTATTTCACCTATAGATGGGACCTTAACAAAGTGGACCTGGGAGTAATGGCAATAAAGGGATACTCCATACTCTCCAGAATTAGAGCCTCACTACTATCAGATCAGTTTAATGTCATACCCAGGTCCCCCCACTTTTTTTAGAATTGGAGCCTCACTATCAGATCAATTCAATGTCATACCCAAGACCTCCCCTTTTTTTGGAGGGGGGGGACGTTAACCCCTTTGCAGTGGATAGCATATTCTAAGCAACACCAAGAGTGGAAAAAGGGTAGCAATGAATTCTGAGACTAAGTGGTAGTAGTCAGTGGAGTAGCCTGTTGTCAATATCAGCCAGACAATGAGGGAGTCTATCCCCTTTTCGCTAGCGTTAGACTAGAGAGATTGTCACACCTACCGTCAGCTCCACACTTTACTGCACAAATCAGATTACCCAAGCTGTGCTACTCATGTGCTGAGTGAGCGAGGATTGGTATTGAACCTGGAATCTTGCAATTCCTAGACAAATGCGCTACTGACATTTTTTTGGTTTTTATTTGAAAAATTTTATTCTAAAAGAACTAAAAAAAAAATAAAATAAAAGATCAAAAAACAGAAAAACAAAAAAAACAAAAAAACAAGCCAACTGTGTCTTGATTATGTTAATAAAGTTAATTTTAATACAAAATATATTTCGATTAGTTTTAGAGGTTTTATTTAGAAAATTTTTAAAAGATTTAAGATAAAAAATTTAGTGGGAGAGAAGATAACCGCCCCTCCCCCTTTTTTCCTGCCGTTTCGCAGTGGAAGATAGTTCTGAAGAAAGCCAGCTTTTATCATTTTATCTGTGTGTGTGTGTGTGTGTGTGTGTGTTTCTTGGCCATGCACAACTCACGTGCAGCCAGTGGGTGGGTTTATTAAGCAAGCAGTGCCAAATTTTCAACCAAAACTTCAGTGGCTTCCGTTGAAAAAAAAGAAAAAAGAAAAACGTTGCCTAGCAACACGTTTATCTGCAAGCTCAGTGAATACCCAAACATGCAACGTGTACTCACCATTATCTCTTCACAAGTCAGAAAAACAAAACCCGAGACAAAAACAGATTCAAATTTTATAATCTTGATGCAGCTTCTTACGAATATAACAGAGGGGGGGGGTGACAAACAAACAGGGGGGGGTAAAATGTAAAAAGGATAAGAATGGTTGTTTTTATCTATGAAAGCAAAGAAAATAATAATAAAAAAAAGGATGGAAGGATGTAATGATAGTTAAATCCTCTCCTTTGTGTCATAAGATATAATACTTATCAGTTCATTATAATGAGGAAGTAAATAACTGAATATTAACAAAAATGATATATACAAAAAAAAAAAAAAAAAAAAAAAAAAAAAAAGAAAAAAGAAAGATATACAAGTTAACAAGAAATTATTTTTTCTTATTAATCAATACTACAGCTGGTATTCTGTTCAGATTTCAAAATCCCAGAGAATTTTATGCGTCTTATTTTCTAGGACATATTCTGGTTTGTGTATATACCATTTGTTAGTATGTTAGTCGAATTCTAATCTCTTGCACAATTTCCAGTAGATCACCCTTCCAGCCCAGTCATGCTTTGTCTTGTACTCCTTTTGTGCCAGTTTGCTGCATTCAACTATTATATGTCTAAAAGTTTCATCTCCTTTCATCACCATTTCATCTGTCTCCAGATAACCTACATTTACTATTCTGTTGTGAGAGGAGGAGGTTAGAAAATTAATTTTGACTAACAAGAAGATAGCCCCGTTGGTTTGAATTCAAAGTTTTCCTTCTCCAAACTGGTTGCCTAACTAAGGTTAAAGAGCCCAGTCTGTCCTACTATTTACCCATTGGAGAATAGTTAGATTTGTACCTTTCCAAAGGGTATTAGCGTTATGTGAAATGCAAACATCCTCATCCAGGATTTTAACTCATATCGTTTCCATTTCTTACAACGATAACCATTACACCACATACCTTCATCTAATTCATTACAAAATTACAGTATGGCTGGTTTAGCTCAGTCGGTAGAGTGTTCAGCTAGGAATCACAAGGTTCTTGGTTCAATACTGGCCCTCGCTAACTCAGTGAATGAGTAGCAAAGGCATCTGTGTGGTAAAGTGAGGAGCTGATGGTAGGTGTGGCGCTCCACCTCAAATGCTAAAATAATCTCCTTGGTCTAGCACTAGTAAAAAGTGGATAGACACCCTCACTGTCTGGCTGGGAACGATATTAGGCCATCCCGACGACAACGGTCACCCCCGACAATATATATATATATATATATACACACACACACACAAACAAACAACCTGTGACCCCATTGAATTTCCAGCTATTTATGATGATATTGAGGTTTCTATTTACAAAGGAATGGAATGCACTCGTGGCATAATGGTTATGGTGATAGGAAATGAAATCAGTGATCAGAGATCAAATCCTGGTTAGTTGGTTGGTTAGATTTTATGGCATTTCAACACTTGCTGGGTTATTTTATGCTGAAGATGTTTTGTTTTATTCATTCTTGATGGATATTCAATATTTCTTTAAAACTCAATTTTTTTAACTCAATTATTTTTTCAATTTATAAACCCATAGATGGGACCCTAACAGGTACTACCACTTTGGGGCAGAGTGGATTAATGGTAATGAATTGCCCAGAGCTCCAGTACTGGAACTTTATCATCATATAGAGTTTAATGTCATTAAGACCCTCAGCCATCACCTTCTAGCACATATATGATAAAAAGGATTGCGACTTGCCATAAGGGCAATAGGGTTGGGACAATCATATAGGTGTTAGGGCTTGATGTGAGCAGCTGATTGATCAGAGGGGTCTCTCTAACTGCCCGTCAAGACTATGTAATGGCCAAAGTGGAGTGTTGCATGTCATGGACTGCTCAGCCACCAGGGTTCCATCCTAAGCATCACTGGTCACCATCCATAGTCAACAGGTGGCCCCATTGGTGTGTGTGTGTAGGGGGTGTCTTCTTTGATTTAACTCTCCTTCATTCTTTTTTTCTTCCCATAATGTTTCATTGAAACAGATTAGCTTTATCACTTCCACGCACTCACCCTCTCTCTCAATCTTTCCCCTACTCTTTATTTCTTATTAAATTTTTTCTGTCTTCCCTTTCTTTGTGATACAATAAGAATAGTTCATAATTTAGCTGAGGTGATGATGCTCATTAGAAATAAGAATTCGGTGAATGAGCAACACCAGATAATCAGGATTTACTTATTGCATTTCCTCTTAGACAATCTCAGCAGATCGTTGTAGATCCAATGAGAAAAAAGGAAATACTTTATAATAAAGAAGGTCTGCAAAATAGTTTGAAGTTTGTTTTTAAAATGTTTTTTTGAATAATTAAATTTTTGAAAACAAAATTCAAACCATTTTGTGGACCTTCTTTATCATAAAGTATATATATATATAATATATATATATATATATATATATATATATATGTGTGTGTGTGTGTGTGTGTGTGTGTGTAGAAAATATAAAAACAAAGTATTCAGAAAAAAGATTTATTTTTTATGGCAAAGTCAATATTTAAACATTTCAGTTTAAACATTCGTCTGGATAATACAAAAGAATGGAGAAAAAACTATTGTATGAATAATAATGGATGTTTTAAAGTGACAGGAGTTAAGAAATGTATTTAGGGAAAAGGCTTATAACTATATTTTGGCAAGCGTTCATTTTGAAAGTGAAGACATGATTGGTACACGTGAAGACAAACGTCAAGATGTGATTGGTACTTCCCCCCCCCCTTTCCTTCTACTTTTCTCAAAAATTCACACAATTCTTTTCTCGTCTTTTTATCAATGGTGTCTTCATAAAATGTATCACATATCTTGGACATCTCAGCATGCTCCAATCATGTCTTGACTTTCATCTTCAGGTATACCAATTATGTCTTGACTTTCAAAATGGACACATGCCAAAATACAGTTATGAGCCTTTTATTTACTTTACCAGGTTTGGTTGGTTGGATTTTACAGTAGGTCAACCCATCTAGGATTATTTCATGCCAAAGACTTTTTTTTTCAAACTCAATTTTTTTAAAATAAATTTTTTAACTCATTTTTTTTTTATCCATTTAACCCATAGATGGGACCCTAACAGGTATGACCACTCCAGGTCAGAGTGGACCTGGGGTTAATGGTGATGAAGGGGGTACTCCACACTCCCCAGAGCTCCAAGATTGGAACTTCACCATCCAGATGCAGTTTGACATCATACCCAGGACACTAAGAACCTCAACCACTGCCTTCTAACACCTATATGATAAAAAGGGGGAGGTGGGGTTTGCCATAAAAACAATTAGGGTTGAGACAATCATATAGGTGAATGACCATCAGATTGATCGGAAGGGGCCTCTATAGCCAAAGTGGAGTGTTTCAGGTTCTGGACTGCTCAGCCACCAAGATTCCATCCTTAAGCATCATGGGTTTTCACCCATGGCCAACAGGTGGTCCCACTATGGGGATTTTACACTCTGCAGAGGTGCAGTCGGTGTATTCTACAGCCCCAGCCAACAGGGAAGTTTATTTTACTAGAACTTGAAAGAATTAATGTAGTTTATAATAGTTACGATTTGTGTGGCTATTCTAGGGCTGAATGCAGTTTTACAGTGGAGATTCTTTGTGGATTAAAGTTTGATCTTTTCTTGAAGTAGAAAGATGTAGTATCAGTTTTAATCCTTGTCTGTTAATCTGTCCTAAAAATAGAAAGATGTATTGGATATAATCCTTGTCTGTTAATCTGTCTTCGAAGTAGAAAGCAGTCCTTCCAGCGAGTAATTTTAGAACAATTTATCAACACCTTTAAATAGTAAATTAAATACATATTTGTGCATTTTTGATTGGCCAATTCAGCCACCAGTTTTGGAACAGTCTATGAATATAAGTTGTGGTTTTTAGCACAACTTATACCTAAAACTATTCCAATAATAATGATGAATTGCAAGTAAGCAACATGGATCATCTGTAACATCCTTGTTGCAGCTATTTATCTCTTATTATTATAATGGAGATTATGTAAGTAAAAAAGATGGAAATAAATTTGGCATATGTTGAGAAGATAAATGGAAAAATATAAATATATTTGTATGGATGAAATTTATTATATGCTGACACGTGTTTCAACGGGAATTTGTTTATATATACAACATTCTAATTGAAAATTATTTCAAAAATAAATAATAGAAAACCATATGTAAACAGGTTGTCTTCTATGGAGTATAATGTTTTGATTTTTAAAAAAAGAAAAAGAAAAACGGGCGATACAAGAAATTTGAAAACGATCACATCATAAAATGGAATGTTTTCAAAAATTTTAAAAGCATTTCTTGGTTTGAAAAATAATTTTTTTTTTTTCTTTTTTTAAAAATCAAAACATTAAGCTCTGAAGAAGAAGAAATGTTTACTTATGGTTTTCTATCATGATTTTATTTTATTTTTAAAATAATTTTTAATTAGAATGCCTTATATGTTAACATGTATTCTCATCGAAATAAATGTCAACATATAATAAATTTCTCCATACATATATGTTTATATTTTTCTATTTATCTTCTCAACAAATGAAGTTTATGTAACTATCTGTCTGTACCCGAAATTATGTCACCACTAATGTCACAATTTCCTTAATTATTTAAGTTATATTCTCAATGATTATGAAATACTCATTATTTAAACTTAATTAGCATCTTACTTATTAAAATGTCTCTATTAAAAGTCTAGCCGAGTTAGATTTGCTGCAAAACTGTCCATAGAGATATATAGCACACATTTCAGGATGTTAAATGCATTAATAATATGGACAGTTTTGCAGCAAATCTAACTCGGCTAGACTTTTAATATTTATTTATTAAAAAAAAAAAAAAATAAATATTAAAAGTTTAGCCGAGTTAGATTTACTTAGCATATGGTGGGAATAATTTGCATCATGATTTTAACAAAACTGGGTTTAATAAATAATTATTTGCTGTTACTGATTTCTAATACTATCATGTTCTCAAACATATTAAAAATAATCCTATATATAATTTTATATAGAAATCAATTAAAATAACATTAAAATAAGTATATTTTTATATTCATTCTTATTTAGTTTTGTTAGTCTTTCTAATTTAATACATTTTATCACATCAAAACTTATATTCTTGCACCCAGCGGGTGCATACTTTTACTAGTTTACATAAAAATTGTTTTACTTAATAATATAAACATAAACTACTTAATAATATAAATATGTAGATAATAATATTTTATACACATTCAATATTTATAGGATTTACACTTAATCAAGTCACAAATGATCTGTTTGTTTTCTTTTCTTCTTTTCTTCTTTTCCTTTTAATCAATGATGTCTGTAAGAAATACATGACAGATTTTCAACATTTCCTCATCTACCAATGATGTCTTGGCTTTTGACTTTGCGTGCATCAACCACGATTTGAACTTTCAAAATGAACGCTGATCAAGAAACGTTTATGAGCTTTTTTTTCTCAATACACATTTCCAACTCTAGTCATTTAAAAAAATATCCATAACTGAACAAAAATTTTCTTTTTCTTTCTTATTATATTGTTAGGGACGTCCAAAACAGGTGCGCACAGTTTTTACCTTAAGATTTAAAACGATTTTAAAATATCTAAATATATTCCTTCATGAAAAAAAAAAAAATCCATTTAAAAGAAAAAACCCTGCATATTTTTAAAAAATCAGCCATAATATAATCCTGATGAAGATTTAAGATGAACCAAAATCTTTAAACGTTGACATCAACATCAAAATAAATTCCTTTTTTGGAACACTTTGTTTTTTAAAAATTTCTATACAATCTACAACAATATATTCTCAAAAAACACTTGTGTGTATCAACATACTCCGAACTTAGGCTTGATTTTTAAATCATTTTTCCATGAAGTAGGATGATGAGCATGTGATTAAATAAGGAAAAATTCACTGGAATAAAATTTACAAGTTACCACTTATTTGATTCAATTTTAAAATGAAATTAAATTAACATGCGACGTCAGCAAATACGTCACCACATTCTACTTGGTATGTGTGTGTGGGGGTCTCTCCAGACAAGTATCACCTGCTGTTTTACATTTCCATGGAAAAAAAAAAGTTTAAAATTTTAACTCTAACCACACACCTACATCACCTCACATCAGGTAATGGTTAGCCAGCTACAAGTGAATTTGAGTCTCATTGGGTGACCTATATATTGACCTTGTGCCACACCTCAACAAATGTTTAAGAATTTGGGGAGGAGTGAAATTCTATATGACAGAGGCAGTGAGAAAAATTAAATGTGTCAAAAATAACAAAAACAAAAGGTACTAAATAGGCTACAGTCCCAAGCCGATTATCATTCAGTTGTGTCGGATGTAAAAAGTGGCCGAATAAATTGTCCTTTATTATCAAAATGATATCACCCCAAAATTCCAATTTTTTTTCGCGCATAAGTTTATTGCCGCAAGAATTAATAAAATAAGTTTTAAGTGATTAAAATACGTATAGAACGAAAATAGCTCCGAATTCAATTAGCCAATGAGATTACAGATTTTATCTGGAATGTAAACATCAGCTGGTGTTCTGTGTTTATGAAATAAAAAAATATTAATTTAGAATGACCCTCAAAACACCCCCAAAAAATTCCTAATAATATGCTTTAGTAACTAAAGCAAACAATAATAATGCTTTAGTAACTAAAGTAAACAATTTTTTTTCTTCAGGAAAAATTTCAAAATATAATTTTCAATTAAAGAACTGGCCTTTTAGAAAAAAATTTTTTTTTTTTTTAATGAACCTAAAATGCGTATGACTTTAGCCCCCCTACAGAAAATAATTTACCAAAAATCAGGGAATTATCGGATTTTAATGAAACTTTCAGTGTTTATTTATCAATGAACGATCTTTATAATGCATTATTTATTTTATTTCAAAACTTTCTCATTTTTTTCAGGTCACTTAATTTTGACCCCACCTTATGTTGGGGGCGTAAATTGTTTTGGTCATTTTCGATACTAATTACAGTATAAATAAAGAGATAAAAGACCGAACTTATGAATAGAAACAACAAAAATTTACGCGATATGCGAAATACTATTATTTTTTTATTTTTTCTAAAAAGCAAATTCGCTTATTACTCATTTTATTTACGTGACTTGTTGTCACATGATGCGAAATACTATTATTTTTTTTTTTTCTTAAAAGCAAATTCGCTTATTACTCATTTTATTTACGTGACTTGTTGTCACATGATGCGAAATACTATTATTTTTTTTTTTTCTAAAAGCAAATTCGCTTATTACTCATTTTATTTACGTGACTTGTTGTCACATGATGAGTCCACGTTTTCAATGATACAATTTTATGCTTTTTGGAAGGTAAAATGCACATAAAACATTTTTTGTCGCTAACAACTGTTGCTTCTTCTTCGCTGGAGGTGGCCATTTTTACTTATTCATATTTCGAACACACGATTTTCATTTGCTTATTCCGTTATCGGAGCTACTCCATTTTGCTTCGTATTTTTTTTACAAAGTAGTCCGTTTAAATTTTACTTTTCGCATAATATCAAGATATGCCACCGATTGCGAAAACTTTTTATTAGCCTTTTTTGATTTTTAATTAATAATTACGCTAAAATTATTACCGCTAATTGTTGAGCATCGTAACCCGAAAACTAAGCCCTTTTTGACGTCTGGGACTGTAGCCTAAAAGCACTTTAACGCGCAAGAGATCATATCATTAGATTATGTATAAAAAGCATTACATTTCATTGCATTTCAGGGAAATACCCGAGACCTTAGAGTTTTCGACTTCTAATGCTATTTATACGTAAAATGCAATTCTAATTTTTGCACGCTAATTGTGCATTAATTTATTTTTTTAAATTAAAAAAAACACTTTAGAAGTCGTTGATTTGTATGAACAATATTATTTCTAAGCACTTAAAAAAATCTTAGCAGCAAACAAAGCGAATACAACGAGGTGAATTTTAAACAAAACAAACAAACAAAAAAAATGAATACATCTACTTGAAAGCAAAAACGAACAAAAGAAAAAAAAGAAGGGTAGTCCAGAAAACGCAAGGATAAAATAAAAGTATAGAAGAAATAAATGCTTTGGTTTATTTAACGGCATATCAATCCCTAACGGATTATTTAATGACAATTTTTTTTACTCATTTATAATCATAACAATCATTTATATTTTCAACGCTCTATCTCTTGCAAATTACACGTTTGTTTTTATTTGTCTGTCTGTAATGGTATCAAAAGTATTTTATCAATTATTATTTTATAAACATAAACAATTAAATGGTTTCAAAATAACTATATTCTTGTTTAATAATAATTTGTTTACAGTTTGAAGCATTCCTATCCAATACAATACTAATAATTTTTAAACAGATGTATTTGACCCAGGGATGGGACCCTTACAGGTGATACTACTCCGGGTCAGAGTGGACCTGTGTGAAAAAAACAACATTGAATAACTGAACTGGAGTCTCACATCTGATGCAATTCAGTGTACTTCTTGTTGAGCACCCCACATTAAAGTGACCTTGTGTCACATTCTGGACACGTGGGTGGTCGAATAAAATGCTTAGGGTGCAGTCGGCGTTTGTAGAAAGGGCGTGGAATATAGGGACACGGAATTTTAAAATAGAAAGGTTTTAAATAACAATCAAGCATGTAGTTTGATTTATTGAACTTCAGCATCAAACATTATTTTGTTTTTCACTTTTTTTTAATTCTCCAAAATCTAATGAGAAAGAAAAGAAGAAAGAAAAAAAAAAGTTAAGTTCAATTTAGCGTCGGAAAAAATTAAATATCAAAAGTACTACATACTTAAGCGATTTTTTTCCCGTAATAAATTTGGAAACAAATGTTTTAAGTGAGATTGTTATATTTATTATACGTTCATTTTTGTGCTGTAATATGTTTCAATGTTTATATTTTTATAAATGAATAATATTTTTCTGAAAATACGTAAAAATATTTTTTCCGACGCTAAATTTGAATTTTAGCAAAAAAAATATTAGTGTTTCTAGCCCTCACCAGACACTAAAATTTACATTTATCTTAAAATTTAAATATATATTTACTTTTTTACATTCACAAACATAAACATTTAGTTAAAGTTAACTTTTACACTATTTGATTCATTTTTTATTGAAATATTTTTAGCGCATTTTTTTTTTTTTTAATTTAATTTTTTTTTCTTGGTGGATATAATCCTGACTTTCGGTTTGTATTTAATTTTCTACACATAATTAATTAAACGAATTCATTAAACTCGGCACATCTATTATTTCAAGGGGACATGTTCTATTCTACTCAAGTACCAAAATAAGAAATCCAGTGGTTGTGATCGGACTAAAAGTGACTATTACACTAATTTGTTATTTGGATTAAATTAAAATAAAATCCACGTGGACATCATCAACGTATATTTCTTTCTTTCTGGTCATCAAATTAATTATAACCTAATGTTCTGCAAAAGCAATGTTCGTATTTTAATGTCAATATGTTACTTTTTCCTAGAAATATTTACATTATTTTCTGTATTGGTATTCATATCTAAAATGAATTATTTTATCATACGTTTAGTGTTTGTTTATTTATATACAGAGCTTCCCTAGAGCATTGCCGAAAAATTAATACCAAGCTAATCAAATACGTGAGATGTTTGATAAGAAAAGAATTTTATCCATATCTTAAATTCGCAAAATAAAGTATAAATAAAATTCTAAACATACCATGAAATCAGGATATCACTAATTCTAAACAAATAAGTTTAAAAAAGAAATTACTTACGGATTTTTAAGCGGCGTATTATTATCTTCACTCATCTCTTTCGTCCGTAGTTAAATAAAATCTAAAACTGAACCGCACGTGCAGGAAGTTATTATATGCGCGTGCGTTGATGTTGAAAAGAAAAAAATACTTCCGGTTAAAACTCATATAAATTGTTGGACTTGGGATGGACAACAGTAAAAAAAAAATGGTTTCGGAGATTCGAAAATTAGGGAGTAATTATACAGACTTGGTATTTTTTGTTTAGTTTATAAGAAACGAAATATATAATAAAAATTACTAGCAGGACCTGGGCATCACAGTATGATAATTTAATTATTACATTTGATATGTTTACTTAAGAGCTATTGCTAAATAGTTCAATATGTAAAAAATAAAATCTTGATTTAAATCTCTCTATTTTTTTCTTTACTTCTTTTAAGCTTTTCCATATGTTCGATTAAAAGAGATTAGTGTTATCGCTTCTGCATGCTCACCCCTTTCTCTATCTTTCTTTTTTTCTATATTTTTACTGTTTAGCATGTCCTTTTTCTTCCTTTTCTTTATTTATGATAAAAACAGAATCGTCCATTATTTAACTGAGGTGATCTCACTAATAAGAATTTGGCAGATAAGCAACACCAGATAATCAGAATTTTGTATTTTTGCATTTCATCTTGGACGATTTGGACGGTTTCATTTTTAACATGAGGGTGTTGCAAGATGATAACAGTCATAGAATTAAGGAACACGACTATTAATATATAGATTGCAATAATTCTCCTGGCACTCAATGTATTCATAAATTTCAAATTCAAAACATAAATTTCTTAAAGGAAACATTACTAGTTAACTTTTGACTATGGTACTTGTCTGAAGAAATGGTCCAAATAGAATGTCATGATGTAAAAACTGATATCACATGGAATATAATTTTGAATACTAGAGCACAAATAATAACAATAGCAAAATAAATCAGAAGCATTGATGATTGGGTGGGTGGGGGTATTTAAAACCCTACCTCTATCCATTGGAGGGAAGCCTCACTAAAATATTTGGATTGTAGTTACTCCACTGCATTTCTCCTAACATTATAAATCATGGTGTAATGGTTAGCAAGCTAGTCTCACTGATCCATTACTACTGTATAGCAGGTTCAATCCTCTCTGGATGCTCCATACTTGTGACATATCCATGGAGAATGGATGGGTTAAATACCTACATTAATAAATTACCATCAAGTCACACTGAAATACTGAAACCTCTATATAAATATAGTTAAGCAGTGATGAGCCTGTTCAGTACTTTGATGGGTTTGGTTTGGTTTGTTTTATGGCATATCAACCTCAGTGGGCCATTTAATGCTGACAAAGATTAAAAATAAATTTGTTCTTAATAGATACTCAATTTTTTTATAAGCACAGTTTTCTATTTGACACATAGATGGAAGCCTAACAGGTACTACCACTCCGGGTCAGAGCGTATATGTGGGAACAATGGTGATGAAGTAGTGCTCCACATTCCCCAGACCTCCAGAACTGGAACCTCACCATCAGTTAGAGTTTAACATCATACCCAGGACATGAAGACCCTCAGCCACTGCCTTCTAGCACATATATGATAAAATGGGTTGGGGCTTGCCATAAGGGCAATAGTATTGGGACAATTATATAAGTGCTAGGGCTTGACATAGCCTGCCAATTGATTCGAGGGGGCCTCTCCAACCACCCGTCTAGCCCAAGTAATGGCCTAGTGAAGTAAGTGAAGTGTTGCATGTCATGGACTGCTCATCCACCAGGATTCCGTCCTCAAGCATCACGGGTCACCACCCATGGCCACCAGGTGGCCCCATGGGGGGATCTTATAACCCTGTAGAGGTGCAGTCGGTGTAGTCTAAAACCCCACTGACAGGGCTAACTTTGATGGGTAACGATTAAAGCTATAGCATCTACTGTAAGTAACCTGAGGCCCGTGTGCCTAAGTAAATAGCAACATTATACAATAATGACACACTATCAAGTCACAATAAAAGCATTGGTTCCTGTTAGATCACTGAAATTAAACAGCAATGAGCTTGTTTAGTACTTTAGTGAGTGACCACTTAAGCAACAACAGGTACCGTAAGGAACCTGAGGCATGTATGCTATCTCTAAGCAAATCATAGTAAATAACAATATTACCTATAGTAAGGAGACCAGTTAATGACCTTATTACCCCTGGATCTGCAAATCTTTACCATTTAAGTCACAGTTCGTAACCATGTAAATGAAGTTCAATTAAATGAACATTTTTCTAAAGTTTGTTAAAAGAAAATACTGAGGACTGCTGAGCTTATTTTAATTTTTACAAATAACTGAAGCTATTTTATTTATTTAGTATCTAGCTGGACCTGTGGATATACCACAATATGATAATTCAATTATTACAACATTTGATACGTTTACTTAAGCTAAATATACATTTACTTATTGCTAAATTGTTCAATATATAAAAAGTATGATTAATTTAACTCTCTCTCTCTCTCTCTCTCTCTCTCTCTCTCTCTCTTTTTCTTTCTTTCTTTCCTTCTTTTCATTATGTTTGATTGAAACAGATTAGTGTTATCACTTCTGCATGCTCATCCCCTTCCTCTATTTTTCCCCTACTTTCTTTCTTTCTTTCTAATTATGTTTTTCTATGTAACATGTCCTTTTTCTTCCCTTTCTATCTTTACAATAAAATGGAATGATCTATTATTTAACTGAGGTGACAACACTCATAAGAAATAAGAATTCGGTGGATAAGCAACAACAGATAATCATGATTTACATTTTTGCATTTCATCTTGGATGATCTGGACAATCTCATTTTAAACCAGAGGATGTTGCAAGATGATCACAGTCATACTTTTAAGGAACATGAGTATTAGATTCTATAAAACTGCCCTTGCTTATCAACCCTAACAGTGAGGCTTAGAATATGCCAAGTATAATATCTGCAGTGGGTAAGACACAAAAACAGGGATCCTGTGTATGACACTAAACTGAACCTGGTGGTGAGGCTCCAGTTCTGGAGCTCTGGGGAGTTTGGAGTGCCTCTTCATTGCAATTATTCTGTATGGCAAAAAATAATTTTAAATTCTATTTAAAAAATAGAATAAAATAAAATGTGTGAAATGATAAAAATAAGAATAAAGAATATAAATCTACACTTTCCCATCCTGTAAGGAATTTTGGTCATCTGACCTGGGTTCCAACTTTCCCATCAAGGGTCATACTTTTAATCAGCAGTTTTTGATGAAACACAAGATTAGGCAGTACTCCATGCCAAGAACTGAAAATTTATTCCAAAAATAAAATTTTGAAAAAAAGCCAGAATACATCAACTGCACCTCTGCAATGGCGCCACCTGTTGGCCATGGGTGGCGGCCCGTGGTGCTTAAAGCCAAGAATCATGGTGGATGAACAGTCATGCAACACTCCACTTTGGTTCTTAGTTAGGCTAGATGGGAGATCAGAGAGGTCCCCTCCAATCCATCAGCAGGCCATGTCAAACCCTAGCACCTATAGGATTGTCCCATCCCTATTGCCCTTTTCGTTCATATATGTGCTAGAAGGTAATCACTGAGGGTCTACATGTCCTGGATATGACATTAAACTGTATCTAATGGTGAAGTTACAGTTTTGGAGCTCTGGGGGAATGTGGAGTACCCCTTCATCACTATTACTCCCAGGTCCACTCTAACCTGGAGAGGTAATACCTGTTAGGGTTCCATCTATGTGTTAAATAGAAAACATGAGTTTTAAAACGTGTTTAAAAATTCAGTTTAAAAAAAAAGAATTTTCAATGAATAAAACAAAATGTCTTCAGCATAAAATAACTCAACAAGAGTTGACATGCCATAAAATCCATGGGGTTGTGTTTTGGAACTATTTTTTAACAATTTTAATTTTAACTAGGCGGGGGGGGGTAGGGGTTGGGGTTGGGGTTGGAACTATTTTTTGACAATTTTTTGAAAGCATAAATTATCTATATTTTACAATCATAAATAAAATAATGTCTATTCTTCTCTAACAAAAATACGTCTCTGTCATTATTATTGTTAACACAACTATTGGCTGAACTTGCACAACCCAGAAAAAAAAAAAAAAATCCCAATCCCAAACCATAACCCTAACCCCAACCCCAACCCTAACCCTAACCCCAACCCTAACCCTAACCCCCTTAGTTAAAATTAAAATTTTTATTACAAAGTTTGTGGGTTCTTTTTTTTTTTTGGGTCACTGCAAATTCAGCCCAACTGCTATGGTAGAACGATATGGGGGATCGGTTTACTATAAACTTATACGTGGAATTGAGCACCACTTAAAACTCAAAAAATATATAACTTTTTAGAATTTTTTAAAAAAATCTGATACATTGGTGTGTAATCGTAAATAATCCATTGAAGAAATAAAAAAAATTATTTTTCAGCGGTTCCGATATGGGGATCGGTTTACGATAAACTTATACGTGAAACTGAGCACCCCTGAAAACTCGAAAAATAAATAACTTTTGAATTTTTTTTTTTCAATCGTATAGATTGGTGGGCAATCGATAATAATCCGTTGAAAAAAAAAATTAAAAACAAAAATTTTACATACGGGGTTCTGAAAGTTCAGGTCCGCCGAAAAAAGAAATGAGTATCCATTAAGAATTAATAAAACAAAATGTCTTTTGCATAAAATAATCAAACAAGGGCTGACACACCGTAAAATCCAACTCACTAGGGATTTAATGTGTTTCAACTTCGTGGATTATCTTTTTGTTCTTTTTGTAAACATGATTCATTCTTGAGTAAATTTCATATGGTTTGCATGTCTCAGCCACCAAAAATTTGATGACAGACTTCTGTTCAAGCCTGAAATACTGTTTAACTTGCTACCATTTTAAATAACCTCAAAACAAATATTTTTACGAGATTAACATTTTTGCTGTAAACTAACTTCAAGCAATGCAGAGTTTAAATTTATGGAAAAAGTTCTGAAAAAAATCTATTTTGTTGTTTAAAAAAAATAAATTCCTCTTATTTATTGAATGAGATTTGTACAGGGTGATTGTAAAGTAACTCCCTATTTTTAAAATCTTAAAATTCATTTTTGAATCATTATTTTTACAAAAAATGGATATGAGAAGAACACACATAACAGGGAGTTTTATTCAAAATTCTATATGGACACTAGCATTTGCCTTCAGTCTCTTAAGCCACTTGGAATTCGCATCAATTGATCTTCCCAGAAACTCTTGTGAAATGGCAGAAATAAATTCTCATATTCGTTCTTTAATTTCTTTCAAACTCATTGGTTTCGTAGAGTAGACTTGTTCCTTCAGCCAACCCCAAAGAAAAAAGTTGCAGGATGTTAAATCAGGTTTTTTAGCCAGCCACTCATGTGGGCCACGTTTACCCATCCATCTCCCAAGAAAATGGTGATTCAACCATTCATGACCAATAATAGCAAAATGTTGATGAGCATCAAAAACAACAACACAGATTTAATTGCCATATATTAAGGAACATACATTAAAGAATTGAGAAAAATGTAACTGCATATAAAAGAATTATAAATAGTTTAAAATAGGGAGTTACTTTTCAATCAGCCTGTATATTAAGGAACATACATTAAAGAATTGAGAAATATGTAACTGCATATAAAAGAATTATAAATAGTTTAAAATAGGGAGTTACTTTTCAATCAGCCTGTATATTAAGGAACATACATTAAAGAATTGAGAAATATGTAACTGCATATAAAAGAATTATAAATAGTTTAAAATAGGGAGTTACTTTTCAATCAGCCTGTATATTAAGGAACATACATTAAAGAATTGAGAAATATGTAACTGCATATAAAAGAATTATAAATAGTTTAAAATAGGGAGTTACTTTTCAATCAGCCTGTATATTAAGGAACATACATTAAAGAATTGAGAAATATGTAACTGCATATAAAAGAATTATAAATAGTTTAAAATAGGGAGTTACTTTTCAATCAGCCTGTATATTAAGGAACATACATTAAAGAATTGAGAAATATGTAACTGCATATAAAAGAATTATAAATAGTTTAAAATAGGGAGTTACTTTTCAATCAGCCTGTATATTAAGGAACATACATTAAAGAATTGAGAAATATGTAACTGCATATAAAAGAATTATAAATAGTTTAAAATAGGGAGTTACTTTTCAATCAGCCTGTATATTAAGGAACATACATTAAAGAATTGAGAAATATGTAACTGCATATAAAAGAATTATAAATAGTTTAAAATAGGGAGTTACTTTTCAATCAGCCTGTATATTAAGGAACATACATTAAAGAATTGAGAAATATGTAACTGCATATAAAAGAATTATAAATAGTTTAAAATAGGGAGTTACTTTTCAATCAGCCTGTATATTAAGGAACATACATTAAAGAATTGAGAAATATGTAACTGCATATAAAAGAATTATAAATAGTTTAAAATAGGGAGTTACTTTTCAATCAGCCTGTATATTAAGGAACATACATTAAAGAATTGAGAAATATGTAACTGCATATAAAAGAATTATAAATAGTTTAAAATAGGGAGTTACTTTTCAATCAGCCTGTATATTAAGGAACATACATTAAAGAATTGAGAAATATGTAACTGCATATAAAAGAATTATAAATAGTTTAAAATAGGGAGTTACTTTTCAATCAGCCTGTATATTAAGGAACATACATTAAAGAATTGAGAAATATGTAACTGCATATAAAAGAATTATAAATAGTTTAAAATAGGGAGTTACTTTTCAATCAGCCTGTATATTAAGGAACATACATTAAAGAATTGAGAAATATGTAACTGCATATAAAAGAATTATAAATAGTTTAAAATAGGGAGTTACTTTTCAATCAGCCTGTATATTAAGGAACATACATTAAAGAATTGAGAAATATGTAACTGCATATAAAAGAATTATAAATAGTTTAAAATAGGGAGTTACTTTTCAATCAGCCTGTATATTAAGGAACATACATAAAGAATTGAGAAAAATGTAACTGCATATAAAAGAATTATAAATAGTTTAAAATGTGGAGTTATCTTTCAATCAGTCTGTATATTAAAATAAAGAATCAATTTAAATGATGAAATTCTTTTGTTTTCTGAAATAAAACAAAGAGAAATTGTGGTTTAAAATTTGTGTTTTCTGTCACAATAATTGTCTGTAAATGATCATCAGTTCAGACTGACGTGGATTTAGTCTGTTGCATCTTTGAAATGATCAACTCATATGAAAATATCTTGGGCTAAATCCCGGGATTAATTGTGACAAAAATCTCTTAAGACAAAATATCCTTAATCCTATAGACATTTATCAAAGTCAATTAATTTTTCGTTTTTTTTGTACTTTCCTTTCAGTTATTTCAGTGAAATCTGTCAATCATAATTGTGGTTGGTTGGTTGGATTTTATGGCATGTATACCGAAAACGTTTTGTTTTATTCATTCTTGATTGGTATTCAATTTTTTATAACTCAATTTTTTAAAACTCATTCTTTTAAACAGGTTTTTTTTATTTAACCCATAGATGGGTCCCTAACAGGTACTACCACTCCGGGTCAGAGTGGACTTGGGAGTCATGGTGATGAAAGAGTACTACACATTCCCCAGAGCTCTAGAAATGGAACTTCACCATCAGATAGAGTTTAACATCATACCCAGGAAATGAAGACCCTCAGCCACCACTTTCTAGCACATATTTGATAAAATGGGTTGGGGATTGCCACAAGGGCAATAGAGTTCGAACAATCATATAGATGCTAAGACTTGACATGACCAGCTTGTTGATCAGATGGAGCCTCTCTGATTGCCCGTCTAGCCTAAGGGCCAAAGTGGAGTGTTGAAAGTCAGGAATTGCTCAGCCACCAGGGATCCACCCTTAAACCATCACGGGTCGCCACACACGGCCTGCATGTGTACCCATTGGGGGGAGTGGGATCTTACCCCTCTGCAGAGGTGCAGTCGGTGCATTCTAATGCCCAGCCGACTGGGCTGTAGACGCATTTATTACATGAAAACAGGTTATGCATTACATATAGGCGGTTGTTCTTCATTTACCCAAGTAACTTTTTCCTCGCTTGTTCCCGGGTCTATACGTAGTAAGTAATTGAGAGTTACCTACCCTATTTATGATTACATCCCCTTTCGGAGAACTCTTTAGTAAATGCTAATCTATTTAAACACATGTAACAATTATTCTAAGCAGAATAAAACTTTCTTAATTATTTCGTTGTTATCTTTTGTCATTACACAATATTCATTATTGCCTTTCAATGAATTTATGTCCAGGTGTGAAAGATTCCTTTCCTGTTGACCAAACTCAAAGGAAATGCAAACGAGTTTGAGACTTTCTAATTGAATTTATCTTTGAAAACAAACAAGATTATTGAATTTACTGCTTGCACCGAACTTTCTGTCTTGCCACAGTTAATCAATTTGGAATTTTTAAGTCTTAATCACTCACCACAAGAAATCCTTTAAAGCACTAGACGTGTAGTAAGTAACAAAGTTGTCACTTTGTGGAATTACCTTGCTTGTTTGCAAATAATTTATGCTAATAGCCGCTAGATGGCGTTGTTAAAGCATCTCTATCGGCTGTCGTATTTGGTAAATCCCCTTGATGGTAACCAGTATCCATACAGAGTTAATACATGTACTTTCTTGCTGGTCAGCCAGTTCTGGTGTGCCAATGGGTAGGAGTCCACAGGAGAACGTCGCTGATATGTTCGTTCTTACCTCTCCAACAGTGCCCAGCATGCTTTCTTAGATGGTTTGCGATATGGTGTTGTATACTTACATTGACATCGTACACCGAACATCGGGTATATAAACGAGAGTGTAAGAGAGTTCTTCGGTGAGAGAAAGAGAGAGAGAGAGAGAGAGACAGACAGACAGACAGACAGACAGAGACAGAGACCAGAGACTTATTTCGTTACATCTTGCTGACTTTATTACTGCTTCTAATCGCCATGTTCCTATCTTCTGCAGATTCTTGCTATCTTGTCTGGTTGTTTCCTCTTCTTCTTCTCTGGCCGACATTTTGTATAGGTGCTCTCTTCTAACTAAGGGCTTCTTCTTTTTAACTAAGGGCTTCTTTTTGGCTAATTTTAATCATTGCTATTAAAATAACCAACAAGTCTTTTGTTGCCTGATCCAACTTTTTTATTTATTTAGCCCATGTTCTTATTCGCCGCGCGGAAGAGAGTTAGACCTCAGCCGTGACACATCTGTCTTGCCACAATGTCCGGTCGAATCTAAAATCTAAATCTAGTCACGTGTTTCTCGTGACGTGTTCTCCAGGGATCAGGTGGGTATAGCCGTCACTGGTAGTTTTCCATTCCCTGATCTCAAAGTTAATGGCCCCTTATTCAGCTTCAGTGTCTGTCAACAATTTATGATACACACATAAATTGTAGCAATGGGGGGTAAATGGCCGTACAAAAATGACCTTGTTTCACATTCTGCCCTTATAGGAAGGGTTGGGTAAATACACACTTGCCTTCACACATAATCAACAAAAGCAACGATAAAAAGAAATTGTGATGTGTTGGATCCCAAGTCAAAAAAAATGGCAACAACATTGGAATAGTAGTGCACAAAACAAATTATTACCAATCAAGCCAACACTAGAAGAATGGAAACCGGGATATACAAAATCCCGAGGGGAGAAGGCAGTACTGTCGCGGCTGCGCATTGGCCACACAATGGTTACGCATTCTGTTATACTTTAAAAAGAAAAAACAACCACGATATGTAACATGTCAAACACCGTGCACTGTTAAACACTTCCTTATAGAATGGGAAGTTTACGCTTCTACCAGGAAAGATTTTTCAACGCAAATGATAGGAAAGATTTGTTTGAAAATGCTAACATAAATATCATTTTGTCCTACTTGCCAGAAATAAAAATATTTTTAAAAAATTATGAATCTGATATGAAATATGCTGTATTTTTATGGTTTTTGAGAAAATCGAGCGTATCCTGTTGCTCAAAAAGTTGATATGACATAGAAAAACTGGGGTCATTTTTGGATTCAAAGGAAAAAAAAAAAAAAAAATAGTAAAAAAAAAACAAGTGTCAGATCCAATTCAACAAAAATTATGTTCCCAGTGTTATATATCTATTCATATATAAAGGGCAGTTTGTATGTATGTATATGTGTATTTATGTATGTCCGGATAAAACTACGGAAATTAAACAATTAACGACAAAGTAAATATGTATATACATTCACTATCACCAGATTTTTATTTGTGTTGAAAATTATGAAAATTTGATTTATATTAGCGAAGATATTAAAAATTAAAATATTTACATAAATTGAAATTCTACTTTGCATTTGTGAATCTCATAGGTAATCGAATCAATATGGGAGCGTAAAACAACCATTTTTGTTCTTTTTATTTATTTTTTTCATGGTAGTAGGTACCATGAAAAAAATGATTGTTTTGCGCTCCCATTCACTATTTATAAAATAATAGTGTTACTTTAGTTTTTTAATTATTGCGTTTGTTTTTTAATGTTCAAATATCATATATACAATTATTAAATCTTTTAAAAATTTTATTAATTTTTCGTATTGAAAAACAACTCAATAAATTAGTAACAAATTAAAGAATAAAATTCAATAATTAAATTTTAATGTGTGATGTCACGTGACGAAAAAAATATTCCTGACCTCTCACCAGGCCAGATTAACACAAGGTCATTTTTACGTGGTGATCTTTATGGGACCTCCTGCGAGGATCGAGCTCGCTATTCAGTAGTAATGGATCTGCAAGCCTAGCTTACTAACCATTATACCACGTTTTTTCTCTTGTACCCAGGTTTCGCCGGGTAGCCGCTTCTAAATAATAATATATAAATAAGAAAACATACCATCCTGTCGGCTGGGGTAGTAAAATACACAGACTGCATCTCTGCAAAGGGGTAAGACCCCCCCCCACTAATGGGATCACCTGTTGGCCGTGGGTGGCGACCCGAGATGGAATCCTGGTAAATGAGAAATCCATGACATGTTTCACTCCACTTAGGCCCATACTTAGGCTCGACGGGCGGTCGGAGAAGCCTCCCGATCATTCGGCTGGTCATGTCAAGCCCCAGCACCTATATGATTGTCCCAATCATATTGCCATTATGCCAACCCCAACCTTTTTTTATCATACATGTGGTAGAAGGTGGTGACTGAGGGTCTTATTGTCCTGGGTTTGACTTTAAACTCTATTTGATGGTGAAGTTCCAGTTCTGGAAGTGTGGGGAATGTGGAGTACCCTTTCATCACCATTACTCCCAGGTCCATTCTGACCCAGAGTGGTGGTACCTTTAGGGTCCCATAGTAGAAAAAACGAGTTTTAAAAAAGGAGTGAAAAATACTGAGTTTTAAAACAAAAATTGTGTACCCATCAAGAATGAATTAAACGCAAGCATCAGCATAAAATGACCCAATGGGTTGACATGCCGTAAAACCCAACCAACAAAACATGTTATAAGTGCTAAACAACAAAAAAGCATTTTTATGATCCAATGAACACAAAGAAATGTGATATAAAAAGGGGTGAATAAACTTACAGGTTTTCCGTTGGTTGTTCTGCTCGGAGAACAGAGCGGAGATAAATGCGCTTATTCGCTCTAAGAGCTAGCATCGATACGACGCACGTCTTGTTCCTTCAGAGCCCGGTCACTAAGAAAGAAAGGGTTAACAGCTTGAATTGTAACGTGAGGGAATGGACACGTGACATGTGAAACCACGCCTACAATCCCAAGGGAGACAATTATATTTGTATCACTACAAAGAAGTTAGTTTCTAGTGGGTATGATGCTCAAAGAGTACCCCGATCTACATGTTATAGGCAAGTGTATGGTTGCAAAAGAAATCAGGCGAAAAGATTGGATTTGATTTCGTTTATTTTAAATAAACAAAAATTGGTAGATTAGAAAATATATAGTTTTTCTTTCAGTCAGTGTGGTGCCAGGAGACGAGTGGGTGAAAGTCTGTTCTTGGCCGGGTGACTTGGTTGTGTGTGGCGTAGTGATGCAATGTGGGTTGGTGGGCTATCAGCTGTCTTCGATTTTGTTCGAAATGTGACGTGTAAAACTCTTCTGTGTACCAATCCCGAAGTAAACTGCTGTTCGTGATTTATGGTTGACCGTTTTATAGCCGTGTTCGGGAGTGTTTGGGATCGAAATCATCTCAGAGAATCTTTTGCTGGAAGGTTTATGACTAGTTGAAAAAAAAAGAAGACTTTTTTGATTATCTGTTAATTTAGTTTTTCACTCGGAAGACTGCGTGGAGCCTCATGCGCAAAGACATGTTTTGTTCATTGTATTTGGAATTCCAGTCGGGTCAACATCCTGTTGATGTTCCATTTTTTCAACCAAATATATCTTTGTTGGATTCTGTTCCGGAGTGTTTTAATTTATTTTGCTGTTGAGTGGGTGTATCGAGTGAATTTGTGAATAAGGAGAGATATTTATTTCTGTTGTGTAACATGCAGAATGTGAGCAAGACTGACGAAAAGCACCACAATCTTGACGAGCCTGATTTCTACAGCATTTTGGTATGATCTACGATGAGAAATGCTGGAAAGGGTTGACTGATGGTGCAGGAATTGTGGTCTGTGGTTGTTTTACCTGCTGTGTAGAAAAAATATAAACACACGAAGTATTCCAAAAGATGAATTTATTCTTATTGGCCAAGTCGACATTATAACGTTTCGGTTTATGCAATCTTCATCAGGGCACGTGGTGAAATGTTGTGTGGAGATAGTGGATGACTTTCAAAATGTGATAAATGTTGATTATATATGTAGAAGGAGAAGAAACCAGTGTCAACATGGTGCAGATTCCAGGATGCATGAAGACATTCGAGATGTTTTGCGGGGATGTGGTAGGAACTATGTTGATAGGGTTGGTGAAACTGAAAAATAGGGGGGGGTTGACTCCGGGATGCAAGAAGACATTCAAGCAGTGGTACGGGGATGTGGGATGGGGAGTAACTAAGTTGATAGAAATTGTTCAATCAAAACTATAGTAGGATATTCTTTTATGGCTGGCTTCATGTAAGATTAGCACTCAAGCAACGGGAGATGCGAGACCAGAAAAATATATAGAAGTGAAAGGGAGAAAAAAACGAAAAAAAAAACAACAAAAACAACACAAAAAACCCCACAAAAACCATAAAAAAAAAAAAATATAACAAAAAAAAACCGTTGATTTTTCAGTAAGACAATGGAAGTTTCCGTTGTGTAACTCCAACGGTTTAATGCCTCGATGATTAGTTTTTCGTCTGTAATGAAGTATCTTGTTTTGCCTCCAGATATCAGCCCCCATAGAAACTGTTTGTTGAATGATGGTTAGAGATGGTATACGCTAGGGACACCCAATATTTCACTCTTGGGGAGCTGAAATAGGCTGAAATCTTGGATATATTAGAGTTGGAAATTAAATGCTGAATCATTTGGCCTTGTTTAAAGAAAATAAAAGGGTTATTTCCTATAACTCCAGCATAAACAAAAGGGAACCACTCTTGACTGATAAATTATTTATTCATTTTCCCATTAAACTAACCCTAAACCTAAACCATAACCTTAACCCTAACCCCGTCTTCTTTTTTTCTAGTTGATCAATAAATAAATAGATAATTTATCAGTCAAGAGTGGTTCCGCTTTGTTTATGTTGGAGTTATAGGAAATAACCAATAAAAGTATATATATATATATATATATATATATATATATATATATATGGGAGTAAATAGGTAATTAAATCCTACAGTAAGTAGAAAATACAAAAACAAAATATTCCAAAAATATGAATTTATTCTTGACGTTACAATGTTCCGTTTTTTTTAAACCTTCATCAGGACTTGAGATGGAAGAAGTGTTGTGTGGTAAGGGTGGATTACTTCTATAAACAAAATTTATCTACTCTTACCACACAATACTTCTTCCACTTCAAGTCATGATAAAGGTTAAAAAAAAAAAACAAAAAAAAAAACGCTGACTTCAACATATATGTAGGGTGATTGAAAAGTAACCCTCAATTTCAACATGCGGCTAGATGAAATCTGGCCAGTTGTCAATACTTGGGAGAATATTGAAAACTTGATTTTTATGCAAGATGGTGCTCCTCCACATTTTGCTATTGTTGTTCGTAAATGGCTGAATCATCATTTTCCTGGGAGATGGATGAATAGATGTGGTCCACATGTGTGGCCGACCAAAAGTCCTGATTTAACACCCTGCGACTTTTTTCTTTGGGGTTGGTTGAAGGAGCAAGTCTACTCTACGAAACCGAAGACTTTGGAATAACTTGAAGGACGAATACGAGAATTTATTTCTGCCATTTCATAAGAGTTCCCATGAAGATCAGTTGGTGCTATTCCCGACCGGCTTGAGAGGCTGGAGGTGAATACTGGTGCCCATACAGAATTTTGAATAAAACCCTATGTGGGCTGTTCCCATATTCATTTTTTGTAAAAATAATGATTCGGAAATAAAGGATAAGATTCTAAAAATATAAAGTTATTTTACAATCACCCTATATATATATATATATATATATATATATATATATATATATATATATATATATAAAACATATAATAATAATAATAATAATAATAATAATAATTAGAAGAAGAAGCAGAAGAAGAAGAAGAAGAAGAAGAAGAAGAAGAAGAAGAAGAAAATTGTTAAGAGTCTACCATGGTTTCAATCCAAATGATTTTATCAGGACCCTACACTCGTCAAATCTCCTGGCTTCGGGATCGCACTTCTTTAAATGATGGTGCCAAGGCAGCCATATTTTCCTTTCTTTCAAGCTCTCCACCCATCTCGCAAGCAAGTCACGTTAGTACCCGCTTTCGCCCCTCGAAGTACGTATCCTCTCTCGCTACAAACGCCTCCCTTAAAATAAATCCATTCAGAAGGAGGATATGATTATTTTTTAATGAATTGTTGTTAATGGGTTTTTGAATGTTAATGGTAAATAAATGTAGATCATTGTAATAGGTAACTGAGTTACCTCCCCTCCCCTTCTAATAACTATATAAACTGGTCAAAAATCTACCACTGTATTCTATGTAGAATAAAACTTCTACAAGTCCGACCGTGTTTGTTTGCTTACTACCACAATCATTTTTTGCAATTTCTGTTTATTTAGAAATTTGATTAGAATTAAGACATCTCCAGAAAATAAATCCTAGTGTTATATTTTAGAGTGAAAATTAATATAAGTCCTGTCTTATTTTCGGGGAAACACGGTATTGCAAAATTGTGTACGCTTGCATAATAACTGAATCATTCATTCATACATTTGACACTACTTGTGAAAATTAATTAAGGGAATGGTGATCCTCTTTCACCGGTCACCAGCAGCAGCCCTTAGGGTCACATGATGCCCACTATAAAAGAGGGGTCCTTGAAGAATTCGGCCTTTTTTGCCTCTAGCATTTGGCTAGCTTCACTGCTCCGTATCGTCAGAAGCCCCCAGACGGCGACGACTAGGAACCTCCGACACGTTGGAAGCAGGAGCGGCAAACGCACACCTATAAAACAATTCTTCAGGGCCCAACCAGTCACGAGGAACAGAACCAACAAAGATTGCAGCTAAGTTCCGCAGGCATTCTTATCTGCAACCTTTAACCCTTTAATCCCTTTGCTACATTCAATTGTCCTTGGAATACTTTTACCAACCAAACTCATTGAACTCTATGAACATTCTTTAAAACTCGTTTGGTTGTTTCATTCTATGCATTTTGTATTCCCCTGTTTGATATTTGTTTGTGTTTTTCACGTATAGTAAACATTTTGTTCTACAAAAAGTCGTTTGTCTCCTTTCTTCAAAAGCAGCACCCACCTCCTCACTGCGTTCGAAGTACGGTCTATTCTCTTACTAAACGTAGGGTATAAACAGTGCTTTTCCGGGGACAAAAAATCCCCACATACTTATTTATATCTAGTGACGTACCTATTATCTGTTGTCCAATATTACTTAATGGGATTATTAATTTGAATATTCTGAAGATTTATCCAATGATTTTATCTTATTTGGAATTTGTTGCAAGAAACTTGGAGATAATTATAACTAATCTTGAATGAAATATTCAATCTTTACAGTATTACACAGAACTATGTACACAACTAACAGTTTAAAAAAATGTTCTAAACCAAAGATTCAAGGATTCTGTTATTTCTAACTAACCAAAAGAAGAAGAAAAAAATACCCTCCAGGCGGTGTAAAAAATACATTTTTGAAAGATATTGCCTAAGGGGGTGGGAAAAATTAGTTAAATATAATGAAAAGTTTAATATTTAAAAAGAAATTAATTTATTACTTAAAAAGCATCATATTCACTCAACTTAGGTATTTACCTTGTTTTGCGAACATTAAAGACCCATAAAACGTTTCTAAAAATTTGTGATTTATTGATTCAATTTCTTATCTGAGTAGAAAAATTTTAAAATCGTACGAGTAAAATATATTTTGTTCGGATTTCATAAAATGAAATAAGGGGGTGGGGGGGTAGGGGGGGGTGTCGGCCAAGTAAAAAAAAACAACAAACCTTCTATATATTAGGGAAAAAAAACTATTCCAAACATAAATTCATCTAGAGGTAAATAAGTATCGAAATTTTCGTGAAAATTTGACTCTTAATTAATTTTTCATAGAACTTTTTTAAAAAGTCTGTTGGCGTAACTTGTATGTGGCCACGATAAAATTCAATTGATCCAATGGTGCGAAAATGTAAACATTGATTTTGTTCATAATTTTCATTATTTCCGCAGGCTGAAAAATTTTCTTTTTAAATTATCAGGAGTTATTTTTTGATGTTTCTTCTTTTTAATGGTAAAAAAAAATTGACGATAATATTAACCTTTATTCAAGTTTCATTGTGTTAAATATTAGGGGAGGGTAATTTTACACATCGAATTGGAATCTCTGTGCGACCAACGACAACGTAAAAAAATGTAAACAGCACACTAACATACTGATCTGCGACATCGTAGTAAACAAGTTCGAACCTCAGTCGTGTTATTTCGTTCACTTTCGGACTAATACTCTTGGGAAAGGTATGAACCTCCTCACCTCCCAACTATGGGTTAAATAATACCACTATTGTTCTTCTACAAGGATTGCTTTGGCATTGAATAACCCACGAATATTGATATGTTATTAAACAAAGAGACACGCTGGGCACTGATGGAGAAGCAAGGATGAACTCATAAGTGGCGTTTTTCTCTGGAAGCCATCGCATGGGCACGCCAGAGTAGGTCGTCCAGCAAAGATACCGGCACCTCGCCAACTCAGCGTATGAGTAGTACAAGGATCTGTGTTGGTAAAGTTTTAATGTTATAGGGTTTATTAACCAATAAAGCAAAAGTAAAGTAAAGTCGTCGGGGTGGCCTAAAGTTGGTATCAGCCAGACAGCGAGGGAATCCATCCCCTTTTTACTAGCGCTAGACCAAGGAGCCTCTGAGACAGAGCGCCACTCCTACCATCAGCTCCTCACTTTACCGCACATATCCATGTCCTACTCATACGTTGAGTTGGCGAGGGTCGAATCGAACCAGGAACCTCGAGGTTCCCAGCCGACTGAGAATGTTCTGCTAGAAATAATAAAATCCTGTAATGTCTGGTTTAGAAGAAAATTATCTCTTATAAAAAGAAATTGTTGTGGGTGTATTTATGGATGACGCTCTATTTATATTTACCCGTATCAGCTTCCCGATAAATCAAGGGTCGACATGGGATCAAGTTTAGGGCTAGAACTATCTCGCGTGTGCGTGATTCAGACCCTAAATAATTTAGCTCCTTCGACGTTTCGCCTTATAATACGCTTACTGTATCCCCAACAGAAGACTAAGACCACCAGAAGAGGTGGAGTACCCCTTCATTGGCATTTCTCTCAGGGCCACTCTGAACCGGAGTAGTAGTAACCCGTCTATTGTCAATTTTTTTTAATCTGTTCATTTCTTTCTTTCCTTCTTTCTTTCTTTCTTTTACTCTTTAATTTCTTTCTTTGCTTCTTTCTTTCTTTCTTTCTTTCTTTCTTTTTTCTTTCTTTCTTTCTTTCTTTCTTTCTCTTTCTTACTTCTTTCTTTCTTTTGTCTTTCTTTCTTTCTTTCTTTCTTTCTTTCTTTCTTTCTCTTTCTTTTAATTCTTCATTTCTTTTCTTTCTATTTCCGTTCTTTTTACTTCTTCCATTTCTTTCTTTTTTCTTTATCTATCT
>CM042145.1:56997495-56999995 GCA_023376005.1 Doryteuthis pealeii | reverse complement strand
TAAGTACCTAATCCTACTACTATCTATATATATATATATATATATATATATATATATATATATATATAATATACCAAACTTGTTGGTAGAGTGAGAAAAAAACCAGCAAATAGTTTGATTGTACCAAACATGAAAAAATTTTTGTAAAAGAAAAGACCAGATAATCGTACCAACAAAAAAATCTATTAGTACAATATTTTATTTATACGCATATATATATATATAAGATATATATATTCATACAAACCCGCCAGGAGACTAAAGCTAATAAGTAGTGCTCAATATAAGTAGAGCAAATAATAAAGATAAATCTAATGAGTCAGACGAACCTACTAGTTTCGCTTATCAGGCTAAGATCTGAAGAGTCAGATCTTAGCTCTGAAGAGAATTAAGCGAAACCTTTAGTAGGTTCGTCTGACTCATTAGATTTATCTTATATATATATATATATATATATATATATATATATATAATTCAATCCTAGAAGTTAGTATTTAATTTTAGTCATTAAACTAAACAGGCAACAATCATTGACTCGCTCTGTTTTAGTCATCTTCAGACGATTACCATAAATTCAAACTTGGTTACGGAACTTGGAAATCACGTTTGAATTCAGGATAATCATCTGAAGATGACACCCACCTAAACAGAAACCGAAGTTACAGTGGCATGAACGTTGTGTAATAAAGATGAGGACAACAGTATGAAATATCAAAATTATTTATATCAAGCCTCATCTCATAAATAGAGTCAAGTTTCAGAATATCTAATATTTCGCGCCAAATCTTTTGCCATTTAATCTTCAACTGACATTGAAAGGAACTGATTGACCGCGAACTGAATGCATAAGAAAAATGAAACTGATACATTAACACGCAAATATAACCCCAACAACACACCAATTACCTATTGACTGACACAAGACTGAAATGGCCTTGAGCCTAACGAATGCGACCTCCCCACCCCCACAAAAATTCTATAAGATCGTGCTGATGTTCTACCTTTAAGAAAAGAGAATAAATTGAAGTGAACCACGCAACGAAATTGTCGGTCGTGCTGATTCATGAATCACGTCAACTTAGAAAAATGTGATATTTGACGGGAATTTTTTTTCTTCTCTCGAATTATCATATCTGTATATAGAAGTAGATATTATCAACAAGTGAGGAGAAATAAAAAATCAAAATTGGGAGGTAAAATATCGTGACATTAAGAACAAAAATGAAACTAATAAAATTGAGTTATGTGTTACAGCGATAATATTGTATAATTTCTCCATCATTATATATATATATATATATATATATATATATATATTGAAAAAAAGAAAGGACCAAGATATTCGTACCATCAAAAAATAATCTATTGGTACAGTATTTGGCCAAAAGAAAAAAAACAATTTATATGTATATATATGTATATAAGATATATATATATATATATTCATATAACCGCTAGGAGAAAGCTAATAAGTAAAAAGTGCTCGATACCTAAGTAGAGCCAATAATAAAGATAATCTAATGAGTCAGATTTTAGCCCTGAAGAGCTTTATGCGAAACTAATAGTAGGTTCGTCTGACTCATTAGATTATCTTTATATATATATATATATATATATATATATATATATATATAGGCCGGTTTAGCTCAGTCGGTAAAGCACCTACGTAGGAATCACAAGGTTCCTGGTGTGATAGCGGTTCCCGACGACTCATCGTAAGAGTAGCATAGATTGGGTAATCAAAACTGTGCGTAAGGGGGAGCTGACGGTGTGTGTGACGTTACACTTCAGCAAAAAAAGAAAAAAAAAAAGAATCCCTATGGTCTAGCGTTAGAGAAAAAGGGTATAGACTCCCTCGCTGTTCAGCAGATGCCGTCAATACGCCATTCCGCCAACTTGGTATGGATGAAATTTATTATCATTATTTGTCGACACGTATTGTAAACGAATTTTGGTCGAAACACGTGTCGAAAAATAACGATAATAAATTTTTTTCCATACAAAAATATAAATATTATTTCAATTATCTTTTCAACACACACACACACACACACACACACACATATATATATATATATATATATATATATATATTTGAGTTATGGTAGCGTGGGCATGGAGTCAACACCTGGTTCCTGACAGTTTCTCGCCTATGCGATCTTCAGAGCAGGATTTGGTCTGAAGATCATATAGATGAGAAACTGTCAGTAACCAGGTATTAATTCTATGCCCACGCTACCTTAACTCAAATATAAATGCTCTCTCAATGATATTGAGCACTGTCTGCATGAAAATGCACCACTGATATTATCTACAATATATATATATATATATATATATATATATATATATATATATATATAGCCGAGAATGTTTTTCGAACATTGGACTTCACAGTCCACAGGAGGTGCTGTAACTTCAGGGGCACAAAACTATATTATAGTCTTCCGAGACTGAAATGCCAATAATATATATATATATAAGTTTAGGGAAAACACAA
>CM042145.1:56979995-56994995 GCA_023376005.1 Doryteuthis pealeii | reverse complement strand
GACACTACTTATATCTAGTGACGTACCTCTTATCTCTTGTCCAATATTACTTAATGGGATTATTAATTTGAATATTCCGAAGATTTATCCAATGATTTTATCTTATTTGGAATTTGTTGCAAGAAACTTGGAGATGATTATAACTAATCTTGAATGAAATATTCAATCTTTACAGTATTACACAGAACTATGTACACAACTAACAGTTAAAAAATGTTCTAAACCAAAGATTCAAAGATTTTGTTATTTTTAATGGAAGATTATATTATTAAAACATATATTATTAGGTATTATTTATTACCAAACTCTACAACATTAAAAGACTGTAATAAAAATATGAATATGTAGCAGTCCAAAAATGGATATTATTAGGTATTATTTATTACAAGACTCTACAGCATTAAAAGACTGTAATAAAAATATGGATATGTAGTTGTCCAAAAATGGATATTATTAGGTATTATTTATTACAAGACTCTACAGCATTAAAAACTGTAATAAAATATGATATGTAGTTGTCCAAAAATGGATATTATTAGGTATTATTTATTACAAGACTCTACAGTATTGAAATACTGAAATCCAGTATTAACCAGTAAATAAGTACCTTCTTATAAAAAAGTTAATTTTCTTAAAATCCAAAATGGGTATTATTAAGTATTATTTATTACCAAACTCTACAGCATTGAAAGTCTGTAACCAAAGATGTATAGAGCAATCCAAAAATAAGTAGACCCCTTAAATATTTTTGGGGTACAGGTTATTGCAATTCTATTTTGGATTAGAAATACTGGTATAATAATAAATATCTGCCTGGTTGTCTATATCTATTGATTCTTATTATGTTTCTATGTAGATGTGTATAATTGTCTTCATCATCATCATCATCACCATTAAGATGTGCCGAGGGCATAAATTCCCTTGACTCTCTCTGGCCAACCATCCCTGTCAATCATTGCTCTTAGTAAGTCCTCTAAATGGCATCTAGTTCCCGTACATATATTCATTCTGTTAATGTTTCCATTGATATGTGCACAATTGTCTTCTTTAATGAAGATACTAAGATTTTAGTAGATCTAGTGGATGATTATCCAAAATGGATATTATTAGGTAGGATTACCAAACATCGAAACTCTGTAAAAAAAAAAAAAAAAAACAAAAAAAAACAGACCCCCCCCCAAAAAAAAAAACGTGGTGTAGTTGCTAACGTGCTGGATTGTAACATCGTAGTAGGTGGGTTCGAACTCTAATCACGCTATTAAGTTCCCGTTCGAACTAAGACCATCGGGAAAGTATGAATCCCCCTCCCCATAGGTTCACTCTGACTCGGAGTGGTTGTACCTGTCCCATCTATGAGTCAAATAGATCTGTTTGAAAATGATTTATACTTGATAGAAATACTTGAAATTGCAAACTAACGATTATTATTAATGTTACATAGTAATACTTGAAACCATATAATTGTGTGCAAATTATTTGTAGTAGATAAGAATAGTTGATATAATACAATTGTGTACAAACAAAAGATTCTTGACAAACAGAAGCGTATTTTTAAAAAGTGCAATGGAATATTGAAAATGTAGTTATGATTACAATCAAACATTTGAAGTTTAGCTCAGTCGATAGAGCACCCGTCTAGGAACCACAGGGTTCCAGTTTCGATACACGCACTCGACAACTCAGAACATGAATTGCACAGCTTGGATTTGTGTGGTAAAGTGGGAAGATGATGCTAGGTGTGGCGCTCCACCTCAATCTGCCTGGTCTAGCGCTAGTGAAAAGGGGATAGACAAATGAAAACAAACAAATAAACAGAAGTGATGTTTTAAAGAAGAGAATGGATCATTGAAAATATAGGTAGAGTACAATTTACTCCTCTGCAGAGGTGCAGTCGGTGTATTCTTCTAATGGGGTCATTTGACAGAATGATAATGTTTATACTCGTGTTTGGTCTAGAAGAAAATGAACTTACAAAACATTGCCAGGGGGCGCATTTATCGACGGGTGACACTCTACCTTCACATAACAATAGTTTATTTATCTCAATATTTGACAATTAATGTAAATAGACACAAGAAATAGCCGATCCGATTTTTCAGTAAATCTCGCTGTTTGCCTGAATATGCAAAACAATTCTTGAATCGAGTTACTCAAAGCCCCCACCCACCCCGATGGAAGCACATTTTTTGTCGATCCATCAAAATATCCATGAGTTATGTTACTGACAGAATCGATTACAATAACAAACCTTTATCTATCTATCTATTTATCTATTCATATTCTTTGCACTGTGCTGAGGTTCGGAAAAATAATATCAGTTATTTTGACCCAACTAAAACGAGAACAGACAATAGTAAAGAAATACGAAGAACGAATCACAATGTCTACCCCCTCCCCTCCCGGGGGGGGGGGTAATGCATAATGCAAGATGGGGTTAGATTTCACTAATAAGAAGACAATAACCCTTTTGATAGAATAATTGTGTTTGTTTCGAAGGAACGCACGTGACACAAAACGTAGCTGTCTTGCTGAAGAGTAAACATTATTACTTCTATAGACAAGCGTATGGCTGCAAAAGAAAGCGGACGAGAGGATTGGATTTAATTTCGTTTTTTTTTTAATAGAAGCGACTACCCGTTAAAGCCTGAGTGGAATAGAAAAAAAGTGGTTTAAAAGTTAGCTCGTCTTCCAGTTCCATTACTACTGAATAGCGAGTTCGATCTCCACAGAATGCCCCATAAAAATGCCTACGCAAAAAAGAACTTGTGTTAATCCGGACTCGTGGAAGGTCTTCGTAAATATAAATCAAATCTTCGTAATTTTTGCACAAAAATAAGAACCAATGATATTTGATGTGTATATATGTTTACTTTGTCCTTAATTGTTTTAATTTCGTAATTTGCTCCGGGTATACATACATACCCACCAAATATCCTTTATATATGTACAGATAAACAAAAATTGGTAGATTTAGAAAAGATATAGTCTTTCTTCTTTCGCTCGGTAAGGTGTCAGGTGGTGAGTGGGTGTAAATCTGTTCTTGGCCGGGTGACTTGGTTGTGTGTTGTATGGTGATGCGGTGTGGGTTGGTAGGCTCAACTGTCTTCGATCTTGCCCGAAAAAAAGCTCTTCAATGTACCAGTTGCCAAGTCAACTGCTGCTCGTGACTTTTGGTTGACCATTTTATAGCCGTATTTGGGAGTGTTTGGGATCGAAATCGTTTCTGGGAAGCTTTGTGGGAAGGTTTATAATTTGTTGCAAAAAGGATATTTTTGATTGTCTGTTAATTTATTTTTTCATCCGGAAGCTTGCGTGGAGCCTCATGCGCAAAAACATGTTTTATTTATTGTGTTAGAAGTTACTGTCGGGTCAACATCCGGTTGATGTTATATTTTTTCAACCAAATATATCTTGGATATGTTGGATTCTGTTCCAGAGTGTTTTAATTTGTTTTGCTGGTGAGTGGGTGTATCGAGTTAGTGAATTTGTGAATCAGGAGAGAGGTTTATTTCTGTTGTATAAAAGCAATAACCCTTTAGGTAAAATAATTATGTTTGTTTCAAAGGAACGCACGCGATACAAAACGTAACTGTCTTGCCGAGAGTAAACATTATTACGCTGTAGATAAATATGTAAACGTGCACTGCTAACGTGCTTTTTCAGATTTCTTGAATAACCGTCAAGTGAAATCTCGTTTAGTCACATCTCATTCTGAAATATCGTGATTTTCTTTTTCTTCTAAAATTCAATTTAATTTTACTCAATATATTTATTTACTTATTTCTATGAGGAAGCTATTTAAAAAAAAATTGAACGGATCCGTGATTCGACTGTTGAAATCAAATTACATTGACATTTCTTTTGGTTAAAATGTTTAAATTACCATTGTCAGACAAAGTTTCACTTTCTGATTGTCGTTCTGTTCACGAATTCTTTGATCTTAAATACAAAAAAGATTCGGAGATGAAAAGGCGATTGAAAAATGTTTCGAATGTTGTGCACCAAATATGATTTACGTTTGTATTGTACCAAGGAAAAGAATAAGCGATCCTTCCAGTTTTCTAAACTTATTTGTTACTTAATGCACAGGGCCGAGTTAGCTCAGTCGGTAGAGCGTTCGGCTAGAAACCACAAGGTGCCTAGTTCGATACCCGCCCTCGCCAACTCAGCATATGAGTAGCACAGGGATCTGTACGGTAAAGTAAGGAGCTGATGGTAGGTGTGGCGCTCCACTTCAGACGCTAAAATAATCTCCTTGGTCTAGCGCTAGTGAAAAGGGGATAGACCCCCTCGCTGCATGGCTGATATAGACATTAGGCCGCCCCAATGACTTTACTATATATATATATATATATATATATATATATATATATAATCAATAGTATTTATATTATGGATTTGGACTCATAACTAAAGTTTCATGGTTATGCAATCCTCAGATGAGTCAAATGGTTGAGATCTTAAAAACCAGTAGTTTTTTAGCGTTTATATAAACCATCTCAACCATTTGACTACTGGTTTTTAAGATCTCAACCATTTGACTCATCTGAGGATTGCTTAACCATGAAACTTTAAGTTATGAGTCCAAATCCATAATATAATTACTATTGATTATAAATCTGCTCTGCTTTATTAGCATTGAGCACCTTTTCATGCCAATACTTTTCTCAAAATGTGGAAGGAGCAACATCTTGCATATATTAAGGAACTTATATTAAAGAATTGGGAAAAATGTAATTGCATATAAAAATATAAATAGTTTAAGATGGGAAGTTATTTTTCAATGACCCTGTGTGTGTGTGTGTGTGTGTGTGTGTGTGTGTGTGTGTGTGTGTGTGCTGATGAATACTCAATTTTTTAAACACATTTTTTGAACTCACGTTCTTCTATTTAATCATTTAATCCATAGATGGGACCTTAACATGTAATACCACTCAGAGAGGACCTGGGAGTAATGGCGATGAAGGGGTACTCCACATTGCCCAAGGCTCCAAATTGGAACTTCATCATTAGATGCAACATAACGTCATAGCCAGGACACGCGCGCGCGTGTGTGTGCAATGGGTTATGATTTACAAGTCTAGTCATCACCTGACCATTTCTCCCGCCGAAATTGTGTCCTAAAATGAAGAGATGCAGTCGAGGCGGCAAGAAATTGTGATTCTGTCTGCATTGCGACTGAGAGAACGTATCAACGAACAGAGATCGAAGAAAGAATGTTTGGAACGATATCCCAACGTCAAACAAACAATACAACAAAGATAGTCACTGATCGATCACTTGATTTATTCGGAATCGATCTCCTATTCCCCATTTATTTTGTAGATGTTGAATTATTCTGTTGAAAGCGTTTCTAACATTCAAATAAACCTGCGACCAACGAGAAAGTCGTTGTTGCTTTTTGTTGAATATATGGGCACTGTTCTTTTTTTTAAAGTGTTCTGTGACGGCATTCATACTGGGTCGGTTGAATTCATAAAAAGAGTAACAAGGGAACAAGAAATTCATAAGCGGTCGCCAAACCGCGCATGCATATCCCATTCAAGGGAAGGATATACGCTTGTTTGCAGCAGACTTTTCACAGATGCAGAGACAAGTACGACAAATGCCGTTGATTCCTAATGATTATGGAGACACCGTTTGGATTTTTCTCAGCGCTCCTTTGGGATATGCATCCTGGGATTTGGAGACCGCGTGGGAATTTCATATTCACTTGTTACTCCTTTCATGAATTCACCACAGCTCAGCCGTTATATATAAACATATACATACACCATCGCTAAACACATTATAACCACACACACACACACACACACACCACAGAGAGAGAGAGAGAGAGAGAGAGAGAGAGAGAGAGAGAGAGAGAGAGAGAGAGAGGATTGGCCAGTAACATCTTTACACACACACACACCCACACATACACGAATTAGCCTAAGAATACACCCATACTTGGGAACAACTAGATTCCTACACACATTAAATACACTTAATACACGATGAAATATATACGTATACGTTGTATATATATATACCTAAGTATACATACTTATGTATGTGTGCGCACAAATGCGCACACCATTTACTAAGAGGCAAACAATACACACTTTCATTGATCACTTCTTAAATGCACACATACAGACATACATACACAGACACATAGAATCTATACACATATGCACACAAACACATAAGAGAAAAACACATGTTTATTTTTTTTAAACGAGAGGATAAGAAAGAGAGGCTCGACCAACCCAGGGTGAATGACGTCACAGAAACAGAAAAGAGAAACAGGTCGAAATGACATAATGTGGGATATTACTTTATATCTAAAGTTCGAAAGAGAAATGTCGCAAAATGTCACAATAAGATATCTTTCCATGTTTAGATATCAGAACGTTTCTCGTGAAATTCATCTGGTTGTTTGTTTATATCTCGTCACTTTCTTACAATATCGCCGAGAGTTGACTTGATGGGGATGGAGTGGTTAGCGATTTACACAGAAACGGGTAGAAAAATTAATGTTAAAAAAGTGAAACAAAGCTGCGGGCGTCGAAGGAATAAATTACTTTCTTTTTTATTCTGTGAAAATAATGTTACACCAAATGTATCGGCTACGGTTTTTGCAAGTGTCATTTTAAATTTTAGTTTATGTGAAAATAAATAAGATGCATAACTTTTAGGCCCCCCCCCCATCACCATAATATTGTATAGAGATAAGAATTATTGCCTTCCCTTAGATTGTGGGCGTGGTTTTCCACGTCATCTGTCTGTTGGTCAAATGATAATCCAGCCTCTTTTCTAAGTCTACATTTTGTTCTCCCGAATCGTTTTGACCAATCAGAAACCAGGCACAAAGTCAGCGAAAGGCCAATCACTGTTTAATTTATTTTTACAGTTTATTCCATGATTTAGAATTATCGTTATTTTATGTTTTACATTATTGTACATGATTTATAGGCAACTTATCAATTATATAACACGATTGTATGACAGAAACGGTCGAGATTTTTGAAAAGGATCAGGCAGACAGTTATTAATCAGCTGCGGGCAAATAATGACCTCAATTTTGGGACTAGCAAAACCTTTGGGACTTTTTAAAGATCTATATCACGTCTTCACGTCTTCCTGAATTGAGATCAGTCTAGAAGGAGGCTAAAGCAATATATTGAGTGGTATTTTTCTGTAACTACATGTCTGACATTTTTCTTGTTGATATTGGCAAACTGATCCCGAAATCACTTTCACAGAAAATACATGCAAATATGTTTTCGCCAATTCAACCAGCATCTGGTTGGGTTGTAGAAGCAGCTTCTTAGAACATCGTTCGTGTCTGGAAACAGAATCAGATGAAATGGCCGATTTCGTCGAGAAAACACAAGCGTGAAGAAAATACCTCGAACGAAGAGGGAGGAGGCGAAAAGGAGATTACCATAGATATATGGTAGATCACAAGTTCGTGCGTGGTGGGTGGGATGATTTCCCTCTCTATCTCCTTCACACACCTCATCGTTTTACCTTTTCATTGTATATATATTTCCGTTTTTAAATGATAAATATTCATTATGATGAAGCTTCTAAGACCAACAGAAGTGAAATATTAATTGAATGTAATTCTTTGTGTTTTGTTATTCACTTTTTCCTTAATTTTTTCTCATATTTTGTCGAATTTTTCCTAATGTTATTTTCTTCACAGGCACAGACACAGGGACACAGACAAACGTATATATATATATATATATATATATATATATATATAGGATTGCAATGAAAAAAAATATATTGATCTTATCTTTAAGTCGATTACCTGTTCGCTGATTTAATAGCCAGAATTCCTTTCGCAAAACTCAGCTTCCTCTTGACCCGAGACCTTATTTATCACTTATTATATCTCCCCTTACAGGTTATTCAAGCTTTCTGGTCGATTCGATTTCTGTTTTTTATGGGTTGAACCATCGCCTAGAATTCCCCGATAATCTCGTTAGTGCCAGCTAGGCCAAGACCTACCTTCTTTCGACTATAGGGAAGGTAGGGCCTTTTGGACCTGATATGGTAGATCCCAATCTTAACAGCAAGCCCGACCGTTACCGAATAGATCACTGGGTGCTTTTATAAGTAAGTTTTTTTTATAAAAAAGTTTATCTTATATGGCGTAGATGTCTCTAGACTTTTATAAATCAGTAAATTCAATCGTCTAAAATGCCGAGATAATCGCGTTAGTGTCAGCCAGGAGGTCAATTCTACTTTATATCAATAACAAGGAAGCCTGAGCTGGAAATCAGAATCATTACTTACTGGCCACGACACTATTGAGGCCTATTTTGTATTTTACTCTGTAATTTGTTTTTACTGCTAGTTAAAACCCATTATATCGTTGAATAAAACTCATTGAAATCTTTCTTTTGCACAAAAATATTTTTATCGAATTCCGCTTATCAAAGTATATATACAGGGTGTAGCAGAATTACTACCCGCTGGATGGTCACACGTGTAGAGCAAGTGAAGTTAGGCAAGTAGTAATGTTCTAGCTAATGTTTGACCATTTTCTTTTTCAGGTATAAATAGTTACAATCATAGCTTGGTCTGATGCACTCTGTGTGTCTGCCATTGAAGAATTTTAAAAGATGCTGTTCTGGATAGAAAAATCAATATAACTAATAATAATAATTAGTAGACAATAATAGATTCAAGTAACTTACAGTCCGCAATATCATTGAGGCTTATTTTGAGGTTTTACTCATTTAAGTGTTTACATTATTGAATAGAGATCGTTGAAATTTTTCTTTTGAACATAAGATACAGTTTTGTCACCTTCCACTCATAAAGGCTATATTTATTCCCCAATAAAAACCAAAGCATTGTGTAAAAAAACAGCTTCAATGGTGATGTGGACTGTAATATATATATATATATATATATATATATATATATATATAAAACATATTTATAATTCTTTTTTAATACAGGTGGATCATTTTGACCTGGTCATTTAAAAAGTAGCTCACAAGCTGAGAAAGTGTGGGAGGGGGCAGCCCTTGCTTTAGATTGTCCCTGGTCCAAAATGATAAGGAATTCTTTGAGAATTGAAAATTAACAAACTAAAAAGAAGAAAATGAGAAAAGAGGTTGGTGATATTTACATTCGGCGACACCATTGAGACCTATTTTGTATTTTACTTTTAAGTTTTTACTACTAGTTTACACCCATTATATTGTTGAATAGAGCTCGTTAAAATATTCCTTTAGTTCGTAAAACTTTCTTTCCCTCAATTTGTAAAAGTTATATTAATCTTCAAATAACATCAAAGCATTGTGTAAAAACAACAACAACGGGCTTAATGGTGTTGTGAACAGTTAATATATACTGTAATTCTTCCAAAACCAACATGTTATTCTATAAAAATGGCAACAACATTGAGTAACAAAATAGACCTTAATAGTAACGTGAACTGTAAATATATGCCGTAACTTTACCAAAATCAATGTTCTATAAAAAAAGGGCAACAAAATTAGAGGAACAATAAACTCTTCTCAATAAAACTCAATTTAGGAGAATGGAAACGAGGCTTCAAAAAGTACAGAAAGGAACAAGTTTCTATATCCCCACTACGTATAGGTCACACAAAACTAACATACTCCTTTTTACTTAAACAAGAAAACCAGCCAGAAGGCATAGCGCATTAAACACCCTATACTAAGAAACACATTCTTATAGAATGTAGTGATTTTGCTGTTATTAGACAACGATTTTATAACACAAACATGAGAGATACATTTGAAAATGTCAGTATAGATAACATTTGGTCCTTCCTGAAACTCTACTCTATAAACGTATCCCTTATAAACTTATCCTATAAACTTTACCCTATAAACTTATCCCTTAAAGTGATTCCCGATCCATTTAGCAACAAATAACTGAAAACAACCTACAATCAAAGTTAAGAAAATCCTTGAAAAAGACATAATACATTTGACTATCTCTCACATGAAATTATTCGCATGAAGTAACTCTGGACAGGTTGAAGTGCAGTTAAAACCAACCAATCAATCATGTAACTTTACCTTTCCTTACTAATAACCTCTATGGTCAGTTCACAATTCATTGCTTGTGGGTTCATACTTTACTAAGGAGCATAACCGTCTCACATATATTACGTAATGGGCGTGACGTGAAACCGTAAGAATGGCATGATGTGGGGATTAGAACGGAAAAGTTTAAGTGATGATTTGGCATGGAATTTGTGTGATTTGATTGGACGATCGAATGAGACGTGGAGAAGTGGCAGAGAGGAGAAGTGAGAGGTTAGAGTATGAATTGACGAAACGAAGCGTTGACACGTCATCGTCTCAGCCATTCCAACAAGGGGAAGGTAAATTAAAAAGCGTTTTAACACATCTCTCCATTCCGACTTGGAGAGCAGAGTGTTACACACAGACAACAGTAAGACAACGAGTCTAGAAGAAAAACTCAAACCAGCTTCACACTGCGTAAAGATTATCTCACATACTGTTCGTGGCAGAGGGATTGGTTAAACACATATCCAGTGAGAATTGAAATCACTAGAAATGGTCTGTTTGCCTAAATCACAAACGTTTATACGACTCGAATTTCCCAATGAGGTTATTAGTCTCATACAGACGGATCACCTTACAGATGAAGATGGATCACCTTATCCAAGCCAAAAGTCCAGACTAATTAATTATTGATAGTGTTAATTAACAAGCAAAAAAGAACTTATTAATTAGAGGGTTTTGCCATCCCGGTGAATCACCGAGTGAAAGTGGAAGAAAGCGAAACGATAGACAAATACTTGTGTTGAGAAATGTTTGGATATAAGGTGTGTGCTATATCCCCGCCCATACTTATAGACTAGGCGAGATCATGTGATCTATTCCTTGACCAATCACTGGCAGTACTCTGAGGCTGATACAATACTTAACCCACCCTACTGATCATAATCACTGCAGCGTTCTTTGATGACGGACATAGGATTAAATCACTGGACCTTTACCAATACACAGGACTTCTACGATCACCAAAGGATTCCATAACTTAGGACTTTCTTTAAGCCCTATTTCAAATGGTCAAGGATGGCACTTAAAAACTTTACAACTTAGACCTGTTCAGAGAAGTGAAAAAACGGTGGAACATGAAGGTAAAGGTCGTACAAATTGTCATTGGTGTTGCAGTGCTTGGTCAGCATATCAACTTTTCAGCTGACGCTCGTAAGATCTCTGATTTTACTTGTGAGGTTGTATCTTAAGTTCATAAGTCCAATGAAGATGTCTGCACTTTGAAAGTATTATCTTATTGTCACTCATTCGCTTCTTTTCGCTTTGTTTTCTTGACGTGTCAAGTATTTGAAAATGGAATTAGTTCTTTAATCTAGTTGTTCTAACGAGCTTAGAAAACGAAGAATTTATCAGCTTTTTGCTCTTAATTCTCTGTTAATTTCTCATTTGAATTTTTGGTAAATAGCGAACCGGTTTCTTCTATTGAGATATTTTCTTATTTGATCAAATGAAAAAAAAAAAAAAAAAAGGCTTCGTTCTGAATGAAAACGAGTTTTAAAGAAAGAGAAAATGAAAATCTGAGCGTGTATGTGTATGCTTGCTTGTATGTATGTGTGTCTGTGTGCATATACATTTATACAGATAGAAGGGATATGACATTTGATTTATATAGTAAAGGCTATTATTATTATTATTATTATTATTATTATTATTATTATTATTATTATTATTATTAAGTAATTGTACTAGTAATAGTAATTAACTTCCGATCCTTTCATTCTTCATGTTACCGTTGAAAGCGCCGGTTCCGGCTAGATCACCGAAGTTAAGAAGCGATGAGCCAGTTCAGTATTTAAATAGGCGACCATTTAAGCAACAGCAGCCGAAACAATGTTATATATATATATATACCAATAAAGATGAGGACAACAGTCCGAAGCATCACAATTATTCACAGGGGTTGACATATGATAAAACCAACCAACCACCTAACCAACCATTTACTAAACAGATTCCACTAAAAAGAAGAGAATATTGAATAACAATATAAAACAGTATATTATTATGTGTATAAATGATGTAAGGCTTAATATGAATAATTATGATATATAAGGCCACCATTAAAAAAAAACTGTAACTTCTTCTATTTAATTTTTTCTTTATCTAATTTCAATATTGTCATAAATCTGGTGGCTTTTATGCTGGTGACTTTTATGCTGCTTGAAGCGTTCTTGAGTAAGCAATAACGATTAAGCTCCGAAACTGCAATTGAATTCTTGGGTAATCATCTGAAGATGACTTATTTTAAGTTAATTAAAATAATTAAAAAAAAAAACCACCTAAAACAGAGCCCGAGGTTACTTACATGTGTTGTGTTTGTGCACAATAAACATGAGGTCAACAGTCCGATATATCATAATTATAAATATTAGTAAAAAAAAAAACAAAAAAAACAGCGCCTTAACAAGTATTTAAATTTTAATATAATTAAATATTATAGTAAATTAGAAAGACTAATGAAATCAAATACGAACATAAAAAAGATTACACTTATTTTTAGTTTATTCTAATTGTTTTCAATATACAATTGTACATAAGTTTGCTTTTAATATGTTTAAGAATAAAGCAATAATATTAGAAATCAATAACACCTAATAATTATTTATTAAACACGGTTTTATCGTATTATTAAAACCGGTATGCAAATTATTCACACCATATGATATGTAAATGTGTATTTCTTAATGATAACACACATCGCAGGATTTTAAACACATTAATAGTACAGGCTGTTTTGAGGCAAATCTATCTCAGCTCAGACCTTTAATAGAGACATTGTTAATAAATAAGAAGCTAATTAAGATTAAGTCATAATTATCTAATAACCATTTATAATATAACGTAAATAACTAATGGAATTATGACGTTGGTGGCGACGTAGTTTCGATTACAGACAGTAAGGCGGGCAACCTCCATTATGATAAGATATAAAATAGGTTTATCATTAAAATATCTCTTTCTATTTGGTTTCGAAGGTGTGAACAACCATTAGGATATTCAGATAGATGTATCTATTTTTTTTCTGACGACCCATTGAGTTTGTTTTTATTGATTTCCTTCCAAATATTCTTTTCTTTCTTGAGTCATCTAAAGATTTGGCAAGTGACAGAAATAAAGAATCTCACATTCCTCCCTCTTTTTCTTCTGTATTGAAGATCAATATTTTCTTGGTCACGCCTGTTGCACATTTCACGGTGATTACCTCCCTTTGTTGAATCCATCATTGATCTGAATGCGGTCTCTCTTGTTGAGATTTTGGGCATTTTCCAAAAGCAGACACCAATGCTGTGAAAACGGAGGCTAAAGGAGATAGAAACCGTTATTTTACAAGTAGTTTTAGTAATAGATGCATTGAAGTGTTTGGTGAGATCGTTCTAATGGTTTATTGGCTCCCCGGGCGCCATACCACCACGGTCGTTTGTCAAGTAGAGTATGTCCAAGATATATTCGATATAAATAGCAGTATTATTAAAATGATATAGTATGAATGTGAGGGGTGACAAGTATTTTAATGTTTAGGTTTAAAGGTCGCTGGTTATTTCTGGCGCGTGTTCACAGGTTTTTTGTTTTTTTAACTCTATCTTATTGGGTAGTCGCACTGAAAAGGAATTAAAGGAAAGAAAAGAAAGAGACAAAGACAAAAGGTAATTTTAGGATTCAGGCTTTATTCATAGGTCATAGCTATTACGTGGAGAGGATATCAACCCTGTTCGGGTCATTTGCCGACTGAAGTCATTTTGATTGATATCAGATTACTTACAGTACCTGCTGTTGCTTAAATCGTCACCCATCTAAGTATTGAACAATACTGGACAAAAAATAACAAACAAACAAAAACAAGGGAAACTTGAAATTTTTTTTACAATTGCCATAAATTTCAATCGATATATTAATACCCGTGTTCCTTAAAAGTACGACCGTTATCATCCTGCAACACCCTCTGATTAAAAATGAAACAGTTAAAATCGTTCAAGATTAAATGCAAAAATGTAAATCCTGACTATCTAGTGTCGCTAATAGCCGAATTCTACCATACTCTAGTATATCCACAGGTCCCGCTAATACCGTCAATTTCTTGTTACAACAGTTTTAGATTTGAAGATTGTTACTTTGATTTCTCGACATTCATACTATGTCATTTATAGAGTCTGCTTAGACACACATAGGGATTGATTATTTTCATTTATTATTGTTGCCAAATTATTGTAGCGAAAAGTGATAATTTAAAAAAAAAAGAAGAAATTCTCAGAAATAGGAAAAAAAAAAAATTCTTAGAATATTCTATTCCTTGATTTGATATCCTAATTTGTGATTAGTCCTTTGCTAATGGCGTGGTAAGCAGTTGAGTGAGTTTTAAAAAAAGCTTAGATTGTGGCATACAATGATTGTGAAATGTCACTTTGCGATATTGGAAAGAAATTGAATCACCATCATTCATCAATTGATGTCAGCTGTCAGGTTTTTTTGTCCAATAATGTATCATTGCACGAAGTGGGGACGATTTCGTGGAGAGAGAGAGAGAGAGAGAGAGAGAGAGAGAGAGAGAGAGAGAGAGAGAGAGAGAGAGAGAGAGAGAGAGAGAGAGAGAGGGGGGGGATATTTCTTGAAATCTGCTCGCTTTAAAAAAGTGTTAAACTGTTGTCAACTTCGACTTGGACGCTTAGCAAAATAATCGCGAGGGATTATCAGGATTTGTTGCCGTCGGTGAAAAGATAATCCGTCTCCTTTTCCAGGAAAGGGCCACTTTAGATCATTGTGGGTAAGAAAAAGTCAGGAAAAAAAACGCACCGGATCTCTTTTTCACATGTTCGAAAACAAATTGTGTTTTTATCTCTTTTGGTTCATCAGATTTATCGTTTCCCCCCCCATGCTCACTAAGCCAAAGTTCCACGGTTTGTTTCATCTGACCCTCTAGACCAGTCAGCGGAGT
>CM042145.1:56964995-56974995 GCA_023376005.1 Doryteuthis pealeii | reverse complement strand
AGTAAAATCACCAAATTTGTTAAAGGAGTAAAATAAATAAATAAATAAATGAATAAATAAATAAAACATTTCTGTCCCCCCTCAAATAAAATGCTGTATACATTTACTAATTGATAATTAAATAATTATTTTGAATATTTTACACATAAACTTTACACAAAATTGTAGATATTTATTTATTTGTAAACTTTTTAGTTAAGCTCTTGATACTGAAAAAAAATGACTATTTCATGTTTGTATGTATTTATTAAAACTTGTTTTTAAAAACCCAATAAGGACCGTCTAAGGTGGCTTTTTCAAATTATGAGTGTCTATAATACAAAGTTGTTCTTTATTCTATGTATTGACGATTTTTGGTGATGTGAGGTAAGTAGTGACGTAGTTTCGGTTACAGACAAATTGAGACCGAATCTCCATTATTAATAGAGATATATAGTAACTTGGAACCCTACGATTGTGTATGAATTATTTGTATGAAAATTTGGCATTAAAGAACCGATAAAGAATTGATGTTGAACAAAACAAGCATCAAAGTAAAGCAAACTTTGTTGAATGTTTCACGCTGCAAAGTCCAAGCGACAGATCCAAGATGTCTTAAGGCGAATTGCTTCGCTACAAGAAAGTGAATAGAAAACGTGGATGTAATTGTTTGAAAGACTTGCAGATTAGATAACAGCATTTTTTTGCATTCAGTCTGGCTTCAGTCTCAGTGTAGAAATAATCAAATTACAGAGTGTGCCACGAACATTCAACTGATGTAGTTTCAGATAGAGAAACCTGCATTGTAGGCGAGGTAGTTGTCTACTTGTAGTTGGTGAAAGTTCAGAAAATGACAGAATATCGAATTGTGGTTTTCAAGGCATGTATATTTGAGAGTTAAGCATATCAGAATGAGTATAAAATCTTTGAACTCAGAAGTGATTCCGGTTGAACAAAATGTTCTTATTTGTAAAGACCGATTAGGATTAAAACTAAAACTCGGATCAAAATAGCGAATAGAATGAGAATTACGACTCAGATTAAAACTGCAAATAGGACAAAAATGCGACTAGAATCAAAACTGCAACTAGGATCAAAACTACGACTTGGATCCAAACTACAACTAGTATCGAAACAGCGACTAGAATGAGAATTGCGACAGATTAAATCTGCAAATAAGAATGTAATTACGATTATAATCAAAACTTCGACTCGAATCAAAACTGAAATTCAGAGCAAAACCGCAATAACGATACAAGAAATTGTGACTAGAGTCATAGGTGCTTTATATATACATTTCCATTAATGTAAACTCTGCATTGTTTACGACAAAAACTTTTTCAACCCCCCAAAATATTTGTTTTGGGGTTATTCAATATTTCGGCAAATAAAACAGAGCGTTCCACATCTGTCATGAAATGGTTGGTGGTTGAAAAGTGCAAACCATGCGGAATTTACAGAAGAATTGGGAATATGAAGCAATTCTAGCAAATAAAATACATGGATGTGCTACAACGAGCCTGATTTGAATAGAAAGTCCATTGAGTTGAAGCACATTAACACTCTGTGTTGTTGTTTAGTTGTTTCTTTTTACGGCATATCAAGCCTTATCAGATCATTTAATAACACCGATTCAAGTAATTTTGATAAAAGTTTATAGGTTTAAAGTTCTTGATATCTGAAAATTATTTGTTTGTTTGCTTTGTTTTATGGCATATCAACCCTTATCGGGTCATTTATCGCCGATTCAAGTAATTTTGATAAAAGTTTATTCGTTTCAAGTACTTAATATGTGAAAATTGTTTGTGTTGTTTTTCGACATATCAACCTCGGCGGATCATTTACTACCGCCAAAGTTTTGAAAGATTCGTAGCAATAGTTTAGAAGAAAATATTTTAAACTCAATCTTTTTATAAACATATTTTCTATTTAACGCATAGATAACGGGTACTATCACTCCGGATCAGAGTCGACCTGGGAGTAATGGTGATGAAGGGTTGCCCTACATTCCCCAGGCCTTAGCCACCACCTTATTGCACATATATGATAAAAAGGGTTGGGGCTTTCCATAAGGACAATATTGTTGGGACAATCATATACGTGTTAGGGCTTGACATGGCCAGACGATTGATTAGATAGGGCCTCTCCGACCGCCCGTCTAGCCTCCGTAAGGGTCAAAATGGAGTGTTGCATGTCATGGACTGCTCAGCTATCGGGCTGCTTAAAAGGGATAAGGCCAAACTATTTCAGTATTGTATACGCCTTACTACTGTTGTGTATATATTCTGGGGAGGGGTTTCCATGTCTGGTTTTCTATTCTCGTATGAGAACACCCATCTCTGGATTCTATTCTTCTTTATGAGGTTCACCTGTGGTTGTGCCTTCATATTTGATATTCCATTTCATCTTTACTTACTTTCTATTGTCTGTAGTTGCTACCTTCACGACATTTTCTGTTTCTTGTGGAGCTATTATCTTTCTTGTGAGTAGCTGGGGAGTTTCTTCTTTCTGTATTTCTTCTATTGGTCTCCTTCTGGCTTCTCTTGTTCCGGGTAGTTCTCCTAACTTATTCTGGTTTTTGGTTCTTTCTTCTACCTTCTTCACAGTTCTGGTGTCTTAAGATATGACAATGTTGTCATAGTTTTTAGAGAGAAACTCAATACATATAGTTTTTGTAATCACATTTTATCAAACTTAGAACCAGACCTTAAATTCTTAACTGCACGCGGGAGTCGAGCCGAGCCGTCTTTTCGTCATGAGGTCCAGCAGTCGACTAATTAACTAAGAGACTCTATTCACACCGTTTGCTTCGTAACCGGAAATCGAAGCGTGTCAATAACTCTAATGGTTCAGATTTGAATTCAACATCACCTGGATTCAAATCTGTTTACTACACTAACCGTCCAAAAATCGACGGTACGCCCATCAATATATAACATCCGGCAAAGAAAACGTTCCGGGCGCTTTGGTCAATAGAGAAGGTCATGTGTATGAAGTACTTCCTCTCGCCCCCAAGAAACACTCCACACCATTAACCATTTCTATAAAAATCTGTACGCGTCCCAGAATGAACGCTATGCCGACACTGGTTACTGCCCTTTCTTCATACTCAACCAACTATTCTCCCATTTTTCGTAAGTCAACCACAATAATCACAAAACATTTTGCCTACCCCAAGTCCTGATGAAGGTTTAAAAAAACCGAAACGTTATAACGTCCACTTCACCATCAAGAATAAACCCATCTCATTGGAATACTTCGTGTTTTTCTATTTTTCTACATAGGGTGTTTTAGAAAAATGGATATCATATTTCAATTCGTGTTTTTCTATTTTCACATAAATATATAAACACATATACAAAGGCAGGGGCCCATACACACGCACATATAACAAGTAGGCGTTTTGTTTTGTTAAAATTTTGTGAGATTTCGATAAACAAATAATCTATCAATATTGGAGTTTGTTTGTTTTTGTTTTTGAAAACTGTGAAAATGCAGATATACACACTTCGATAAACAGATCGACTTTGATATATCTATTTGATTAATGCGCGAGCATCGGTGTAACGTTTGTGTGGAGGGTGTGATGTGTACATTGTATCTAGTCCATATCGAACAGTTCCAATGCATATAAGATTTTCCGCCCGAAAAAATAGTTCGATCGTTGAAGCATAGATTTTTCTGAAGGCTAACGTGCCAGAGACAACAAGAAGCGTCCATGTTTGCAATCAGACGCTGATTGCGCATGCGTAAACAGGACATTGTTCCCCGATCCAATCCTCGTTGTCGGATTAACACACTGGGCACTAAAAATCCCCCCACACATACATACGTATCTTCTTATTATAATCGAGATTATGTAACTGTCTGTAACCGAAACTACGTCAACAGTGACGTCACCATTTCCTTAGTTATTTCAGTTATATTCTCGACGATTATGAAATAGTCATTATTTAATCTTAATTAGCATATCATTTATTAAAAGTGTCTCTATTAAAGTCTAGCTGTCCATATTATTAATACATTTAAAATCCTGAAATGTGTGTTATATATCTCTAAGAAATGAAAATTTACTTAGTATATGGTGAGGATAATTTTCATAATGATTTTAACAAAACTGGTTAGAATAAATATTTGTTTTTTGTTACTGATTTCTAATACTATTATGTTATTCTCAAATTATAAGTAGGATTCCTTTTATTAAAGGAATCCTACTTATAATTTTATATCGAAATGAATTAAAATAACATTAAAATAAATGTAATTCATATTCGTTCTTATCTAGTCTCATTAGTCGTTCTAATTTAATATAATATTTTATTACATTAAAACTTAAATATTTGTGTCCAGGGAGAGCATACTTTTGCTAGCACACACACACAAAAACACACACACACACACACACACACACACACACACACACACACACACACATATATATATATATATATATATATATATATATAGTATGAACAAAAAGTAATAAGAGAAACACGGATATTTATTATATGTTATTTATTCTCAACTAGTTTCGACCTTATGTCATCGTCAGGAGAAAATTTCTTGTTTGAAGAAATTGTTTTTAGAGAGATTTTTTTAAGGGAGCATTATAGAGGAATTATAGAAGTTGAAATATTTTTTGAGGGTTCGAAATGCTATTATAATCCGGGTAGAGGAGTGTATTAGTAGTAGCAAGTCCATCTGTTTCGTGAAAAACCTCTTTGTGGTGGGTTCATTTTGGATGTTCTTATATATGTAAGGGAGGGTTCTTGGGAGTTGTGTATATGACCATGTATGTATACATATAAATGTATGTGTGTGCATACATATATGTGTGTAAATGTTAGTGTTTATATATATATATATATATATATATATATATAATAAAGGCATATATACGCACACACACATACACACACACACACACACACACACACACACATATATATATATATATATATATATAATATTAAATTTTTACTTGAAGGCACTTACAACGCATGTATCGCATAAAATTCGATACTTTTTCTTATAGAAAATGAACTTGACAAGTGTAATCCCAGCAAAGGATGGCTCGATGTGTAGAATAATAGGCTAGCAATTTTTTCTCTCTCTCTTTTTATATATTTTTCACGTAATCACGGACTACAGAAAGCAAAAGTTCCGCTGGACCAGACAGGTCGTCACATTCACAGACAGCAGATGGAGCCATGCAGCTTTTGATGGGTATCCGATATACCGGATATGACCAATCGGAAGACCTCCACGACAATGAGAAGATGAAATTGTCAAGTGAGTCGGACCAATGTGGAACAGAAGAATGAGATCAAGAATGAAATGGATGTGCTCGGTGGTCGCAATGCAGTAAACATCATATATATATATATATATATATATATATATATATATATAATCCAATTGCCGCTTTAACCTTTTCCGTTGCAGTGATAAATTAGTAATATTAACTAACATAGCTTTCAACCGTTATTATAGGAAACGTAGTTTATCACAGTTTAACTAAGGAATTCCATCGACTTAGTTAAGCATAGGGTAGGGTCCTGATGAAATCACTTGGGTTGAAACCATGGTAGACCCTTAACACTTTTCCTACACAGCTATTACTGATATTATATATATATATATATATATATATATATATCTTATTATAATGGAGATTGTGTGTTTTTCTGTCTGTAACCGAAACTATATTACTACTCAAGTCACAATTCCCTTTATTATTGACATCACAATCTCAATTATTTTATTTTTATTTAAATCTCAATTATTAATAAAATTGTTTTACATTATTAATGTTGTTGACCATATCCACATATTAATTACATGCAATTATATTTATATATACAACAAAATAGCGGTTTACAGTGTGAACGGGAAGGCTAATTTGCATATTGATATTAAAAATGTGATTTTAATAAATATGTGCTTGGTATTATTGATTTCTAATTGTTTGGTTTTATTTTAATGAATATAAGCAAAAATCTCTTCAATAAATCTTAAATGAAATCCATTAACAAGAAGAAATAACTGTAATTTTATTCTTTAATTCCTCTTTTAACTAAATACTTAAATTAGAAAAAATAACAATGAAAGACGAGAGTGATGGAAGTGTAAGTTTCAGTTGTTCTATTTTTCGATTATACCCCCCTGTTTCAAATCTTTTTATCTGCATTCTTATTTAGTTTCATTAGTCTTTCTAATTCAATACAATATTTTATGACATTCAAACTTAAATACTTGCACCCGGAGGGTGCATATATTTGCTAGTATAAGTAAACAACTTAATTATATATATATATATATATATATATATATATATATTATTTCTTTATGTTGGTGGGATCAAGAACAGTAGTTCCGAAAAGGAGTAAATAATAAAATTGTTTTTGTAGGCAAAGATGTTGATGAGGAGGGCCTCGGGTATAGCCAGGTGCAACTCGTTGGTTGAGGATGCCAAAATGGAGAACATTGATGGCTTATATGCTGCAGCACAATCAGAAGAACCCAAAAGGTGTTGCCCAATGGCGGAAGGTGTACATGGATTACTTGGTGGAGAAGAGCGGTCAAAGTTATTGTTGCGGTTAACAGATGGAATGTGCTGATTTATTCTAACCTTCAATCTTTGGGTAGTGCGCCCAATGTAGTAAACGTCACATTTGCACTATCTTTAAGATTGGGGAGGGGGAGACCGTGTTAGATCTGAGAACAATTCGCAACTTAACTGAATTGAAACAATGGTGGACAGATCGTTTGATGCGTTCAAGTAATTGTAGAGAGGTGTTGCCAATCAACGGTAATTCTAGATATACATGACACTTTTCAGGTCCAAGTCTAGGAGTGGTGGAAAACTGCATGCACTTGCTTCTAATTGTGGAGGTGATTATGTCCTCAGGATATTCCGTTTTTCAATAAAGTGGTTCTAATGTAGTCGAGCTCGTCCATGAGTTTAACCTAGGAAAAGATAATCATGCTTTGATGATCTTTTCCAAGGTTAAACTCAGGGACGAGCTCGACTGCATTAGAACCACTTCATATGTATGTGTATATATATATATATATATATATATATATATATATATATATATATCGGAAGAGAATCTTTTTGATAAATCCATAAGTATGGAAAGGCAGCCAAAGATACCTTTATCCGTCTAGCAGCATAAGTGTAACCAGCAGTCGCCAGCTCAATAGATTTTTGGTCGTACTGTATATATATATATATATATATATATATATATATATATATATATATTGGCAGATATTTAGTATTAGGGAATTGAAAATAAATTGCTTGATTACGGGTTTAAGTGGTGTATCTATTTCTTATAGAATACAATACATTTAAGGTACGATTGTTACCATTGGTTTCAAAGAGTATGATCAAGACAATGCGCTTTTGCAATTGAAATCAATAAAAATAACATTAAAATAAGTGTAATATTTTTGTATTCATTCTTATTTAGTTTCGTTAGTCTTTCTAATTTGATATAATATTTTATTACATTAAAACTTAAATACTAACGACCAGGGGACGCATACTGTTGGGTTGTTTTACACCGAAGACATTTTATTTTATTCACTCTTCACGGGTGCTTAAATCTGTTAAAAATTCAATTTTTTAGAACACACATTTTAAAACTAATTTAAATTTTTAAAAAACCCTAACAGGTGCTACCACTCAGGATCAAAGTAATGATGTGGTGGCACTTCACATTCCCCAGAATTGAAACTTCACCACTAGATGCAGTTTAACGTCCTACTCAGGACACTTTTCTATTCTTAAGCATCACGTATCGCCACCCACGGTCAACAGTTGGCCCCATTGAAGTGTGTGTGTGTGGGGGGGAGGTCTTACCCCTCTGCAGAAGTGCAGTCAGTGTATACTAAAGACCCAGCCGACAGTTCTTTCGATGCCCAGTAACGTTAAACGATAAACTCTGCCTGATGGTGACGTTCCAATTTTGGAGGTCTGAGTAATGTGGAGCATCCTTTCATCATTACTCCCAGGTCCACTCTGACCCGAAGTGGTAGTACCTCCAATCTATGGATTAAATAGAACAAAGTGCGCTATATATCACTAAGAAATACATGTTTACATAATATATATATATATATATATATATATATATATATATATATATATATATATATATATATATACCAACCCCTCCACACGAGCAGGACGCGAAACAAAGTTAATTTCTTAAGCGGAGTTTAACAGGTTTGAATTCAGAGTTTTTCTTCTCCCATACTGGTTACCTAGCCATGGTTAAAGAGCCCAATCTGCCCTGCTATTTACTCATATCTGGAGGGAGAATTGGATTCATACCTTTCCAGAGGGTATTAGTGCCATGTGAAATGTAAACAGATTTGTCCAGGAATTGAAATCGAGTCGACGAGTCCACTTCCTACGACTTTAAACATTAGGCCACGCGCCTCCAGCATGTTTACTAATATATGGTGTGGATAATTTACAGACTGATTTTAACAAAACAGGGTTTAATAAATAATTACTTGGCGTTATTGATTTAAAATATTATTGTATTATTCTCAAACATGTTAAAAGCAATCCCATGTATAATTTCATATAGAAATCAATTAAAATAGAATTGAAATAAATGTAATCTTTTTATATGCCTTCTTATTAACTTTTGTAAGTCTTTCTGATATAATATATTCAATTACTCTAAAACTTAAATACATGTGCCCAGTGGAAGGAATAATGGTTATATTGTTGCCTTGTTAGGGGTCAGAATAAAGACACAAGAGAGGAAATGAGTTAAACAAATATATTAACAAGGAACAGTAGTACAAACATATACAAATGAGAAGGTTACCAGGTCGATCAACTATCTGAGCAGACCGCTGGAATATTGACTCTCGCCTAAGAGAATTACCTGCTGCTATAGCTGGAATAGTTCATGTGTGCGTGGTAAATTACCATAACAGTTTATAGTCAAATATTTATAAATGAATCAAGTTTTGTCTTTAAATAGCAAATGGAAAAACTCCTAAGATGAAATTGTCGGTCTTGATTTATGCCAAACTCTCCTTCATTTGGTCACGTCTAAATTTCTGTTTATTTTGTTTTCAGATTCACCCCGTTTAAGTTGCGGTTTTCTTGGAAATAAATCGCCATTTTCAAGCGGTCAATGTTTAGTTTTCTCGCCTGATGATAGCAAGAAAGTAATTAAACGCTGCAATCTTTTGCAAATAAGTGAGAGGCTTTAAACGAACTATTCACAATGGTCAATTAAAAATCTGTAGTCGAAAAGAGAATGGCTGTAATTCGGTTCCTTATCCCAACAATACGGCAATCATTCTGCAAACCGAAGGTGCGGGGATAGGCAGGAATGTAAGGGGGCAGTGGGTATGAGGGGGGCATGTGGGGGTTTCCTCTTAGCTGTGAAAACAACACTCGGAAATTGGGCATCTCCTCAAGGACAATGTCAAGTAAGATCGGCCAAATAGGATCCTTATTTCTTATTCTGGGCAGCGATTTTTCGTGTTTTGAGTGTTATACTGGAAACACATGGTCGCAGTTTCGAGCTGCCATGTCTACAAAACTTCGAACCGAACCCTTTATTTAATCCACCCGGGGTAGACTGTTCTCATTCCGTTAACCATAATCGGGTACAAGTTTTAATATATGTTAAGTATTCTATGTTATTATCGCCTTTGGCCAGGATTGAACCTGTAACCAACAGATGATTGTCACTTAGAACTAGTGGTGGGTGACATGTAATGCCAATGTGGAATTTAAAAAGTGTAGAAATTTAAAAAAAAAACAACATAAAAAAACAAAAAAAAAAACAGAATAAGGAGAGGTGTAATTGAGACGTGTAAGTGAGTAGACTTTGTCTTGATTGGACAGAACGGAAATAGAACCACGAGTGCGAATAAAGGAAGAAATAGTGCGAAAGTTAATTTTGGGTGTTTGGAGGGGACAGACACAAAATGATGATCTGTCCTCCGCGGCCATTTACTTGGATTGATTTAATAA
>CM042145.1:56942495-56959995 GCA_023376005.1 Doryteuthis pealeii | reverse complement strand
GTTTTATACATTCTTGATGGGTATTCATTTAAAAAAAATTCAAACTTAGTTTTTTTAAAATACAATTTAAAAAAAATCTTTTTTCTACTTAACCTATAGATAGGATCATATCAGGTACTACCACTCCGGGTCAGAGTGGACTTGGGAGTAATGGCGATGAATGGGTACTCTACAGTCCGTAGAGTTCCAGAATTAGAACTTCACCCCTAGATGCAGTTTAACATCATTCCCAAAAACCCCAACCACCGCCCCCTAGCACATATATGATAAAAAGTGCATTAGGTGGTGCCATTAGAATGATAGTCGACAGGGCGTGTATGTTCAGAGTAATTAGCCATGATAAATAGTTGGCCGAAACTTTTAAGTAAATTATCAATAATGGAATCATTACTTATTTATTAGGGTGAGTCAAAAGTTTTGCAATATTTTGGTATGTGCGCCTTAAAAGCAGTTCATGCCGTGATAGGTACCTGCTATGATTTGGTAGTAGGTATTTACAGATGTGACACAAAGTCGTAAGCATCATGCGAGGATTGAACTTGTTATTTAGGAGTGGTTGGTAGTATCGTGGTAGTTAGTACGCTTACACGTTGTGCATTGCTTCACTCGGTGTATCACTTGAATTCCTCACAGACGAATGTGCAATATAGTCGTTCGAAAACTTATGTTTTACGAGTTGGAATTGAAAAAAGTGTGCGTGCGTGCGTGCGTGCGTGAGTGTGTGTGTGTGTGTGTGTGTGTGTGTGTGTGTGTGTGTTTGTTTGTTTGTTTGTTAGTTTTTTTTTTCTTTTTGAATGAATGAAATGATATCTCCTCTTCACTGACTTCATTATGCAGTCATTTGACGTCACTGATGTGGAGGGGAAAATATGTAAATGTCTTATTTTTTATTCACTTAGTGTTAGAAACATCGATATGGGGGGATACACACGGTATTCATACGCCATATGATAACTTTGGTGCACCTTTTTGTAACTTGTGCACATAGTGATTGGTATAACTGATCATTTGCTGTGATATTGCTATATTTACCATTACGTTTAATCTCGGGTAAAATGAAACACATTCTTGTGAAAAGATAATTACACATTGAATTATATACGATATCAGCCGCACTTCTTGATTAATAAAGCAATGATTGCATTCTCTAATGTTTATCAAAATTGTTTTCATTCTCAATATAACGTCAATAAAAAACCAAATCCAATGCAAAGTCGACAGCATATTATTCATTATTAATATGATGATGATGATGTTTGCAAGCACGTTGTTGGAAATTACTTTCATCTCTTTGTGTGTATGCTTACCTACCAGAAAAGGTATAAAAATACAGAAGAAGTTCGATGGTAGAAATATAATCAAGAAATGTGAAAAAACTAGAAAATCGTTATTCAGGGTATGTAATATTATTTTTCCGACATTGTATATTATAACTATATAAGCATATTTCTCTATCTCACAACTCTCACTCTCTGTCCGAATTTAAAAAATTATCTTGCTTGCATTTGTATCATAGTTTATTCTATGTATTGCATCTATAAGCGGATTTATCCTTAACAAGAATTCTTTGTTTTCACCTGAGTCGCATCAGAGGATTACCACAGGAAGAAGAACTACGATAGAGAACGCAAGACAGTCGTTATGAGAGGTGGAAAAAAATTATTGCGATTATCCAGGATTAGTTAGCCTCATGGTGGAACCACCACAAAGTTGTAGATGGTAGACGAATTCCTTCTGTTTACAGAGTTCTGGTTTGAGCGATGTTATATATATTGCCTCGAGACCTCAGGTAAAAACAAAGAATTCTTGTTAAGAATGAATCATTATGGTTGCAATTCTCAAATTTTGTACCTACAAAAAACTGTTTATTTTATATTTTGTTGTGACAATTATTTTGATGAATGTAAAATAATTACACAATACAAAATGTTTTTATCTTTTGGTTAATTGTAAAGTAAAATATTTTTTCTATCATTGTTTTTAAATTTTGACAAAAGTATTTTGGTCTTTCGTTTTTATTGAATTATAAAAAAGAATTTGTCTATCTTTATTTTTACATTAAAAAAGAATTAATCATTGTTTTAAATTCAAGAAAAATTGTCTTAATTCATGTCTTTTTTTGTTCCTTGCTTTAATAGTTTGAAAAAAAATATTTCAAATTAAAACTCGTCTTTTAAAGAAGATTTTTCGGTATTAAAATCTCTTCCAAGAAAGGATGTTTACAAAATAAAATTTATTGAAAAAATTATTTAAGATATTTGCATTTAAAATTTTGTAGATGTATGGGACAAAGGGTTTTGGGTATTTGGCGCGTGTTACTGCTGGCTGGTGTTAGTTTCTTTTCTTAAACCCCATGTTTCCTTCTGCTTGTCGTCGATATAAAAAGGAAGAGAAAAGAGACAAAGATAAAATATATTCTTAAGGTTTAAGACTTTATTTTCAAGTTCATAGCTTGTAGAGCAAACTTTGTTCCTTAGTCAGTCAATAACGTATGTACCCACTAACCGTCGGCGTTGGAATGGCCGAGAAATCTTTTTGGTCCTTTTCACTGGACATGCCCAGTGGGCTCTTCTTGTCTGAGGGCTCATGGGAGATTATTTTTATTCTTTATTTTATTCTAATCCCAACAGAAGAACACTTGAAGTTCATTACTGTAACTTCCTACACCATGTTATATTTAATGACGAAATCGAGAAAAGTCTTACCGAAGTCTCAGTGGGGAGAGAGTTAAAGAGTTTGTTTCCATTTACGGATAAATGGATAATGAGAACTCGTGTGCTATGTTAGCGCCATCTTTATTCTAAACTGAACATTTCTTGTTATCTTCTTCCGATCCGGATGTGTTGTTGTTCCAGTTTGCTTAAGCAAATACTCGCGAATAACAACAACGTAATCTAGTTGTACTGATCTGGTGGAAAAACCACTTCCGCCTTTTTATTACAAGTCAAACATGGCCGAAACGATACTTCCGTTTCCTCTAACAATGGCAGAAATGGTACTTCCGTTTCTATTAGAACCAATATACAGCAGTTACCTATTAGCACTCCAAGGGAGTACAATGCATGGATATACATACAATACAATCGACTTCACGCTGGAAATTAGACCTCATTCTTCACAATCGTCAAAGATTTCTCTACAGAAATCGTAACTTGGCTTTTGTCCTGTTCAATTAGACTCTGCATTAACTGCAGTTTATATATATTTACTCCCCCTTCGACCAGCAAAATTGAATGTAAAAAACACACACTTTTAAACACACTGCACAAAACATGTGAATATGAAAGCGATTCCGTATCCTCTACGCATAGAATAACCCTATGTCCTGAGTATGACGTGAAACTGCATTTAATAGTGATGTACCAATTTTAAATTTCTGGGATGTGTGAAGTACCCCTTCTATGTCTTCTTTCCTTCTTCTTCCTCTTCCTTCCTTCCTTCCTTCCTTCCTTCTTCATACAAAACGCCGTGTCAAAAAGCACGCAAAAATCGCCACACCCTCTCTGCCCAAAACGGGCCACTTTTATGGTGAAAGCAGGAGTTGCAATGCACCATGGGCCATTACCCATAGTGCCTCTCAATATCAATAAAAGTGTCTTCTCTGCCCCCCTTCCAACTTTTCAACACTTCTCACTCCGACCGGACTCCACGACACACCGCCCCGACCACATTCCTTTCTTCTTCGCTACATTTTCTCCCTGCAAGCCATGCACCGGAACCGTTTTGAGTCAGGTAGGTTTGCCTCGTCATTACATTCCCCCCTGATCTCAGGATCACAAAAAGTACAACCGTGAGCAGGACGTTTTCGACGTGTACTCCTCCGGAGAGGGACAGGGCCTGGTTGATCGTCCTCCCGATCGCAACGGGCTCCAACAGTGAGTTGGTTTGGCAAATCCGGGTCGTCTGAGCGCGTTTCGACGTCGGGTGGCTGTTGTGCATATCCTGAGCGAGTGACACTGTTTTGCCTTCCTTGTTGATCACAATGCTTCCCAGTGCCAATCTCTTGTCTCTCGTTGGCATGGGACTGACGTCCCAATCTCGGCTCGTCTGCAGAGGATTCATCCGAGGAATCACTGGCAACACACGATTCTGATGAGGGGGATCCCACCTGGATAAGCCTCATACTTTCTTCAAAGGAACTCTCATCTTCCAAAGAGCAAGGTTTTGAACAGAGGCGCAAATGTCTGACATGGCGTGGAGTTCCATCAACCGTTACGGATTGCTGACTGTTGACTCCGGTCACACGACCTATTTTTGATCGTGTAGTGCACCTGCCGTTCGGAACCTTGACCCAAACATAGTCCCCTACCTGGTACATTCCGTGTTCCTGATGCAATTCGGGCGAGAGAGCGGCATCAATTCCCCTGACCCTGACATGGTACTGGTGTATACGATTGGCCGGTGCTGAAGACGACGAAACATCGTCTTTGGGTGTCACGTTATACCAGTACACAGCTTCTTGGATGGTACACTGCTTCCTGGCCGCGATTGTCTTGATCGTCCTATGACACCGTTCAACAATCCCGTTTCCGGACGGCACGTACGCGCATCGGAGACGCAATCGCACTCCCCATTCCCCAAGAAAAGTTCGAAATCTCCTGCTGGTAAAGGCAGTGTCATTATCGGTAAGTATTTCGACTGGTGGACCCCGCTCGCAAAAGATTGCCTCCAAGTGACGAGCCACTGTATCAGAATCCTGGCACCGAATTGAACGCCAAATAGCAAATCGAGAGGGTCCGCAGTCGATGAGGCTCAGGTAGTGTCTACCCCCATAGTGGGTAATATCCATTCCCAGCCGGCTCCAATTAGTATCCACGTCTAATTTTCCCTTCCTCCAATGTACCGGTGCTTGGTCGATGGTTTGACAGTCTACACAGGATCGCACTACAGATCTTACGTCTGCCTTTGTTGTTGACGGGCCAACTCGCCGCACAAAATAGGTTGTCCGTCTTACTCCGGGGTGCCCGCTCTGCCGGTGAATACTCAATATCTGATGTTTACTCAGAGCAGTGGCACAGACATCCGGCGCCAATTCCTCCCCCTTTTTCATAGCCTTGAACCAGTGTTGCGGTACTCTCGTCAGTTCGTCGGCTCTGTTATGCTCTGACCTTACCAGCGTCACGTCTACGGTCAATTCGTACTCTTTGATCAATTGTGAGAGGGTGTATAACCTCCTCTTGACCAACATCTCCGCAGCCGCTTTGGTGCGTACCTTTGACTTTCCACTCAAACTGTTATTGAGCCAATGGTACGTACACAGGGAATCCGTTTTGATGTGAAGTACTTTTGCCTGCCATTGAAGCGCAAGGTTGACACCCTTCACCACCGCATCGAGTTCGGCCAAATTAATGTGATGGGAGTCATTGTCAGGGCGCAACCAGCACGCATCTTCAATTACGGCTCCATTGTCGTCTAATAACACCCCGTAGCAAGTGAGCTGGCGTCAACCCACAAATTCATCTCCAGGCCGGCGGTACACCACACTCCCTTAACCGGATCACCCCGCTTAACCCGGGTGACTGTATCTTGTAGCATCTTCTTCAGTAGAGGATCAGCAAGCTCAGTGTCCCAACCAACCGATACCGCACTCGCCCGACGTTTGATAAATCCAGCAGCCACTCTAAGCCAGCCACAAACAGGAAAATGCCCCACAAGTCTCCCACACAGGGAAAATGTGTTTCGGCGAGTAATGACCTGGGGAACATCGGGAACTTCACTCCCCCGCTTCCATCGAAGAACACCTTTTTCCCCCCAGACCTGCAGACCAAGGACTTTGGCACCATCCTGTAGTCGCTCTGGATCCTTGCAAATCAGGCCGTACTCAGACAGGTGCGCCCTCACCCGAGCTGTTGAGACTAGATCTTCATTAACGAAAATATCATCGATGTACGCCGACGTGGCGCTCCTGATGGTTGGATCTCGAGACATAACGGCTTCAACAACCGACTTCATGATGAGGGCGCCACATTGAGGCCAAAACCCAGCCGGGTGAGGCAATACCTTTGGCCCCCAAATATCACAGTCTGATAAGGCCACAAAGACTCGTCAATGCCGATCTGAAGATATGCTCGCTTCAGATCAAGCAATGACACGTTCGCGCCCTTCTTGCGCCATTCCCTCAACGTGGCCGCGCACACGTCAGCATTAGCCGTAAATGCGTCCACATGTTCGTTTAGCTCTCTGTAATCCATGACAGGGCGCACCTTACGCTTATTGTGCTGAATTACGGCCATTAGTGGAACCAGTCCCTTAGGTGGGCCAAGTCTCTCTTCGGGGTAGGACAACAACCAGCCATTTTCAATCCACTTGTGAAGCTCGGTTTCGTAGCTCTCTCTGGCATGTTTTGGAACTTGGTACTCCGGTATCTTATTGTCCAGAAGCTCTGGAGCTCGTCCTCCGGACCATTTCCATTTAGCGATCCATCGGTTCGTCCTTTCGTCGAAATCCACGCGAAAATCCGGCTCATCAATTTGGATCGCAGCGCATACATTCGCTTCGTACCCACCAAAGCTCACAGTTCCTGATGGTGTAATGGTCATACCACCTAAAGCTCTGATGGCATCGTTCCCCAGTATGAGGTCAAACCCCAACAGCTGCCGATTCACAACAAGTGCATTAAGATGCACCGGCTCAGCATTGCCCACAGTGAGCCGAAGTCGGCTTCGCCCGCAGCACTTAAACATTTTCCATCTGCTGTCAGCACACTAGCTTGTCCGAGCCTCCAGGCGTCACACACAAATCTGCTGGCCAGCGTCCGTGTACACCCAGTGTCCACCAGGGCTGTGCATTTTCTCCCGTTGATATGAACATCAAGTGTTGGCAGCGCCTCATTCTTCTTTTCTCTGGGGAGCAAGCTGACGCTGATTACTTCTCCCCCATGCCGTTTCCCGAACACTCCGAAGCAATATGGCCGGTCTTTTTACACCGAAAACATCGGATCGTACGGAGACGCCGAGATGGTTGTTCAAAGGCTGCATCCGAGCGTCCTTGCAAGCAGTCCCTTGACATATGATTGGGACCGGAGCACTTGTAGCACACAACTTCGTTCCTTCGGCCCTCGGTTGGCACAGGGGCAGGTTTAGTAGCAGCAACGATCTCCTCGGGCTGTTCAGTGTCGGCCATAACGGCCCGTACCCGATCCACTATCTCTCCCATTGTCATGTCATCCATGCGCGATGACGCGTGCAACAATCGACGCACGTCCTGCGGCAGTCCAGAAACAAATGCACAAATCATTCGTCGCTCCCCAACGAGTTGGTCCAGCCGTTGTAATTCAGCCAAATACTCGTTCACGGTTTCACCAGGCTGGAGTCGCCGGGCCACGAATCGATCGTATGCACCGAATGAGTCAGGAGCGTAGGCTTTTATCAGAGCCTGTTTTATTCGCTGAAAATCAGTCTTCTCCCCTTTGCTCAATTGTCTATAAACAGCGAGAGCTCCACCTCGCAGGCGCAACGGTAGGATCAGCTCGATATCTGTCCTTTTGCAGAGTTCGCAGATCATCTCCACACGCTGAATCCATTCGATGACGGGTTCATCGGAGGGAGACCCAACAAACTCCGGGATTAGTCTGTAATCAAACACCTTGTCCATAGTTCGCCGAAATAGCTTATGTCTTCTTTCCTTCTTCTTCCTCTTCCTTCCTTCCTTCCTTCCTTCCTTCTTCATACAAAACGCCGTGTCAAAAAGCACGCAAAAATCGCCACACCCTCTCTGCCCAAAACGGGCCACTTTTATGGTGAAAGCAGGAGTTGCAATGCACCATGGGCCATTACCCATAGTGCCTCTCAATATCAATAAAAGTGTCTTCTCTGCCCCCCTTCCAACTTTTCAACACTTCTCACTCCGACCGGACTCCACGACACACCGCCCCGACCACATTCCTTTCTTCTTCGCTACATTTTCTCCCTGCAAGCCATGCACCGGAACCGTTTTGAGTCAGGTAGGTTTGCCTCGTCATTACACCTTCATCACCATTATTCTCAGGTCCGTAATTCGGAATGGTAGTGTCTGTTAGAGTCCATTCTATGGGTTAAATAGAAAAAATGAATTTTTAAAAATGTGTTTTAAAAAATTGGGTTAAAAAATTTGTGTATCCATCAAGAATGAATGAAAGAAAAATGATCCAACAAGGGTTGATATGCCATAAAAACCAACCAACCAACCAACCAAATTATCTCCAGAAATTCAGAATTGGAACTTCACCATTAGATGATGTTTAACGTCATAGATTGGACCCTAACAGGTACTACCACCCTGAGTCAGGGTAGACCTGAGAATAATGACAATGAAGGAGTACTCCACATTCCCCAGAGCTCTCTAATTGGAACTTCACCATCAGATATCTACGGGTTAAATAGAAAAAATGAGTTTTAAAAATGTGTTTTTAAAAAAATTGAGTGCCCATCAAGAATGAATAAAGCAAAAACGTCTTCGGCTTAAAATAACCCAATGGGTTTACATGCCGTAAAACCCAACCAACCAACCAATTGAAAGTTTGGTTGAATTTTGGTCCAAAATGGTTGCGCCTTAGTTGTACGGACATTTAAAGAATTCCTGAATTGTGATGAAGTAAAGACGACCCGTCCCTTGAGATGATTTTTGTAACATCATCATACAATTATATTTTCTTTCTTTACTCTTTCACTATTACACAAAAAACACTTTACGGATTATCTTTAGCGAATACGAATTGCCACCATTCTTATCATTGCGCTTTGGGACTATTTTGGCTGCCACCAGAAATTGTTAAAAGGCTGCTAAGAAATCATCATCATCATCAGTTCAGCTTAGAAATCAATTGATTCTTTACGCCAACCCCAACCCATGCCTTATATCCCTTGTGACTTGGTCACTGTAATGGCTATTTTGACAAAGAAAGTAGTTCCCATAGTTTTAGTTTTAGAATGCTCAAAACAGTTTAAATATGTCTTGGGAAGAATGGAAAAGTATTACTTTGTTTAGATAAAAGTAATATAGACACTGTAGAGATGATACAGTTAGTATAATAAAAATGAATGAAAATTGCAAGATCCTAAGAATCCTAACGTGTAGGAATGTGGCACTTGATTTAAATTTACTCGTAGAGAATCGAAAACTTAGAATACGCACCCCTGTAAAGTCAAAAATCTTATTAGAATTTTTTATCTCTACACATGGACACACTAGAATGAATTGACCAACAAAGACTTAAATTGATCAGTTCGGTGTGGATAGTTGTGACGATTTGCCAGGATCGATGACTGATAGGGATGGGTGACCAGAAAGGGTCATAGGGTTCCATGTTGTCTGTGCGACATAATGATGATGATGATGATGTATTTATCCAACCTCCTCCACCAGGTCACAAAGTAAAGCTGGTTTAAATTCAGAGTTTTCTTTTTCCTAGACTGATTGACTAACCAAGGCTAAATATCCCTTTCTACCTTACTTTTTACGCATAACTGAGGGGGAAGAGAATTATTCATGAATTTTTTAGATGAGGCTTGATAATTTATATTAATTTGGACACATGGCGTAACGGATATGAAATTAAATCTACTGGCACGGATATTTTTGACACCTTTTAATAGATGCTGATTCTACTTGCACACGAAACCACCGAATATAATAAACTAAAAAGAGGATGCATGTTTTTAAGGGGTGTAATACAATGAAAAGAAAGAAAAAAAAGACTGTTTTGTGTTGTGATTTAAAATCTAAGAACAGCACAAGGCAAGATATCCTCCAGCGAATCCCAAATTATTCCAGACTCAAAACAGCAAAAATGCCATCGAGCCCAACAACCGGATACCAGCAATTCTGATCTAGCATCGAAAAGTAAAATAAAATAAGAAGATAAATATATTACGATTATTATAAACATGTCTTCCCTCCCTTCAAATAGACTCGCAATGCTACAGGGGTGGAGTCGAAAGAGCTTTGAAGGCGTTAAACTAATGGTGGCAGGATGAAATTATAATTATAAAAGAGATTTTGGTGGATAGTGAAAATGCGTGAGGGATGAAAAAAGATGTGCAAAAGACCCAGAGTGTCGATTACGTATGTTGAATGAGTGATGACTTTTCTTGAACTCGAAGTCACAAAATAGGAAACACAAACAAATCGACTATCAGCCAAAAAATGAAGTCAGGTCTTCAAGAGAGTGGTGGGGTGGGGATGGAGGGTAATGGACTTTGAGTGGATGCAATTTTAGAAAAGACGTAGGCAGATAGTGAAAATACGTGAGTGATTATAAAAAATGAAATAAAAAGTCGCACAGAAAACTCAAGTATTAGAGTGCCGATTACGTGTGTAGAATCGCTTTCCCTCGTCAGCTCAGCACAGGTACTCTCTGATGCCTTCCCCTTCTCTCAAGTGCATTATTAATGTTATATATATATATATATATATATATATATATATATATATATATATATATATTATTATTATTATTATTATTATTATTATTATTATTATTGTACTAAAGGTGAGATATATTATTATCTCCTTTTGAGTTTTCACATCAGCGTTAGCTGATGGTCTTTCACTGGAGTCTAGGTGACAGCATGTCTCCTCAGGTCTCCAGGACTCTTCTGAGTATTCTGGCAGATTGCAGCAGTGCAGTGTTCTGAATGGTTTCAACCCTTCCTCTGATTTGCAAACATTACATACCCTTTTCCAATCCTTTTGGGACTGTTCCAAGTGCACCAACTACAATTGGTATCACCTTCACTTTCATATTCCATAACTTTTTCAGTTCTCTGGCAAGGTCCAGATATTTGTCCATTTTTTCATTTTCCTTTAGCTTCACCCTGTGATCTGCTGGCACTGCAAAATCCACCAGTTGAAAAATTCTTTCTTTTTTGTTTATCAACACTAGGTCTGGTCTTCTTGCTGGGATAAGGTGATCCGTTTTTATTTCAAAGTCCCAGAGAATTTTATGTGTTTCGTTCTCAAGAACAGATTCTGGTTTATGCATATACCATTTTTTTGCATGGTCAAAATTAAATTTTTTGCATAATTCCCAGTGGATCACCTTCCCAACCCAGTCGTGTCTAGTTTTGTATTCTCGTTATGCTTATTATTATTATTATTATTATTATTATTATTATTATACTAAAGGTGAGTGAATCAATAATTGTTTGCTAAAGTTGTTTTTACTATTTAGTTTAATGACACAAAATGCAAATCAAAATATTCCTCACTGCTAGGATTGAGTTATGTTTGAAAAAAATCCATTTTAATTGGTTCTAATTAGTCGTAATTAGTAATTGTCACAAACTAACCTGTCTCTAAATCACATTCTGCCTATCATTTTACCCCACTCGATGTATATCTTGAATACCTCCTCGTTATATATGTTAGTTTCTCTATGAGTGTAAAGAAAGTGATTAGAGAGTGTGAAATATTTTTTATGTAAAGTTTCAAAAGCAGCTAGCCCGTAGTTCCTTAACATCTTTATCAGGTCCATTTAAATTAAACGTCCCCTTTATCTAAAATCTTACAAAACCATTTTAACGTTTTTTTTAATCCTCCGGTCACAATTGTTAAAAATAAATAAATTCGCTTTGCAAATTCACTTTTCCCTAATACCAATTATTTACCCAGAGCTCAATGGGTGACCCAACAGGTCACGTTTTGTCTAATATATATATATATATATATATATATATATATATATATATAGTTGGCGTAGTGGCTTGTTGTCGTTTTCAGCCGGACAGCGAGGGAGTCTATCCCCTATTTGCTAGCTCTGGACTAGGAAGAATGTTTTGTTCAGATGGGGCGCGCTACACCTACCGTCAGCTCCACACTGAATCAATATTCATAAAATTATGAGAAAATTCGTGGGCTGTCTTATAATTATTTTCACCCGCTTTATATAAGGAAAAAAATATAAAAATAGACCTTATTCTCAGAAATCTACTATTCTTTCCCGACCACCCGGTCTGTATAACAATTAAAAGGTGACCCCCTAACGTAAGAAATTCATTTGTTTTTTTACTATTCTCCGATATACGGTAAGTAATATGACTTCACTATGGTTTATTTTATGGTGTAGCCTAGCTCAGCACTTTCGTTAAATTATGTCTTCTTTTTTTTTTATTAATCTTTTTCTATGTTTTATAAACATTTTCTTTTTATATTAACTTGTTCTTCTACCCACTTGTTTTGATCGTGACGTCTGTAACAATCAATATCGGGTCTGAACTAATTCGTTACAGAAATGTCCGGTCCTCTGGCTCATAAATACTTAATGAAGTCCGAGTGGGAGATGAAAGGTCTCTCCATGGAGAAAATATGTCCCACGAAGCCCTTTAAGCATTGCTGATTGTTTTTATATTAACTAATGGATTTTTTGTTTTTACATAAAAATAATAGTAATAAAGAAGAAGAAGAAGAAGAAGAAGAAGAAGAAGAAGAAGAAGAAGAAGAAGAAGAAGAAAAAAAATTCGTCCAAGTTTTATCATAGCTCATTAAGCAAATTCTGCAATCGCAAGAAGTCACGTTCTTGTCATTCTGTAGGTGTTCCAAAAGGTTAGGTTGGTTGGCTGGTTGGTTGGATTTTACGGCATGTCCACCTCTGTTGGGTTATTTTATGCCGAAGACGTTTTAGTTTATTTATTCTTGATAGGTACTCAATTTTTTTTAACTCAATTTTTAAAAGATTTTTTTTAAACTCATTTTTTCTATTTAACCCATACATGGGACACTAACAGGTATTACCACTCCGGATCAGAGTGTGCCTGAGAGTAATGGTGATGAAGGGATACTCCACATTCCCCAGAGCTCCAAAACTGGAAGTTCAACATCGGATAGTTTAACCTCATACCCAGGACAATGACCCTCAGTCACCGCCTTCTAGCACATATATGATAAAAAGGGTTGGGGGTTTTCCATAAAGGTAATAGGATTGGGACAATCAAATAAGTGCTAGGTCTTGACGTGACCACCAGTCAACCCTAAGTAAGGATCAAAGTGGGGTATTGCATGGCATGGACTGCCCAGCCACCACCAGAATTCCATCATTAAATATCACAGGTCACCACCCACGGCCAACAGGTAGACCCATTGGTTTTTTTACCTCTCTACACATGTGTATTCTAAAGCCCAAACTGACAGGACAGATGGTATTTAATAAGTGCTGTCCCTAGTTACTTTGTATTGTTATTACTAGCTGAAAACCCACCTTATAATGGCTGAGAGGTCCATGACATGAGATTTCACCTTGGCTCTTACTTGGGCTAGACAGGCGGTCGGAGAGAGGTCCCCTCCGATCAATCATCTGGTCACTTAAAACCCTAGCACTTATGATAGGCCTGACCGTATTCCTTAATTGCTCTTATGGCAAACCCCAACCCTTTTTATCATATATGTGCTAGAACGCGGTGGATAAGGGTCTTATTGTCTTAGGTATGACTTTAGACTGTATCTAGAGGTGAGGTTCTAATTCTGTGAAGTAACCCTTTATCGCCATTTCTCCCAGGTCCACTCAGGCCCGGAATGGCAATATCTGTTAAGGTCACATCTATGGGCTGAATAGAAAAAATGAGTTGAAAAAATGTGTTTAAAAAAATATTGAGTTTAAAAAAGATTTGAATACCTATCAAGAATAAATAAAACGAAACGTCTTCGGCATTATATAATCCAAGGGTTAACATGTCGTAAAACCCAACCAACCAGCCTCCTCCCGTCATGGGTAGGTATTTACCCAGCCCGTTTGTCACGGGTAGGATGTGACACAAGTATGAGGCATCCAGTTAGGATCATACTCACTATTCAGTAGTAATGGATCTGCGATACTAGCATGTTAACCATTACACCGCGTTGTGTACGCCCAAGGAGTGTTATAGTAATGACATTAAACAACATCCAGCGATGTGGATCCTGTTCTGTTCGGGGATCCGCTTGAAAATTATTAGTTTTGGATAGGAATACTTGAAACCAGATAACTATGCAAATTATTTATAACCACTCCGCACGTGCAAACAAGGTTAATTTTTAGGCGGGGTTTGACATATTTTCAGTTTTCTTTCTCGTAGACTGGTTGTCATATCAAGGTTAAAGGTACCAGTCTGTCCTACTATTTACCCATAGCTGGAAGGAGAATAATTAAATACATACCTTTCCCCTGGGTAGATATTTACCCAAACTTTTCGCCACAAGTAGGATGTGACTCAAGGTCGCCATCCAATACAACCAATAAGAATTGAACTCGCTTTTCAGTAGAAATGGATCTGCGAAACTAGCTTAGAAACCATTCTTCTTCGGTTTTCCAATTACTCCTGACTCTTTTCCAAACCCTTGGCGACCATTCCAATTGGCCCGACCTTTATCCTCATGTTCCACAGTTTTTTTTTTCAGCTCTCTGGCCAGGTCCAAGTATTTGTCAATCTTTTCGTTTTCTTTCATCTTCACTCTGTGATACGCCGGAGCGGCAAAATTCACGAGATAACAAGTTTTCTTCTTCTTCTTCTTCTTCTTCTTCTTCTTCTTCTTCTTATTATTATTATTATTATTATTATTATTATTATTATTATTATTATTTATTTATTTATTTATTTAATTTTATTTTCTTCTTTCTTTTTTCTTTTTCTTCTTTCTTCTTTCTTTTTCTTTTTCTTTTTTTTCTTCTTCGTGATAATATTAATAGATCTGGTCTCCAAACCGAGATAAGCTTATCCGTCTGTATCTCAAAGTCCTAAAGAATTTTATGTATCTCATTCTCTAGGACAGATTCTGGTTTGCGCATATACCATTTAGTAACATGGTGAAAATGTAATTTCTTGCACAATTCCCAGTGGATCACCTTTCCCACCCAGTCGTGCCTAATCTCTTATCTCTTTGTACTAGTTTGCTTCATTCGCTTTGTAACGATATAATTACTTGAAATATTTGAATCCATATAATTCTGTATAAGTCATTCATTAGGGATTCTTGAAACCATAATACAGTGTTCAAATTATTAGTATTACATAAGAATATTTGGAATACAAGAACTGAAAACAAATGATCATTATTTGATAAGTAGAAACCATAGAATTATTTGTATTAAGAATTGTTACTTGGCGCTATTATTGTTTATAAATGATTCTACAGAAAATACAAGAATACAAATCCAACAATCAAACTTATATTTTGAAAAAAATCTCTATTCATGAACATGTTTATAAATATAACTATTTCTGTAGAGCATTTGCTAGGAATCGCAAGGTTACAGGATTGATGCCGGTCTCCGCCAACTCAGCGCATGAATAGCAGTTTGGGTTATCTGATATATGTGGTAAAACATCTGGGTGCTGATGGTAGGCGTGGCTCTTCACCTCAGGAAAACAATCTTTCTGGTCTAGCGCTAGCGAAAACGAGATAGACTCCCTCGTTGTTCGGTTGATACCGACAATAGGCCTCTTCGCAGATTTACTACATAGTAAAACTTGAGGTACAATGATTATTGTCGTAGAAAATGGCCACCGTGAAACGAGTTCAAATCCGTGAGTTGGGGATTTTTGTAAAGAGTCAGTCAATCAACAGATAGCCCTATTGGCCGTGGGTGGTGACCTGTGATGCTTAAGGACGGAATCCTGGTGGATGAGCTGTCCATGAAATGCAACAGCCCACTTAGACCATTACATTGGCTAGACGGGCCGTCGTAGAGACACCCTCCGATCATTCGGCTGGTCACGTTAAGCCCGAGAACCTATATGATTGCCCCATGGCAAGCCCCAACACTTTTTACCATATGTGCTCGAAGGCGGTGGCAGAGGGTTTTTGTGTCCTGGGTATGAATGACGTTAAACTCTATCTGATGGAGAATGGGGAGCCCCCCTTCATCCCCATTTCTGCCTGGTCCACTCTAACCCGGAGTGGTAGTACCTATTAGGGTACTATCTATGGGTTAAACAGTAAAAAAAATTGAGTATCCATTAAGAATGAATTTATTTCAAAATTTTATCGGCATCATCGAAGTTGATATGCTGTAAAAAAACAGAGGACAAGTCATTTCTGGTGTTGGGAAGCTGCTCCCCCCCCCCTTAAGACCAATAGCATCAGGAAAATCATATATTTGCTAGGGCTTGACATGACCAGCCGATTAATCTCCAACCGGCCTTCTAGCCCAAGTAATGACCTATGTGAACTGTTGCAAGCCATGGACTGCTCAGCCACCAGGATTTCATCCTGAAACCACATGGATCACTACCCACGGCCAACAGGTGGCCCTATTGGCAGGAGGGTCTTACCCTTCTGCAGAGGCGTATATGGCATATTCTACAGTCACAGTAGATTTTGAAGACGTTGTTTAACTCTTTGCCTTCTTTAAATCGCTCACAGTGGCCCTCTACCCCTTGCGAGCAAAGCACAAAAATTGATGGCTAGTATGATTGAGCAGATTGCAATAATAATAGGACTCTCCAACCGCCCGTCTAGCCTATGTAAGGTCTAAAGTGGAATGTTGCATAACCTGGGCTGCTGAGCCACTCGGGACTTTATTTGAATAGAATGAGTTCTGAGGTGAATAGATAAAGAACTTTGAAATATTCTTTCGTACAGGTAAAAAAGAAGTCATGAAAATTTGGTACAATCGTGGGGGAAATTTGGTAGGCAAGGTGTTAATTAGTAGTTCCACGGATGGCAAATTTTAATGACCGTTGAAATTCAACGCGTTTTTGTCATGGTAAAAACATCAGTAAATCGGTAGGACCCTCTAATTTTTGCCAAAGTTAATTATCTATTCACCTCAGAACTCATTCTATTCAAATAAATCCTATTATAATTGTAATATGAGTCCTTCTGCTCAATTATAATGAACTATCAGTTTTTGCACTTTGTTCGCAGTAGTCGGGGAGTCACCGTGAGCGACTTAAAGTAGGCAAAGGCTTCATTAGTAGTTCTATGGATGGCACATTTAAATGACCGTCGGAATTCAACAGAATCCGAGTTAGAGTGGACCTAGGAGTAATTGTGATGACATTTCCCAGAGCCCCACAATTGACAGTTCACCATTAGATCGAATTTAACGTGAAACCCAGGGCAATAAGACACTTGGCCAAAGCCTTCAAGCACAGAAATTTAGTAGGCAAAGAGTTAGTTAGTAGTTCTATAGATAACACGTTTAAATGACCGTTGGAATTCAAAGAGTTTTTTTTTTGTCATGGTAGAGTTTACAGCACTCTCTAATCCTTACCAACTGCCAAATTATATAACGTTTGAAGCATGCACGTACACGTATTGGAAAATGGCGCGAATGGAGACTTAGTCGTTGCGTGGCCTGTTTTTACCGCCCATTTTCAGCGAGCCGAACCATTGCAGTGGTTGAAGAAATATATGTCGCTTCAAATCACTGATTTTGGCATCAAATATAAATTTGCTAATTCCATTATCCCACCCACATGATTTACGCGTCCAACTGCTGCGATCACAAAGAAACAAAAAGAAGGACGTCAAAATAAGTAAAAAAACAAAACAAACATTCTGCTTCTCTCGCCTCCATAACAATTGGATACGCTGTCTGCGTTTAAAA
>CM042145.1:56904995-56932495 GCA_023376005.1 Doryteuthis pealeii | reverse complement strand
CTGTACATTCTTGTTTATTAATTAATAAAACAAGTCTTTGTTGTTTTCTTCTCTCAGTGAGTAACTGGTCGCAACTGAATTAAACTATCACACGTTTCTATATCATGTTTTTCGAGGGGGGGGGGTCAAGCGGAAGTCACCACATGTCAATCATGCCAACGGTAATTTTCTAACGAACTCTGATTCAAAATTTATTCCACACTACTTACATAATTCATTAGCTATCAATGAATTATGTAACAATAAGTGATTAGTGAATGTGTTAATCGTGTGACTGTTTAGTGGAGACAATTTGTAGATTTCGTCTGTGTGGGATAAGGGTATATTATTTCAGTGATTCTGCATTTTTTTCCAAGTCGGTTTGAATTTTATCAAGCTAATCTTTCATGAACACAATCTATTTAATATTCACAGGAACTGTAAGCTAGAAAAGACAAAAGACAATATTCTGATTTTTTAATGTAAATTGTCATTTTCAAGTGAAATGTAATCCGTTCGGGAAATCATTGTAATGATGCGTAAAAGGTAAAGTCTGGGTCCGTTCATATTTGATCATCTTCGAGTTTTGTTCTGTTTGCCAAAACTTATATATATGAGATGAACGACCTTTTTAAATAATTCACTGAGTTATAAATAAAACTGCTTCCTTTGTCCAAGTAATAAATTAAAAGTAATTAATTCTCACCGGAATTTGTTGACTGAGCTATTTTGATGAAATCGATATTAAAGAGTCAGACTCTTTGAACGATTAACAGAAAATAATATATTTAACTGAGATGAACTTTTGTCAATAAGTAAATTCATAGATACGTTAAAAAATGATCAGTCCTGTCGGTTGGGGCTTTAGAATACAGCGACTGCACCTCTGCAGTGGTATACGACACCTCCTAATGGAGTTACCTGTTGGACGTGGATGGTGACTCGTGATCTTTAACGATGGAACCCTGGTGGCTGAGCAGTCCATGACATGCAACACTTTGGTCCTTACTTAGGCTTAACGGGCGGTTGGAAAGGTCTCCTTCGATTAGTCGCCTGATAGCATTAGATCCTAGCACCTATATAATTGCTCTGGCCTTATCATCCTAATGGAAAACCCCGACCCCTTTTTATTATATATATATATATATATATATATATCAAAACCCTCCGTATGAACAAGATGTGACACAAGGTCGGTTTCTTAAGCGGAGTTTAAAAGGTTTGAATTCAGTTTTCCTTCTCCTAGACTGGTTGCCTAACCAACGTTAAAGAGTCCAGCCTGCCCTACTCTTTACCCATAGATGGAGAGAGAATAGTTGGGTCCATACCATTTTATTATATATGTGGTAGAAAGCGGTGGTTGAGGGTTTTAGTGTCATGGGTATGACCTAAACTGCATCTAATGGTGAAGTTTCATTTCTGGAGCTCTGTAAAGTGTGGAGTACATCTTCATTGCCATTACTCCCAGGTCCACTCTGAATCGGAGGGGTAATACCTGATAGGATCTCATCTGAGGGTTAAATGAGAAAAATGAGTTAAAAAATTGTTTAAAAAATTGAGTTTGAATAAGAAAAATGAATAACCATCAAGAATGAATAAAACAAAATGTCTTCGGCATAAAATAACCCAATAGGTTTACATGCCGTAAAAATCAACCAACCAACCAACCTAAATTCATAGATACACTCAAAAATTATCTGTGGGATGATATTGAGCGTGCTCATCTCACAAGCTATTGCCTATGAGTGATCTTCAGTCGTTGAACATTTTCCAGGATGGGATTAACAGTTTGCTTTTTATATAAACTGTAATACTGTATCATCAATATTGCTAAGTGTAAGGCGACTGTTAATTGGTTAAGTTTGGATGATCAGACTTCACTTTTTTACGACACTGTCAGTTTGATCGTTAAAACTTGAATTTGAACCCAGATCTTCGATCTAATTCTCAAGCACCATGATAACTGTACTAACTCGTAAAATTTACAAAGATATACAGATACTCACACCATATATATATATATATATATATATATATATATATATATATATATATATATATATGTCGTAGACATAGTTAACGGCGTTTAATAACTGTCAGTTTCTCATCTATGCGATCTTTGGACAGTTGTTTCGAAGTTCACATAGGCGAGAATCTGCAAGTCATCCACAACTCGAAATTCCCCTTAATTTCCTGATGAAGGTTGCAAAAACCGAAACGTTATAACGGCGACTAGACCATCAAAAATAAACTCATATTTTGGAATACTTCGTGTCTTTCTGTTTTTCTACATAAATTTTCCTGTAGATATTTCACTGATGGATCGACACACACACACACACACACACACACACACACACACACGTGCACACCCCCTTTCTTGTCACGTACTTAAAATAAAAACAAATAAATAAATAAACAAATAAATAAAAATACACACACACGCGCGCACACTCACATATACACAACCACAACGTGAGGGAATGTTCGATATCTTCCAAAACCGTTTAACCCAGCGTTTCATAAATTTCGAACAATTCTAAGAGCGCTAATTTTCCATTCAAAACATTTTTAAACAGACTGATCAGAAGGAACCATCACAGTCTCCTTATTATTCTGTGATAAATTTTACTTTTCCTTATATCAACAAAAGCCCTGAAGATGATCTACTAAACAGATTGAAACACTGCAGCATTGGCTGAATAGATATCACTCACTTTTATTTGAACCTGTGTTCTTTCAAATTTTTCACTATATTACACACACACACCACACACACACACACACACACACAAATACACACACACACACACACACACCACACACATATATATATATATATATATATATATATATATATATATATATATATATATATATATCCCTAGCAAAACTTATTGAATTAGCACGCTTAGAGGATGTTCACCTAGGTTTTTTTTATTTAGTAGTAAATATATTAATAACAGATAAGATGTAACACATTTTTCTTTAATAGTTGGGCATTATGGCTTCATAAAATATACCTTAATCAAACTGGATTAGATTATTCACATTGATTTTTTCCAAGGTGTGCAGGAGAAAATGTTATGGAATAACCGAATGTTAAAAAAATTAAAACAATAGAATGATTTGTAATTTGCATTCCAAGAACAAATCCACCCTGTCAATTGGGGTTGTAGAATACGCCAACAATATCTCTACATAAAGTTAAGACCCTCAATGGGGTCACCTGTTGGCCGTGGGTAGCGACTCGTGATGCTTCAGGATGGAATTCTAGTGGATTAACAGTTCATGAGATGCAACATTTCCCTTTGGTCTTTACTTAGATTTATTTACCTCGTACCCCACTTGTACGGGTTAGGCACAAGGCCCTATTAACATGGGACCACCCACCAGCCAAAGTTTATAGGGGGTAGGCACAAAAACGCGTCGATCACGTCGGCATTCTCCCTCGAGGGGTGCGCCTCAGGCGCTGGGCAATAAACGCATCCCTGCCCCTTTAAATCAAGGGGGCAGGTATTGCCTGGGGGGATAGCCCCCTAGGACCGACGCTGTTAATTTTATTACCAAGCCACTCCAGAGGCCGAAGCGCTCTGAAGCAGGCTAAAAGAATCTTGGTCTTTATTTAGAAGACGTTTAGTTTTACTCATTCTTGATAGGTGCTCAATTTTTTAAAACACGATTTTTTCTATTTAACCATAGATGGGACCCTAAAAGATTCTACCACTCCTGATCAGAGTGGACCTGTGAGTAATGGCGATGAAGGGATACTCCGCATTCCCCAGAGCCCCAGAATTGGAACTTCAGCCCCTCAGCCACAGTTTCTAGCACATATATGATAAAAAAAGTGTTGTGGCCAAAAGGTGGATCCATTGGTGGGGAGACTTACTCCTCTGCAGAGGTACAGTCAGGGTATTCTAAAGCCCTAGAAAACATGGGGTAGTCAAGTCGGTAGTCATTTATATCTAAGTTAAGGTAGCGTGAACATGGAGTCCGTATATATAACTCATGTCAAGGTACGATACATACATATACACATATATATATATCTGTGTGTCTGTGTGTGGTACCTTGACTTACTACCTAGGCTTACTCTGACTATATCGGTTTTCTAAACCAGCTCTACAAACATATTGAGCACATTTATATTCATTCAAAATTAGGACTTATTCGGTTAATTATTTTCATCGACAGTCAAAATTGAGACTCGCTCGATTTTTCGCCTTCTCCGTTAAGTCACCCCTTTCATAAATATAAATTATATATAAAAGTGTTTAATAATTTGCTTGAAGCATTTTTTCTATATTGGTTTGTATGTATATATATATATATATATATATATATATATATATATATATATATATATTTTATTTTGTTGTAGCATGGTTGGCGGTTTCGGCGAGGATCGAACTCGCGGCCTTCTGCGTGTAAAGCAGAATTGCAGCACAGTTTTTTTTGTATACTGGGTCATTTGCATGTGATGCTTGTATACTGGGTCATTTGCATGCGATGTGCTATATCATCTAGTACATGAAAGAAGACCTTAATATCACGACACCTCCAACCCGGCCTTCGGGGATCCGGTGTGCTTCGGCCACTGGAGCTGTCGTGTTGAATTAATAGCGTCGATTCCAGGGGGCTATCCCCCCAGGCAATACCTGCTCCCTTGGGGGCAGAGCTGGGTTTATTGCACAACGCCTGATATTTTCGATAATCTTAAAATTATATTCTTGTCTGAGGCGCCCCCTTGAGGGGGAATGCCGAAGGGATCGACGCAATTTCCCACCCATGAGCTTCGTTAAAACGAGGCCTTGTGCCCAGCCCATACAAGTGAGGTATGAGGCAAATACCCACGGCCAGCACAGGAGGAAGTAAAAGCTGGTAAGTCGCATTGGAATTGAAATTTCTCTTTTGTTAACTGGTTTATTTATGCATTTGTCCTATCCGTTGTTTTGTTATATTTTTAGTTTACGGTAAATTGACGTCGACTATATCAAGGACTAAAGGGTACAGAAGACAAATAATGACCTAAAAAAAAATCAAAACTACTTTGTTCTCCCTAATGCTGGTATACATATATATATATATATGTGTGTCTGTGTGTGTATAACTTTTCCGGTTCCTTAAAGCTGTTTGTAACTAAAATGCTGCATTGATTGAAACTCTAAGATGATCTCAAACTTGGAACACTTTTAATGTTTCATGTTGACGGATTTTTGTTAGAAAGTGTAAAGATCTTTCCATTAAACTTTAGCGCCGTTACTACTCTCCCATTTTATTATCATATTCTTCATTTCTTTCTTGCAATTTAACTAATTAATTTATTATTATCGACTCGCGCACTTTGTTGATTGCGTCTTCATTAACTCTTCTTTGTGACTGTGAAATGTGATTATTTTATTTTGACTAATCGTATTACCATCGTCTGTAACACTTGGGACACACGTTTTTTTTTTAAACATTAATTCCTACTTAATCGCCGGTAATTTTTTAAGAAAAAATTAATAAAAATAGATAAATAAAAAAAAAAAAGAATCGCCGGGAGCTTGTTGTATTTTTGTGTCTATGGTGTGGCAAGTGGTTTAATGTTTTAGGTTTAAAAGTAACTGTGGTTATTCTTGGTACGTATTCCTAGGGTTTGCTTTTAACCCCATCTTATTTGGTGGTCGCGCTGAAAAGGAAGAAATTCAAGGGGGAAAAAAGGAAGAGACAAAAACAAAAGGTAGCTTCAGTATTTAGGCTTTATTCACAGGTCATAGCCACCACGTTGTAATGAAATTCCTTCCTGGCCAGTAGTAGTGTCTTGCCCCAGTTAAGGCCTAAGTTCGAATGGCCGAGAGATTATTTTGGGGGTCGGAAGTGGGTCCTTTTTCCCGCACATGCTCGGAGGGTTTTTCCGGTCTGTGAAGGCTCATGGAAGTTTGTTGTTTTTTTTTTTAGTTTATTTTTTGCTTTGATTTTATTTTAATTCCCACATGTCCACGTGTTAGCTCTAAACATTGGGTAAATTTTGTAAACTAAATAAATTCTTATTTTTACTCAGGATGAACAAATAAAAAGTTGAATAAAGACAAAGTTTAGGTTAGATTTAGCTGCTACAAAACCTAAAAAGTCGATGCATATTAACCATGAGATCTTTTTTCCAGAATTTCATAGTCCAAAGTTCGTGTTGTTTGTCATATACACATAATTACGATATATAAAATTTCGTCTTACCAATATGGTTTAGAATATGCTGTAGCTTCTGTGGCAGTTTAATACCCGCCCCAGAAAAGGGGTTGTTTGGGGGTATGAGACTAAACTGTATCTGATTATCAGTTCTAGAGATTTTAGGGAATGTGAAATACTTCTTTATTGTCATGACTCACAGGTTCACGCAGACCAAGAGTAGGAATCCCTGTTAGGGTGGCATCGATGGGTCAAATATTTCGGTTTAAAAGTTATGCGTATTCAATAAGAATATTTGATACCATATAACTTTAAATTCTTTGTATTAAGAATAGTTACTTGCAGCTATAATTATCTTTTGATGATTTTATAATTCTATAATCTTATTATAGTTGAGATTCTGTGTCCGACTGTAACCAAAACTACGTCACTGCTTACGTCACCTCTTCTCCTAATGAAAAAAAATCTGCCCGTTTAAAATTTACCAAACCAGAGGCTTTCTGGAAGTTCTTGGAAAAATAAATCAGAGATAGAATTGTTTGGTTACAATGAAAACTACCATGTTTAGAGAAAGATCAGCACTACCTACCAACCAAATATCATACTAATAACAGACTAATTTGAAATGATGAACAAAAAAGTACAACCCTAGCAATTATAAATTGTTTCTGACGTAAGAACAAAACAAAAAATCAAGCAGTCGTCTTTGAAACTGTAGCAAAAATAAAAAATAAAAATAAATAAATAAAATAAAATGAAAATTAAGAAAATTTTAAAAATCGTTAAGTCACCGATTTTTTTTCTTTTATAAACAAAAACGATCTTCATATGAGAAATATTTACAAAGTAACAAAATAATCACAAAAACAAACAATTTAGACTGACTCGCATTGGCTTACTGCCAAGCCACAATTGTCCCTGTTACTTATAGTAACCCGTCGGCGCATTCCATTAGTCTTATAGGGTGTATCACCTATAACACCTTCTATCCTCATCGGGAGATTCTTTATCTTCATCTTCTGCATCTGAGTCTGGAGGTACTTTATAAAATGATAGTACTAATGATATTAGAGTAGTTACTAATAAAATGATGATAATGACGCTCAATATAACAACTTACTATAACTAAGTAAATATTATTTCTCGAATTTTTAGATGATGCCTGATAATTAGGATTATTTGGATTATTCGGACTATTGTCCTCATCTTTATTAAAGAAGACCGGAGGGCACATCGGCATACAGATAACAATAAAGATGAGGACAAAAGTCCAAATAATCCAAATAAGTGGATATTATTCAGTATTACTTATCGGCAAAATCTACAATATTGAAATACTGTAACGAGAAAGATATGAATATGCAGCAATCCCAAACTAAATCCACCCTTTATACATATTTATGAATTGACAAGATAATGTTTATCAGATCATTATGTAATTAAAAAAACAAACTATATATATGTATATGCATCAGTGTATATGTAAGTTAGGGTAGCGTATACAATAAGTCAACGGCACTTGGTAACAGTCAGTTTCTCCCATATGCGATTTTCAAACTTGAAACATTGAAAATATAAATAGTTATGATTCTAATCAAACATTTCCAAATGAATCAAGTGTTGGTATTAAATAACTCATATGGGGTTGATATGCCATTAAACAAAACCTAAACTAAGAAATGAACACTGAATGAAACAAACTTTTGTTTTGGCATTCGACGCTCACATATTCCAATACCTCCCAAATAGGAGGAAGAATTTAACTGATAAATACATGCATAATTAGTTTTTATTCTGATTTATTTCTGATTTATATCGTATTCTTTTATATTTGAAATATATAGTGATATTTCTCTGCTTCATATTTTGGGCATTGAACAGCGTAATTATTTAACGATTAAAAACGCTTGAAGCGTTTAATTCTAACCGGAATTTATATATATATATATATATATATATAATATAATCTCATCTTAAATCACATCTAAAACCAGAAGCCCAACAAATAAAATTAGATGCATTATATATTCAAATCATTTTTAACAGTATCTCAAAAAGGTAGGTAAGTAAACCCATTAATCTTAGTTTATTCAAATTTTAATGTTTTAGTATTTTTACATAGATTTGTCCCATGCTTCATAAAAATCCAATAGATTTTTATATTTTTAAAAATATATTCTAAACCAACTAATTTAGAAGCATACGCGAAACCTTAACAACTATAACTATATATATATATATATATATATATATATATATATATATATATATATATATAATAATAATACGCTCACATTCCAAACATCTCGAACAAAACAAATGTCTCGGTAGCCAGAAACTGAAAATAGAAAATTACGAATTGGATCCTTTAAAACGTTGCTAACATAAATGTTTTTTTGGGTTTTTTGTCTATTTTGTCAATAATACACATAATTACAAAAAAATGGCTGTTCTCCATAACAACAGTTTTTATTCCGGTTCTATCTTTCGCTTATATTCAATAGAAATATTTTTATTTTTTTCACTGGAATCACTTGCTTCAGGGAAAAACTATTAAAATTAATTCGCATTTTATATTTTTAGTATACGTAGCTTAGTCGGTAGCGTATCTGCCTAGGAAGCACAAGGTTCCGGTTTCGATACCGTTTTTGCCAACTCAGCACGTGTGTAACACAGTTTGGATCAAGGCAGTAAATTGGGAGCTAATGGTAGTTTTGGTGGTCCACTCAGTTACGGTAAATCATCAGTGATGGACAATATGACAGGTACCAAGATTATATATATATATATATATGTATATATGTGTGTGTATATGTATGTGTGTGTGTGTGTATATGTGTGTGTGTGTGTGTGTGTATATGTGTGTGTATATATATGTGTGTGTATATATATATATGTGTGTGTGTATGTGTGTATATATATATATGTGTGTGTGTATATATATATATATGTGTATGTGTGTGTATATATATATATGTGTATGTGTATTGTGTGTATGTGTATGTGTGTGTGTATATATATATATGTGTGTGTATGTGTGTGTGTGTATATATAATATGTGTATGTTATGTGTGTGTATATGTGTGTGTATGTGTGTATATATATATATGTGTATGTGTATATGTGTATGTGTGTGTATATATATATATGTGTGTGTGTATATGTGTATGTGTGATATATATATATGTGTGTTGTGTATATATATATGTGTGTGTGTATATATATATATGTGTGTGTGTATATGTGTATGTGTGTGTATATATATATATGTGTGTGTGTATATATGTGTATGTGTGTGTGTATATGTGTATGTGTGTGTATATATATATATGTGTGTGTATGTATATATGTGTATGTGTGTGTATATATATATATGTGTATGTGTATGTGTGTGTATATAATATATGTGTATGTGTAGTGGTGTGTATATATATATATGTGTGTGTGTGTGTATATGTGTGTATGTGTGTATGTGTGTATATATATGTGTGTATATGTGTGTGTATATATATATGTGTGTGTGATATGTGTATGTGTGTGTATATATATATGTGTATATGTGTGTGGTGTGTATATGTGTGTGTATATATATATATGTGTGTGTGTATATGTGTATGTGTGTGTATATATATATATGTGTGTGTGTGTATATGTGTATATATGTATGTGTGTGTATGTGTATATATATATGTGTGTGTGTATATGTGTATGTGTGTATATATATATATGTGTGTGTGTATAGTGTATGTGTGTATATATATATATGTGTGTGTGTATGTGTATGTGTGTATATATATATATGTGTGTGTTGTATATGTGTATGTGTGTGTATATATATATAGTGTGTGTGTGTATATGTGTATGTGGTGTATATATATATATGTGTGGTGTGTATATGTGTATGTGTGTGTATATTATATATATGTGTGTGTGTGTTATATGTGTATGTGTGTGTATATATATATATGTGTGTGTGTATATGTGTAGTGTGTGTATATATGTATATATGTGTGTGTGTATATGTGTGTGTGTGTGTATAATATATATTGTGTGTGTGTATATGTGTATGTGTGTATATATATATGTGTGTGTGTGTATGTGTGTGTGTGTGTGTATATGTATGATGTGTGTGTTGTATATGTGTGTGGTATATGTATGTGTGTGTGTGTATATTGTGTGTGTGTGTATATATGTGTGTGTGTGTATATATTATATATATATATACATGTGTGGTATATATATGTATATATATATATATGAAAACCCGTTTTCCCATGTACCAATCCCGTTATGAACATGCAATTTGAACGCTAATCAATGAACCGTTTTGAGCCTTTACCAAATATTTTTCCTACTGAAGTCATTGAAAAACATCGAACAACATTGAACGACACAAATTGTTTGTCTTCTTTTATCATATTGTACTGAAGAAGGTTACATATCAACCAAAACGTTTGAACGTCGAAATCAACCTAATAAATTATCTCTTTGGGATATATTATATATATATAATATATATATATATATTATACTCTGACGAAGCCTCTAAGACCAACAGAGGCATAATAGTAATTAAATGTAATTATCTATATACGTTATTCCCATTTTCTATGACTTTTTAATTGACCTAAAAAAATCTAAAAGTTTTTAAATAAAATAACTGGTCCATTATATCTTTATTCATTAATATATCAACACTGAAAATCTAATTAAATTTGGTTAATTCCCTGATTTTTGGTATTTTTTCGTGACATACGATGGTCCGTTAAGTTCGATTTAACCGACAGAGCACTATTAAAAATATTTAACTATAAAATTAAATGGGGTAAAAACGATCCTCGGGCAAGCCTGTATTGGCACGTGTCACACACACACACACACGTGCAATATTTTGATAGTGCTCTGCCGGTTAAATCGAACTTAACGGACCATCGTATGTCACGAAAAGATACCAAAAATCAGGGAATTAACCAAATTTTTAATCGAATATAATGAAAAGATGAAAACAAGGAAATAAAAAAGAGTGAGAGAGAGAGACTTAAATCAAGATGGGCCGGGTTAGTTCAGTTGGTAAAGCGTTCGGTTAGAAACCCCAAGGTCGCTAGTTCGATACCGGCCCTCGCCTACTCAGTGTATGAGTAGCACAGGAATCTGTGCGGTAAAGTAAGGAGCTGATGGTAGGTGTGACGCTCCAACTCAGACGCAAAAACAATCTCCTTGGTCTAGTGAAAAGGCGATAGACTCCCACGCTGTTGGCTAATACCGACTTTAAGCCACCCCGAGGACTTTTTTACATATGGGACTACTTACAATTTCTCTTAAGTAAATATATCAAACGTAGTGATAATTTAATTCTCATAATGGGGTATATCCACAGGTCTTGCTAGTAAACTTAAAATTCTCTAACAGAAAAAAAGCAATTTTCAGTTTAATATTGAAATTGTAATTTTGCGGGGTCTGCACACGCACTCAAGTCATATTTGCATCATCCAATTTCTCGCTTTAATGGAGAGAACTATGAAATATTAATTAGAATCTTTCACTTCTTCTTAAAAAGAATATCAATATTATGATGGGTTGCTGGGATGACGGCAAGCTAATATATTAATGGGTTGTTTAGTTTGATTTTTATATGAAATTTTCATTTATATTCAAGTGAATATATAATAATATATATATATATATATTATATATATATATATATATATATATATATTTCTAAAAGTTTCTACTAACTTACTATATATGTGCGTACATGTAAGTATGTGTCTATTTTTACTATTTTTATCATCATTTTACATTTCATTTATTATTTATACTTTTACTTTAAGACGCACGCACACACACACATACACACACACACATACATATATATATATATATAAAAATGCATATATGTATGTATGTATTTATCTATTCTTTATTTATTGTTACTATTTTTATCTTCATTTGATATATTTTTATTTTTTATAATTTTACTTTAAATATTTATTTCTATAAACATTAAATAGTTCATACACATAAAATCAAATTTCACATTAATCTATATCTGTTCAATCAATAGTTTAATTTAAATTTTTAAACATATTAACTTTAGAATTTTTAACGTCTAGGGTTTATAGAATATTCTCAACAGGAAATTGGAAGATGCAATAACTACATTTTAAGGCCTCTACAATTCATATTCTAAATCTGAAGAGGGTGGTTAAGGTAAGTCAATGGGGTTCCAACGAAATATTTAAAATGTATATTTTAGAATATATAATATTTATTCTATGCTTCGATTAAATCCTGTTTATTTTTCAATATCATTTAATACCTGAAGCATACGCGGTTCCCTGATATTTTAAAATCTTATATATAATTCTTTGCTTTTATATTTCAAAATGAATCACTATAGAGTTGTTCGTAGGAAAAGCCCTTCGCTTTCTCAAGTCAATTACTATGATCACGTGATCTTACCTTTCATTTTGCAGACGATACTTTTTTTTTTTTCTTGAGAAGCTCTGATTCTCAATCGTTTCAATAACGGCCATGATGGAACGCAGCAAGTCAACATTTACAAAAATAGTTTGTTTATGGAGTTATAAATACATCCAACTATTAAAACCTTCGACAATATTGTGAAAAAAAATAATCAGCCTATCAGGAAATCGAGCCGTCTCCCTAAACAAATCAACATTACGTAAGTGTTATATATACGTAATTATTCCCGCTGGTCGTACGAAAAAAATCCTATACAAAAATTGATAAAGCTTTTATTTAAAAAAAAGAAGTTTTTGCATGAAAACACCATAGATAAATACTAATAATCGAAACTATAAATACATTTTTTTGCAAACGCACACGTAGATACATAATGATATATATATATATATATATATATATATTAATATCCGTTTTCCTCAATTGTACGATCATTATCATCTTGCAACAAACACTCTCTGGTTAAAAATGGGACCGTCCAAGTCGTCGAAGATGAAATGCAAAAATGTAATTCCTGATTATTTGGTGTCGCTTGTCCGCCGTATTCTTATTCATTATGAGTGTCATCACCTCAGCTGTTAATGGACCATTACGTTTTTAGTATAAAGAAAGAAAAGGAAGAAAAAGGACATGCTACACAGAAAAATATGATAAGAAAGAAAGAAATAAAGAGTAGGGAGAGTAGGGTGAGCTGGCGAAAGCGATAACGCTAATCTGTTTCAATCGAACATAATGAAAAGATGGAAAAGAACGATAGAATGTGTGTGCGCGCGCGTGTGTGTGTGTGAGGGGGGGGCAGAGTTAAATCAAGATTATACATTTTACATATTGAAACTATTTTCAATAGCTCTTAAATAAACATATCAAACGTTGTAATAATCAAATTATCCACAGGTCCAGCTAGTAGGTAATCATTCCCGCATATCGTATGAAAAATAGATATATACCCAAAATTAAAAAGCTTTTTTAAATTTTTTTTTTTAGACACATATTTCTGCATGAAAATACTATAGATAAATATTAAATCCAAACTCTAGATTTTGGGGTATTTTGCACACACATAATAGAAATTCGGTGTCTGTGTGTTTGTAACCGAAATTACGTTACTGCTTACGTCACAATACCATCAGGAATTGCGTAAGTTTATCAATGAGTATTTAATGTATAGTCATAGTCAAAATCATTAATACATAGAATACATTTTATTTATTAACGAGATCTCTATGAAAATCTCAGTTAGATTTACCTCAATCCTATTAATGATTTTTAAATAGAAACCAATTAAAATTAAGATTAAAATAAGTGTCATATTTTTATATGCATTCTTATTTGTTTTGGTTCGTCTTTCTAATTTAATATATTTCATTATATTAAACTTAAATTCTTACGCCCGGAGGATGCATATTTTTGCTATTACACAAAATTATAAAGATATTTTGCTTTTAAATAAATATTTTTGCATGAAAAAAACTATAGGTAAATTCTATTAATAATGGAAATTCAGTCTCTATTTGTCTGTAACCAAAACTACGTCACTGCTTACGTTACAATTACTAAAATCGTCAATATATAGAATAATTAATATTAATAAAATAAATAAAAGCTGTTCATTAATTCAACATTTAAATCCTTTTCATTGTAATAAAGACAATTTAAATAAATAAACTATAATAAATATGAAATTGATTAAAAGATTGTATAATTACTTTCAATGAAAAAAAACATATTTGCGAAATCAGCAATCACTTTTTAAAATTATTTTTACTCTCGCATTTTTTTTTCAATCACAAAAGTTAACTAAAAAGTTTCCAAATATATACATTGGATTTGTGTAAGATTTATGTGTAAAATATTTAAAAATGATCATTTGATTAATAATTAGTAGATACACACATTTTATTTGAGAGGAACAGAACTAAGTTTCCATTTTAAATTTTTTATTTTTTTTTTACTCCTTTAATAAATTTGATGATTTACTTACTTATGATACAATCCCCAAACATTGAATTTTACCCCCCCCACACACACACACACAGGCAATATCTTTCAAAATTAATTTTTACACCACCCGGAGGCCGTTTTTCCTTTTTTTTTTTTTTTTTTTTTTTTTTTTGCTAGTATTAATAATCGAAACTCTAGATTTTGGTGTGGTGTGTGTGTGTGTTTTTTTTTTCTCACCCACACGTAGATACATAATAATATATAGTTTATTGGCATGTGTGATTTTCGTTATGATGGATCTCATTTTGTTGGAAAAGGAAACTCTTCTAAACAGATGTTGTATTATTTAAGATAAGAGGTCCTCTTAAAATCCTTTATAGAAAAACAATTAAAAATTCTCTCATTCTTTCTTTTGTTTTTATTTAAATATAGAAATTACGAGGACAATTTTATATAATTTTAAATTAATTGTTGAAAGGAATTTAACACAACAACACGTTATATGCAAATCTAAAGATTTATTTATTGAGAAAACAATTTTGCTCAATTCCATTTATCATAATTATTTCCCGAACTGTTTAAGAAAATAGAGTCTATTATAATGCAACTATGGGAACCACACCTTCCAAATCAGTCAATTAGAAAACTTTAAACTAAAAATTAAAATAACCAACCAGAAAGTTTGTTTTAAAAAAAAACTGGTACTGGAAGTCTATGCAGCCCTGTCGGCTTGGTCTTTAGAATACATCGACTGCACCTCTGCAGAGGGGTGACTCCCCTAATGGAGCCACCTGTTGTCCGTGGTGGTGACCCTTGATGCTTAAGGACGTAAAAGTCCATGATATGCAACACTCGTCTTTGGTCCTACTTAGGCTAGACAGGCGAGCGGAGAGGCCCCTTCCGATCAATCGGTTGGTCAGTCTAGCCATAAACTCTATATCTCCTGGTATCTCTCTCTTTTCTGGCTTTACTCCAATTCCATTTTCTTTGATACATGATAGTCCTGTAATTGTACGGCCACTGACCTCCTATCTAGCAAACCATCCGTGAAAGACATTCTGGGAACTGCTGGGAAGTAAAGACGAACTTCATAAGAGACATTCTACTTACTGACTTCTATATTTAGACACACCAGTGTTGTCTGACCAACAAAAACTTACTTTAATCGACTGTGTGAGTACACTGGATGTCGTCTAGAAGACTTGCCAAGAGCGATAGTTGATAGGGATAGATAGTTAGAGAGTCAACGGAATCAAATAGCAACAATACAACAGCAGCTGTATGACCATTTACTTCGCATGTTGCAAACCATTTAAGTAAGATGTGCAGATATTCTGTGCACTACTGGTGAAGAAAGAATGAACTCATAAGTGAATTCGTTTGTGAACCCCTACATATGGATACGCCAGTGTTGGCCGACTCTCAACACAGTCGATGAATGTAAGTTTTTGGTATCCTAAAGACCAAGAGAGAAATACCTTTATTATAGATTTGAATAATAGATTTATTATAGTGTTAGGATCCCATCTATGGGTTCAATCATTAAAAATTGTGTTTAAAAAAATTGAATACCCATCAAGAATAAATAAAATCAAAACGTCTTCGGCCTAAAATAACCCAACTGGATGACATGCCGTAAATCCCATCTAACCAAACTATTTTCTTCTTTCTGGCTGAAAATCGAACGTGTCTTAAATGACTGATTCTGCCTTGCTGCAAATCAACATGTTCATCGGCTTAAACCATCGAAGACGACCATTTTAATGTTGTAATAAACTTTCGAACAAAACAGCCAAAAACTCATCTGTCCAGTGAACGCTTGTATTCTGAGGTGGTTTATGATTCCACTTCCGCCGAGGGAATATGCAAAGGACAGTTGTAGATTCTAGTGAATCATACAAAGTCCCAATAGTTCAATTAGAGCTGCTCTTCGATTTGATGTGAAATGAATTGAAGCGAGACAAGCGTTGATCCGACAATTGCCAACGTGTTAGGAATTTTCAAATAAAATTCTGACATCTTTCTCCTCATAAACAGATAATTATTTTCGCTTCGGTTTATGAGCAATCCTGTTTTTACTAATCCAAAGTCGATCTAAAAAGTAATAAAGCTGATTTATTTTTCGGGTTGGCAACTTTCAATCTTTCAATGAAAATCTATATATAATACTAAGTTCCTTAATTTACGACCGTTATAATTTTGCAACACCCTCGGGTTGAAAATGAGACCATCCAAATCGTCCGAGATGAAATGCAAAAATACAAATCCTGATTATCTGGTTTGTTTATCCGCCGAATTCTTATTTCTATGAGTGCCGTTTTTTCATAAAGAAAGAAAGGAAAAGGGACATGCTGGACAGAAAAATATAATAATAAATAGGGGAAGACAGAGAGGGATGAGCGCGCGGAAGTGATAACGCTAAATCTGTTTCAATGGAACATAATGAAAATATGAAAGAAAGAAAAGTGAGAGAGACAGAGAGAGTTAAATCAATATTATTATACTTTTACATATTGAACTATTTTCAATAGCTCTAAGTAAAAAAAATATAATCCGTTGTAATAATTTAGATTATCATACTGTGGTTATATCCACAGGTCTGCTAGTTAGAAGATTTCATGCTGAAAAACATCAATTGAGGTTTGCATTCTCAGAAATCAATCTAAGAATTAGTCCGTATTAATTGAAATTTAACACTAAGTCCTTATTACCCTGCCCCACATCATCATCATCATTATCGAGTCCACTAGCAGCACGGATCTCCATGACTCTTCTTCGCCATCCGTTCCTATCAACCAATGCAGACTTAAGCAGGTAACCTAGCGATCTCTAAAATACACCTGCAAACGCCGAGTCACTGCTGTATTGCCTGAAGCAGGCAGCGAATTAGGAATTTAAAATATCTCCAAACTGGAATTGTAAGAGTCTGAAATTAGTAGACCAGTTCACAGATACGTTGTAATACTCATCTACACAAAGTGATGTCATGACCATAAAGAAAGGCATGGACAGCTATAGACAGTTACACTGGGAACACAATTTTTGTTGATTTGATCTGACACTTGTTTTTGGCTATTTTTGACACTGAATCCAAAAATAACATCAATTTTTCTCTATCACGTCAACTTTTTGAGTTACGGGATGCCCTCGATTTCTAAAAAACGTTAAAATACAGCTTCTAACTAAGTTTGCTTATTGTATGTAAGGTTTTTTAAAAAGTATTATATAATGGAAATAATAAAACATCAGACTGCATCACCAAATTTTGTTGATATAGATCTGACATTTGTTTTGACAAATCTTTGACTCTGAATCCAAAAATTACATCAACTTTTTAAATAGCAGGATACCCTCGCTTGGTCTCAAAACATAAATACTGCATGTTACAATTTGTGCTTTATTTTATAGAATGTTTTAAAAATTTACAACGGAAAATAATTTAAAAAAGCTTGACTGCAATGTTTTACAAATTTGCTTGTTCCCACAAAGAATATTATTACTGTAATTTAATTGTGTGCAAATATTAAGGTAAAAAATTTACACAGTTTTTTTCTAGTGTGTTCAATATGTGGATAATTTCCCTTTATGCTAGTAGCCATCATATTTACATCTTAATACTTTAATACTATTCCTCCATGAATTCAGATCTTGTGGAATCATTCATCTTGCTCATAGCTGACCACAGCAACGTTTTCCAAAAAGTTAGCAAATGTCTATGCAGAAAAATGGAACTTGATGCTCATTATGCATTCAAGCATTTTGAGGTTATCCAATTCAGTGTAATTTCATTGCTCAGTATTCCAAAAATTCGTACAAGAAAGAACTAAGCATTCTTTTGTTTCTGAATTATCCCGATGAAATGTTCATCTTGATAATTTTCCAGATCTGTAGACCATAAAACACACCGGCCTTGATTTTCTTTTCATTTGACAAGCCAGAATGCCAAAATATGGTACTTGAAAGACGTGCCTTCAATTGGCAATGCTTTATTGAATTGCTTCAAGAGACAAGTTTCATGTGCAAGATGCGAAAATAATTTTCTTTGTCAACAAATGGCACATGTAAATTGGGATCAACAGTTTGTGGTTGAGATCTTGAAGGCTAACTCCTCTCCACCCAATTCTTTTATCAAGCTCTACTACCCCATCACTGGATTTCAGCTGACTGAGGCACTGGCGTATAGCTGTAATGACTAGAATATCAATTTTACATTTGTTTTCTTTGTTATATGTGAAGTTTTTCACTAAACAAAATAACAGTCTGTGCAATGATATTTTAACTCTCACCAAAATCATAGGTATGCCAACTTATCACGGTTCTTGATCCACATCCATAAACTCTTAATACGCTTTCACATCCGGAGGCCAAGCTTGTCTTTAATCGACAAGTTTTAATTTAAAATATGTAAAATAGACTGTTTTACAAATGTGCTGATGTTTGTTTTTTGATGGGGGAATCAACCTAGTCATCAGATCTGAATAATTCCCTTCCTTTTCAATGAAATAATCAATGCAATCAGTTGAACATTCTATTACGTACAGACAAACAAACAATTGTGCTTATTTGGGAGTAAGATGTAAGAGAACAGAAATTGACTAGAAAGAAAACTGACTGCAGTTTTGAAATCAGTCAACCTTATTAATCTAAATCAAATGAAAATCAAAGTCAACAATTCTGTCCAAAAAGTCCCCAGTATTATCAATATATAAGAAATCTGATCTCACTGATATGATTAATCAGTAATTCTTCTAAAGCTCTAACCGTTGTGTGTTACTGATGCTGAACCACCTGGACTCAAATAGACTACTTTGAAAAAAACTAAAACAATGGAAACCACTAATAATGTTGCGTGCATATATATGCATATGTACATAGTTATATACATGTGTGTATGAGTATATATATAGAATATATTATATATATGTGTGTGTGTAGATGTGATATAGAAATGTATATGTTACACATGTATTGAGAAAGAAAATAGAAAAACACGAAATATTCCAAAAAGATGGATTTATTTTAATGTAAGTCACGTTATAACGTTTCGGTTTAGTAAACTTTCATCAGGACCTGAGATGAAAAGTGGATGTCTCGAAAGATGGAAAAATATAGTGTGTGTAAGAAGGATTATATATATATATATATATATATATATATATATATATACACATGTATATGTATGCACAATGCGCACATAAGATATGTCTACGTATATATACGCACACACATCTCTCTCTCTCTCTCTCTCTCTCTATCTATCCTATATATATATATATATATAATATATATATATATATATATATATATAATATATATATATATAAATTCATTAATTGGTTCGAAACGCAGATTTTCCCGTAAATCGGAGAATGGCTAAAAAAAAGGCATCAAAATGAGTAAACATAGTAAAAACTGGCGTAAATAACTCGTGAAAGAAATTGCAAAACATTTTTTAGAAAATAATAACACAATTAATAGATTCGTTCTTCCCTTAAAGTATGACGCAAACATCTATAATTATCGTAAACAATTGCGAGAGAATATCAATCTCATTAAGGCATAAAAAAAATTTTGATAATATATTTATGCATCCATGTCATTTATATTTTCAACAAAATTTTTTATTATTTCAAATCATTTTTATATGACTGAATGATGTTCTAGTGGCGTAACGTCAGAAATTTATTCTAGAAAAATGCGTCAAAGCCATTTTGACAGAGCTAAAACACGTAAAGCGTATATATATATAATATATATTATATATATATATATATATATACTTTGGTCGGTTACCAATCCTTGTACAAGTGATTCTAGGCGGGTCCCAATTCTCTACCAGTAGTTTGTTGTAGATTCATTCCGTATGAGAGCTCAATGTTTAATTATTTAAACAGAGCAAAGTTATTTGTGAATAAAAAGGCCTTAAATACCATGGGTATCGTGGAAATGGTCCATAACCACGATACCCATGGTATTTAAGGCCTTTTATTCCAATATATATATATTATTATATATATATAATATATATATATATATATATATATATATATATATATATATATATATATATTCCAACAAATCCATATTATTCTAAAGTTTTTTTCTTTTTTCCTTTCAAGTTCCTAACAATTCTTTTGATGTACAATCTTGTAAAGCATTGTGTCTGCACATGTGTATATGCATATGTGTGTTTGATGTATGCATACATATAAGTGTGTATATATGCATGTATATATGTGTTTGTATATGTGTGTGTATGCATGTATTCTTGTATGTTAAATATATATATGTATCTGCGTATTCATATTTGTGTATGTATATATATCTGTCTATATACATGTAATAATGTACGTACATATATATATGTGTGTGCATGCATGTATGTGTATGTATATAGTGTGTATACATGTATTTATGTATATGTTGTGTATAAAACAGGAATTGGATAGAGTAAAAGGAAATTGAAGTTCCCACTTTATTTTATGTTAATTTTTATCAGCAGTCAGAGCTAACTGCTGGCTTATATACAACATACAATAAATGGGAATTTCAATCTACCTCTGACTCTCTCCAGTCTCTCTACTTTACAATCACTGGGAAACTAACATATATAAGAGTATTAATATAGAATATATATAGAGAAGTGTAGTGACAGGCAGAACATGAGTTAAGAGATGGGTTAGATTTTGACTTTAATGATTTTAAATGTTTTTTTTTATATTCTCCAGTTGTGTTATTATTATTTACTCCTTTTGAGTTTTCACATCAGTGTTAGCTGATGGTCTTTCACTGGAGTCTGAGTGACAGCAAAGTCTCCTCAGGTCTCCAGGACTCTTCTGAGTATTCTGGCAGATTGCAGCAGTGCAGTGTTCTGAATGGTTTCAATCCTTCCTCTGATATCCAACTTTCCAAACCCTTTTCTAATGCTTTTGGACTGTTCCAAGTGCACCAACTACAATTGGTATAACTTTCACTTTCATATTCCATAACTTTCAGTTCTCTGCAAGTCCAGATATTTGTCCAATTTTTTCATTTTCCTTTAACTTCACCCTGTGATCCGCTGGCACTGCAAAATCCACCAGTTTACAAGTTCTTTCTTTTTTTGTTAATCAACACTAGGCCTGGTCTTCTTGCTGGGATAAGGTGATCCGTTTTAATTTCAAAGTCCCAGAGAATTTTGTGCGTTTCGTTCTCAAGAACAGATTCTGGTTTATGCATATACCATTTGTTGTGTGGTCAAAATTTAATTTCTTGCATAATTCCCAGTGGATCACCTTCCCAACCCAGTCGTGTCTAGTTTTGTATTCTCGTTGTGCTAGTTTGCTACATTCGCAGAGTATATGGTTAACAGTCTCATCTCTATTACCGCAAAGTCTACATTTACTATTTTGTTGGGTCTTATCAATTTTCGCTTTGATGTAGTTTGTCCCTTTGGCATTATTTTGTGCAGCAATTATAAGTGATTCTGTTTCTCTTTTGAGGTTTCCCTTTCTTAACCATGTCCAAGTCTTTTGATGTGCAACCTCATCTATTTGTCGTTTGAAGCGTCCATATAATTGTTTTCTTCCCATTTTTGTTTCTAGTCTTTGTCGTTCTTCTGTTGTCCATCTGCCGTTTCTACTATTGTTGGTCGCCATAAGTAATTTGTCTTTCTCTTCCTTGTGTAATCTTCAAGTTGTTGGATTGTGGTTTCTACGCATTCCTCTATTTGGCAAGACCTCTTCCCCCTTCCTTTCTTGACACATACAATCTATCTCTATCATCTCTAGGGTGGAGAGCCTTGTGCATTGTCATTGATTTTCTCGTCCTTTGGTCTATCTGTCTGAGTTCTTCTTTTGTCCATTATTATTATTATTATTATTATTATTATTATTATTTAATTCGCTTTGCAAATTCACTTTTTGCCTGATTACAATGATCTACCCCGAGCTGAATGCAAAAACGGGTCACGTTTTTTCTAGTATTTTATTGATTACTTTCAGGTAAACGTTTGAATTTTCTTTTCTTTTTTCTTACCAATTTCAATACATAATACATTTCAAATAATGTACATAAAATAATTCTTTGCATGTGCATCAATTGTGCATTTCCGGTCGACAAGTGAAAATGAAACGAATGGATTATTCCTTAATAGCATTTTCATGTTAGTCATTTAAACTTCCCTCTTTTACTGATTGTACGGAATGTATATTATCTAAAATGGCAATAATACTTTTATTCTCTCTGGAAATGTGTTCTGGGTATACAACTAAACTGGATCCATTTCTATATTGATACTCGGAGGCGCGTGGTGTAATGGTTAGAGTCGTAGGAAATTGACTAGTCGACACGTGTTCAAATCCTCGACGAGACTGTTTGCATATCACATAGCGCTAATACGACTGGGAAAAGTATGCATCCAACTATTCTCCCTCCAGCTATGGGTAAATAGTAGGGCAGACTGGGCTCCTTAACCTTGTTAGACAACCAGTCTAGGAGAAGGAAAATTCTGAATTCAAACCTGGTCACTACTAGAATAAGCCCAGGCCTACTTAATGATCTATTTCAATTAAAAAGTAGATACTCGGATGCGCGTGGTGTAATGGTTAGAGTTGAAGGAAATGAATTCGCCGACACGAGTTCAAATCCTCCACGAAATTGTTTGCATTTCACAGAGCGCTAATACCCTTGGGAAAGGTATGCATCCAACTCTCCCTCCAGCTATGGGTAAATAGTAGGGCAAACTGTTCTCTTTAACCTTGAATAGGTAACCAGTTTAGGAGAAGGAAAACTCTGAATTAAAACCTGGTAAACTCCGCTTAACAAATTGACCTTGTGTCACATCCTGCTCGTGCGGAGGGGTTGGTAAATATATATATTAATACTCGTGTTCTTTAATTCTACAACCGTTATCATCTTGCAACAACTTCTGGTTAAAAATCTGACCGTCCAAATCGTCCAAAATGAAATGCAAAAAATATAAATCCTGATTATCTGGTGTTGCTTATCCACCGAATTCTTTTTTTTTCTGCTTATGAGTGTCGTCACCTCAGCTAAATGATGGAAAATTCCATTTTTATTATAAAGAAAGGATGAAAAAGTATATGCTGCACAGAAAAATAAGAAAGAAAGTGTGGGGTAAGCGCACGGAAGCGATAACGCTAATCTGTTTCAATAAAACATATGGAAAAGATAAAAAGAAGGAAAGAAGAGGGAGAGTTAAATCAAGATTATTATACTGTTTACACATTGAAGTAATTGCAATAGCTCTTAAGTAATCATATCAAACGTTGTAATAATAAAATTATCATACTCTGGTATTTTCACAGGTCCTGCTAGTTTTTATTATTAATATGGAGGCGTATATTCCGTAACGGTTATCATTGTTAGAAATGGGCTCAGCGAACCAAGTTGAAATACTGGATAAAGATGTTTGTGTTTAATTTCGTACTTATAACCTTGGGAAAAGTAGGTATTTACCCAACCCGTTCGGCACGGGTAGGATGTGACACAAGGTCGCAAGTACGTGGTATCCAGTTAGGATCGAACTCGCTATTTAGTAATAATGGATCTGCGGGACTAGCTTGCTAACCATTACACCACAATGAATTACTCTTGACCTTGTGTTCCATATTTCTCGTAGTGGGTAAATAATACCCAGATCTGTGGCAACATAGTGATAGTCTCATCTGCTAAATAACTCACCCCCACGTTGTGTAAGTTTTTTGTAAGATTAGTCGGCCGCAGGTTTTGGTCGAAACCGCACAAACCACGGGTCAACTCCTTAAAGAAGAAACAAAAAAGTAGCAAAAACGAGTTCCATATTGTTTTATTTCCCCCATCAGGTTTATTCTTATTGGAGAGACGACCTGTCGGCTGGGGCAGTAGAATACACCGACAGTACAGCTGAAGAGTGGTAAGACCAACTCCGATGGGGCCAACTGTTGGCCGTGGTGGTGACATTATGATTAAAGATGGAACCCTGGTGGCTGAGAGGTCCTTGACATACAGCACCCTACTTTGGTCCTTACTTAGTCCAGACGGGCTGTAGAAGAGGCCCCCCTCTAATCAATCGGCTGGTCACGTCAAGCCTTAATACCTATATGATTACACAAACCTTGTTTTATCATATATGTGCTAGAAGGCGGTGTCTGAGGATCTTAATGTCCTCAGTATGGTGTTAAACTCTATTTTATGGTAAAGTTCCATATCTGGAGGTCTCGGGAATGTGGAGTACCCTTTCATCACCATTATTCCCAGTTCCACTCTGACCCAGAGTGGTAGTACCTGTTAGGGTCCTATGAGTGAGTTAAATAGAGAGAATGCATTTTAGAAAAATGTGTTTAAAAAATTTTAGTTTAAAGAAAATTGAGTATTGATCAAGAAGGAATAAAACTAAATGTCTTTGGCATAAAATAAACCAATGAGGGTTGACAAGTCGTAAAATCCAACCCAATCGGAGGTGGGATGCGTCTGGCACTTCACAATATGAACTTGCACGGCAGTGTAAGGTCCGTTACTCCCTTGATTTTCGGGAAGGCCTTAATTCTGCAGCCGACTTAGAAAAAGGCTGATAAGATGGGATACTATTCCAATAGTTTTGATCAACTTCTTTTGAATTCCATTGTCTTATTTTTGGTTACCATCTTATATCTTATTATAATGGAGATTTGGTGTTTGTCTATCTGTAACCAAAATTACGTACCTGTTTACGGCACAATATCCCCAGAGTATTTAATTTATATTATAGTCAAAATCATTGATATATAGAATAAATCTTATTTATTAACGAAGTCCCGATGAAAATCCGAGGTAGATTTACCTCAAAACAGCCCATGTTATTAGTGCGTTTAAAATCCTTGAATGTATCTTATGTATCACTAAAAAAATAAAGGTAATTCGCATACTGGTTTTAACAACTAATTACTTGGCGTTATTGATCTCTAATAATATTGTTTTAGTGTCCAACGTATCAATATCAATTCTATGAAGGATTTTATATAGCCAATTAAAATAGAATTAAAATAAGTGTAATATTTTTATATGCGTTCTTATTTAATTTTGTTCGTTTTTCTAATTTATAATATTTCATTACATTAAAACGTAAATACTTACGCCCGGAAGGCGCATAATCTTGCTATTTCCAATAACAAAGTTTTGATCAACTTCTCATTTTGAAATTCATTGTCTGTCTGTTAATAGAATTTCATATAGTATTTAACAATTCCTCTTTTTCTTTCTTGGTTGTGATTATGTTAGATACATTGATCTAGACTGAGTGATTTTTTCCCGCTCAAAATCCCCAAGAAGATTAGATTTTATGCGCCCGAATATCGTTTCTACTTTGTCTTTTCGGCCATCATTGCATGATGAGAAACTAATCGTTCGCACAGTTTATAACGTATTGCTGTCTTGCTTAATCATATCGTTATTTTAACTCCTACTAAGTTAACTGTTGTCGATGCAAGGATAGTGTAATGGTTATCATCGTAGAAAATAGACTTGGCAAACCAAGTTCTGGACGAGGCTGTTTGCGTTTCACTTTGCACCAGTGTCTTTGGTTAAAGAAATATCAAACGATGTAATAGTCCAAGTATTCTACCGTGGTATATCTATGGCCCACTAGTTCCTACATGAGACTAATATTTTGCAAGTAATTATCTTAGGTTAATTTTACAGCATTATCAACTCTTAAATTCCTATTTGATAATAATTTGTTTGCACCGTTACATAATTTCCCTTATTTTTATTGAATATGAAATAATTTTCAAACCAATCTATTTAAACTATAGATGCAACCTTAACATGTACTACTGTAACATTACGGCTCTCATATCGGCATGGAATGATGAAGTAAAATTGATAGTAAAAATAATAGTTGTATGCTTATCTCATCTTCTGTGCTACGTGGAGAGACTCGAATCCGGTTGCTGGGCTGACGTTGAGTTGACTGACAATTCTATGATGTTTGGAGTCTGGAAATAAACTTGGGAAACATCTTGCCTTGTGTCAGTTAGAAGTTTTAGAAATAACAAATTTGTTCTCATGAGATTTTTTATTTTCCCTTAAGCCAAAATTGTCCTGTACAAGAGCCCACGTCTCGCTCAGTCAACACTGAGTTCCAAACTCTCCGAACTTTCCGAACATTCTCACCTATCACTATTCCTCGCCTCCACTTCGCCACGTGACGTTCTATCGACCAATGAGAAATCGCCATGTCCCGTTGTGCTGTTTCATCCTAAAACTTTTCCTTCCTAATCTACACGTAATTCTTCTTAAAACTTTTCCTTCCTAATCTACACGTAATTCTTCTTAAAACTTTTCCGTGCTAATTTACACGCCACTGTTATATTCCTGGATCCCCCTTTTCTCTCTCTCCGTATTTTGTTACACTACCAATCAATCTTTGTTCGGTTATTTTATACTAAAGTCAGTTTAACAATTATATATTGTATAAAAATATATCTTCTCAAAGACTGTAAACAGATAAACGCTTCATACTCAGTTATAATGTTTTAAGAGCCAAAGTACTTATGCAGTTCAAAACTATTTTAAATATTATCTATTTGATCTTCAAATGTGACCTAAGCAGGTACTACCACTCCGGGTCAGAGTGAACCAGGAAGTTCGTATTTACCCAACTTCTCTGGCGTGCACAGCATACACAAAAATACCATGTACTGACAATAAAACGGTGGTGAATAAAATTATCATTAAAAAATGTTAAAATCATTGGAATGCGCTCATTAATAATAAAACTTTAAAACATTAAATCTACCATTGGAGAATGGAACCTAAAAAATACAACAACAATAGAAGAGAACAGGTTGTGCTGACCCGCTTTCACATAGGCCACACCTACATCACCCATCACCATTTACTAGAGGGGACAAAATCCCCAATATGCACTACATGCTAAGAGTGATTTTACAGTGAAGTATATACTG
>CM042145.1:56877495-56899995 GCA_023376005.1 Doryteuthis pealeii | reverse complement strand
ATTTTATTACATTCAATCTAACAAGGTTTCTTTTATAGTTTATAATGTTAAATATGTGGAAAAGATTTGGTTGGTTGGATTTACGGCAGGCCAACCCTTGTTGGGTTATTTCATGCCGAAGATATTTTATTTTTTCATCCTTGATGGCTACTCAATTTAAAAAAAAATTAAATCATATTAAACACACTTTTAAAATTCACTTTTTTTTATTGAATCATAGATGGGACCTTAACAGTTTCTATCACTCCGGGTCAGAGTGAACCTGGAGCAATTGTGATGAAGGGGTACTCACATTTTCCAGATCCAGAATTAAAAATTCACCATCAAATACTGTTTAACGTCTTACCCAAGACAGTAAGACCTTCAGCCACCGCCTTAAGGGAAAATTGGGTCGGTACAATCATATAGAAGCTAGGGCTTGATGTGCCAGCCAGGGCTGCTGTCTCCCTCCTTTCTTCTGGCTCTCTTTACTGTGTAGACTACTCTTCTCTCCGCCTCACTCCTATTCGTGTCTTGTTTAACATTGAGGCGTCAGACCACTTCCATGTGTCAATGTGACATATCCTCATTTCTCTCCACAGACCACCTTTGAAGCGTAGGCGTGGAAGCTTTTTGTTAATTCGCCATACAAAACATCTTTTGGGATGCGGCATTTTCCATCTCCTGACATAACCAAGCCAGTGAAGGCATCTCTTACACTAGCACGTGTGTATTGGGCACTTTATCTGGACACCGTGTTTCGACGTATCACGTCTCTGATTACAAATTTGCAGGCTACCTCCAGCCGGGATTGAAACCCGATCGATTCATCATTCAGGCTCCTTAACCACTCGGCCATCGTCACGTACACATTGTCAGAGGGATTTTAACTGATAAATACAATCATCTGTATATTTGTAAAAGCCACCAGAGAGTGCGCCATCCTTCTATAGAAGAGCGTTGCCTTTTTAAGCTTAGTGAAATCCCTCCAAAATGTTCAACCCACTAAGGAAGACAACACAGACAGCAGACAAGACACACACACACACACACACACAAACACACACACATATACATCATACATATATATATATATATATTATATATATATATATATATGTGTGTGTGAAGAAATGTAGACAAACATGCGATGTTCCACCGGATGGAAGTTTATCATTAGTCGTAATGTCGATGTTCGAACGTTTCGGTTTATATAGAAACCTTCTTCAGGACAATATGAAACAAGTAAAGAAAAAAACATTTTGGTTGTTAAAAAGATGATGTTTGTCTAGATGTCTTCCCATACTGTCGGATTGATTTCCTCAGTTTACTCCTTCTATATATATTATATATATAAGGGAGAGTTACAGATAGATAGATAGATATAGAGAGAAGTAGACTATTGCCTATTCAATGAATCAATTGTGTGGTAAGGATCAGTAACTCTGCATTGTTTTTTTGTTTTGTTTTTTGTTTTTCCTTTTTTATTTTGGCGGGATGTTTGTTACGAAACGTTAATGTCATTTGAATAATAACTGACGATGTCATAATCTATAAGAGCCAAAACCAAATCTCGGTTTGGTGGGCCGTTTTAAGGGGTTGAAACAATCGAAATAAAATAACCATTTGCTGTTTCCTCACTTTTCAATGGAAATGACAGAATTGACCTTTTCGTATATGTAACATGATTTCACAATTTTTGGACAATGTCTGACAATGCCGCATACGCACACACACACACAGAACTAACCTATTGACATTGGAAACAGTGTATGTGTCTACTGCATTCATCTATTCATCTCTTACTAAATATATATATATATATATATATATATATATAGTATAATAAAAAATTGAAAAAACACAGGTTTAAATGAGTTAAGTGGTGAGTTTATTGGCCGACTCTGCAGTGTTTCGATCTATTAATTAGATCATCTTCAGGGCTTTTGTTGTTATGTGGAAGGTGATAAAAAATTTTTTTTTTATCTCAGAATAAGGAGAAAGGCGAGTAATAGTCCTCGTTTATCGGTCTGTTTAAAATTTGAAGTCTGAGAAAAAAGAACGTTGAAAAAATTAATAGTTTGAAATATGACGTCAAATACTCTTTTTTTGCGGTGTGAGTATTAGAAAGTGTTTGTATCGAAAAAAGCATTGTGCATTTTTTATGTGTTTATGAATGTGTGATTGCGCATGTGTGTATAAATATTTTGCGATAAATGGAATCGAAACAAACCTTTGTGTATGTGTGTGTGTATAATATATATATATATATATATATATATATATATATATAGTAAAATAATATTGCCAGAAAGGCTTTCTGACTGTACCATTTTACTAAACCTGTTCTACAAATATATTGAGCATTTCTATATTCATTAATAATCCCGACTTATTCGGGATTTTAATTATTTTATCGACAGTTAAAGTTGTGACTCATTCGATATTTTACCTTCTCCGTTAAGTCACTCCGTCTTCATAAACACACACACACACACACACACACACACACACATATATATATATATATATATATATATATATATATATATATATATATATATATATATATATGTGTGTGTGTGTGGAGAAAGGTAGACAAACACAGAATGTTGTACAAAATGGATGTTTATTGTAGGTAGTGATGTCGACGTTCTAACGTTTCGGTCTGTTAGACCTTCTTCAAGACTTTAGGATAGAGTTCTTGCTTCAATGGTGAACTAGGAGGTGGGATTAATTTCCTCTTATTTCTCCCATATATGTATATATAGATAAAATTAAAACAGCTTCGTCGAGGAATTGAACTCGGGTTGATGAGTCCATTTCCTACTACTCTAACCATTAGACCACACGCCTCCATAACTCCATAGATATAAGTGGTGACTTTTTGTACAGCTTATACCTCAAGATAATCCAACAATTTTTAATGATGAGATTTGATGATGTCCCCTGAGATATGGTCTTCTAACATCTCTGTTTTCATCATGAAGCTGGTTATAAAAGAGGATTTTTTGGAATTTTGTTGTCCCTCATTCGGATGACTTGTCCATCTCAATTGATCAGAGTTTCGGACAACTCTTGCAAAAGATATCGGCTTAGTTAATTTGGGATCCATTGGGCATCCAGGATTCAGTTCTTTACAATGCTTTGTATGTTTTTTAGAAGTAGACTTTTTATTGTTGATCCAATTTGTATACTAACTAGCAAGAATATGCGCCATTTGTCGGTTGTAAGTATTTAAGTTTTAATGTAATGAAATATATTAAATTAGAAAGAATAACGAAATTAGATAAGAACGCATATAAAAATATTACACTTATTTTAATTATATTTTAATTGGTTTCTATATAAAATCATTGATAGGATTAATTTTAATAAAAAAATATTAGAGATCAATAACACCAAGTAATTATTTATTAAATCCGGTTTTGTCAAAACCATTACGCAAATAAATCACACCATACATTATGTAAATATTTGTTTCTTAGTGATATGTAAGACACATTGCAGGATTTTAAACGCACTAATAACATGGGTTGTTTTGGGGCAAATCTTAGATTTTCATAGAGACCTCGTTAATAAATAAGATTCATTCTATGTATTAATCATTTTAACTATTAATTAGATACCCATTAAAATATTTGGCAATTCCTGTGGGTATTGTGATTATTTATTTTCTTGGTAAACCGAATGTCGGTGTTATTGTCATTAAACCATTCCCAGTGTTTTACATACAGGAAGGCCAATCACCTCCAAAGATGCGCCATAGGTTATATCCTTGAGAGATTTCCAGAACGATACAATACCATCAGTAATGTACATCGAGTCAATAGCTAATTCAATCTATTCATTATTACTGGATTTCAAAAAGCGAAACATGCGATGTGCTTAAGGATCAGAAATGTTTGTGAGCCATTTCTTATGGACAATTCAGAAGGAAACTTTATTACATTGACTTGCATGGTCTTTTGTGGATGCTCATGGTATAATGGTTATCGTCGTTGAAAATGGATAAGGTGACATCATTTCAAATACTGGACGAGGCTCGTTGCATTTCACATGGCGCTAATATCCCTGTGGAAAAGTATGCATCCAACCGTTCTACCTCAAGCTATGGGTAAGTAGTAGGACAGACTTGGTTCTTTAACCTTGGAATGGCAACTGGTCTAGGGGAAGAACAACTGAATTAAACTCCACTAAAAATACTGACCTTGTGTCTTATCCTGATCGTGTGGATGGTTACATATAATAGAAAAACTTACATTCTAATTGATATGTCATTGTCAACGGATAAAAATATATTAGTTAAAAAATCATCATAAGCAAATCAAAAGACCTGGAAATAGAAATTTTAAAAAGATGTGGCTTCTTAAATCTACCAGAGTGTCAGTAATAGTAGGAGCACTGGGTATAATCAAGAACGGAACAAATACACACATTAAAATACCTGGCAGTCCAATTTTTTATGAAATACAAAATTTTGCACTTTGATTTCAAACCTGTTAAACTACGTTAAAAATTGACCTTGTGTAACCTCCTGCTCGTGCAGAAAGGTTGGTAAATACATAGAAATGCATGTTATGATAGATAGCAGGTGCTGTTGAAAGAACATGTGATGTTAATTACCTTCGCATTAAGTTTTTTTTTTCTGCGATTGAATAATCTGTCATGTGCCAGTTGTTGCCACTGCGATGCATCCACGATGTTTTTGCATTGCATATTCATCTTGTGTCGCATCTTACCTTCAGTGCATTATAGTAGAGTACACCTACATACCCGTGGTTGTACACAGATGTACAGTAAGTAAAGTCGACAGGGTGGCCTAATGTCGGTATCAGCCAAACAGCGAGGGAGTCTATCCCCTTTTCACTTGCACTAGATCAAAGAGATTGCTTCTGCATCTGAGGTGGAGCGCCACACCTACCATCAGCCCCTCCCTTTACCACACAGATCCCTGTGCTACTCATACGCTGAGTTGGCGAGGGCCAGTATCGAACCAGGAACGTTGCGATTCCTAGCCGACTGAGCTAAACGGGTCCTATAAACAGGTGCACTTGTCCTCTTAACTTAAATGTTTTGCATTGGTTAGTCTGAGTGTTTGTGAGGTTGAATTCCCAACAATTGGTTTGGTTTGATTTTTGTTTTTATGGCATATCAACCCTTTCCCGGTTATTTAAAACCGAATCAAGTCATTTTTATAACAAAAGATTCAGGCAGCTTACAGTAGCTGTGGTTGCCTAAATGGTCACCCAGTTAAGTATCAAACAGGCTAATCGTTGCTTAACTTCGATAATCTAGCGGGATCTGGTGCTTTCTGCGTGACTTGTCTGTAATCCCCTACAGACGGAATGTAGGCGTAGACTGTATTCATAGGATTAACACCATAGTGAAGGAGCATTTAAACCCTGGACCATGATTGATGATCAGCTCCTACCCTGGCGTTAAAGTACCCCCTCATTATTGAAGATGGCAGCAGGTAATGGGTTATAAAATTGCCCATTTTCCTGCTTGCGTTTAGACATGGTTGATGGATAACAGCTCATAACGATGACAGAAGAGTTGTTATTTAGGTCAAGGGTGAGTGTCATTATTTGATCTGAGTTTGGTTGGTTGGGTTTTACGGCATATCAACGCTTGTTGGGTCATTTTATGCCGAAGAAGTTTTGTTTTATTCATTCTTGATGGGTATTCAATTTTTTAAAACTCAGTTTTTAACACATTTTAAAAACTCATTTTGCTCTATTCAACCCATAGATGGGACCCTAACAGGTACTACCACCCTGGGTCAGAGTTGACCTGGGAGTAATGGTGATGAAGGAGTACTCCACATTCCCCGAGACAATAAGAGTATCAGCCACCTCCTTCTAGCACATATATGATTTGAAGGCTTGTGGTTTTTCCATAAGGGCAATAGAGTTGGGAAAATCATATAGGGGCTTGTGCTTAACGTGCCCAGACGATTGATGGGGGGGGGGGCTCTGCGACCGCCCGTCCAGCCTAAATGAGAGCAGAAGTGGAATGTTGTATGTCATAGACTGCCCAGCCACTAGTTCCATTCTTAGGCATCATTATCGATGAGCCTTACCCCTCTGCAGAGGTGCAGTTGGCGTATTCTAAAGCGCCAGCCGACAAATTTTGGAATAGTAGACAAAGATTTGGCCATTGCAGATATTTTTCATAATTTTTTTCTTTTCTTAAAATTCGCTTTTCCCCATCTTGCACTCCTCCCCCATACTCCTACTTCTGCTCTGTTGGAGGGGGTTAGAATATGCTAACTATATCTCCCTAAAGGCCCTAGATTGCTTACAATACTTGTTATTATTAAGAGGTTACCCATCTAAATTGTGAGAAGGCTCATCACTGCTTAACTTATTTACTAAGCAAAGCTTAGTCTGACACACAAGCCTTATACTGTATAATATCTTCTGTTTCCTTAGTAGTTACCCGTATTAGTAGTGAGTAGGCTCATCATTGCTTAACCTGTTATTTACTAAGTACAATACATTTTGTTAGTAAGTGATTGCCTAGCTGAGTAGTGAGTAGACTCATCATTGCGATATATGGGGTTCATCATCACTTTTACCAATTCATATTTATCTATTATATCTTCTATACGATGATTCTGCAAGACGAGTGTCAATGAGTACAGAAATATTGATATTATATTCCTGGAGAGATAGAGAGAGAGTGAGAGAGAGGGGTGGGGTGAGACGCCGTTTTTCTTTCTGGGGTGAGGTCGTTGTCTTGGAGCGTTCACACACTCCAAGTTCCAAGGTTGAATTTATAAGCTTTTCTTTTTAGGACTGAGATACAAAGATAAGCAGACAGCTACATCGGACTGCCAAGTTGAGATATGAGCAAGCAATGTTTAAGGCTCTTCTGATTAGGGAAAAGCACTGCTGTGTCTAAATAGACCTACTTTGTCACCCCTGGATCACACTGGCTATAGTTCAAATGAGCGGGGCTCAAAGTTGAGATATGAGCCAGCACTGTTTAAGGCTCCTTTGTTTAGGGAAAACAGTGCTCCATTTAAATAGACCTGATTTGTCACCATGAATGGCACGAATTGCACAATTACTCATCATTTTGTACATGAACGACCATCACCCAATCGTCGCCACTATGTATCGCACTCGCTATAGACTCCCTATAATATCCTTTACCAGCCCTGTCAGTGGAGCTTTAGAATACACCGACTGAACCTCTGCAGAGGAGTGACACCCCCAAATGGTGCCACCTGTTGGCCATTGGTTGCGATCCGTGATGCTTAAGATGGAATCTTGGTGGATGAGTAGTCCATGACTTGCAACACCCCACTTTGGCCCTTGCTTAGGCTAGACGGATCAATTGGCAACCCTAGCACCTATATGAATATCCTAACCCTATTACCCTTATAGCAAGCCCCAGCCATTTTTATCATATAAATGCTAGAAGGTGGTAGCTAAGGGTCTTAATATCCCGGGTAAGATGTTATATTCTAACTGAATATCACCTTGCCACGGCGACAATGACAGGTTAACAAGGCCCAAGTCATAAAATCGCCTTGTGTCTTTGTATCTTTTCTTTCGTTCTTTGAATTCTTTGCTTTTCAGCACGACCACCAAATGAGATGGGATTAAAAGTAAAACCTTAAGAACACGCAGCAAGAATATCTAGCTTCCTTTAAACCTTAAAACACAAAATCTCTTTTAACCCCATAGTCCGATCTATGGGCTAAATAGAAAATGTGTGTACAAAATTCTAATTGAGTTTTAATTTTTTTTCTCAAACTATCGCAACGAATTTTTCAAACCTTTGCCGGCATTAAATGACCCACTGTGGTTGATATGCCATAAAACAAAACAAAACAAATATCCTTTAACTCCCCCATCACTTTTACTCTTGCCAGTGTAGCTGATGTTATATACCCGTTCATTTGCTGGGTATATAATGGAAATGAGGAGTGTTCTCAGGCAGGGTTCTATTTCGACCACTGGTCATCTTCGTTTGGGCTTCCTCTCTGCCTTTGGTTGATACGGTTTCTTTTATTCTGACCTCCGATTGTCTGTGCTCATTTCTTTTGGTTTTTTTTAATAATGAACGCAATTTTTGAGATGAGGCTTGATTATTAGTTTTATCTGCGTTATTCGGACTATTGTCTTCATCTTCATTGTTATCTGTACAACGTAGGACTTGATTTATTTTTCTCTGACGTCTGTATTAAAACCGAAACCCAAAAAGGTTTAACCGTAAGGTGAGAAGATGGCTTACTGGAGAACAAACATCTGGCCCCTTCGACTAACCACCAAAATCTAACTACTCAGTTCCCTTCACACAGTTTTCCTTTACCCAATGAGAAATCAATGTTTTGGTCAGTGAAAGTAACTTCTATAACAGCTATAATGGTAACTTTCCATTTACAATACCGTCATTTAAATTTTACTACACTACAATCATAATTTGTAGGATATTCACGAATTATATAAAAGTAATGATTCAATGGACTCGTCCTAACGATATTATTTCACATATTCAAACAGAATGTTTGTCTTTATATTCTCACAAAGCAATTGCGGGAGATTATTTAGCACCCCCTGTCGGCGGGGCTTAGAAAAATTTAATTGTAAGACCCTTACAAATGGAATGTCACAGGGTATGACACTAAACTGAATCAGATAGTGAGGCTACAATTCTGGAGATTTGGAGATTGTGGAATACCCCCTCACTGCCATTTCTCCTTGGTCCACTCTAACCCGAAGTGATAGTACCAGTTATGGTCCCATCTGTGGGACAAATAGATCTGTTTAAAACTATTCATATTTCATAGGAATACTTTATATATGTAACTGTAAATTATTTGTACTAATAATTACTTAAAGCTATAATTATTTTGTGAGCACCATATAACTATGTGCAAACAAATGGTTATTATTATATATAAATAATCCCTTTAAATCATATAATCATTATTAGATAGTACAAAATAATTTTTTGAAACATATTGCCTGAGGGCATTTTTGAATAATATTGAAACATATTGCCTGAGGGGTGGGAGTAAAAAAATCAATGTCAGCTAGTTTGTACCCTAAGTAAGTAAAATCATCAAATTCATTAAAGGATTAAAAAATGGTCAGGTCATATTGTAAGCACCGGTTTCGGCTAGATCAACGAACTTAAGCTGGGGTGAGGCTGGTCAATACTTAGAGAGGCGCGTGGTGCACTGATTGGAGTCGTAGGAAATGGACCCGTCGACCCGAGTTCAAATCATGGACGAAGCCACAGTTCAAATAGCGCTAATACCCTTGGGAAATGTATGGATCCAACTATTCTGCCTGCAGCTATGGGTAAATAGTAGTGCATACTGGGCTCTTTAACCTTCGTTAAGCAACCAGTCTAGGAGAAGGAAAACTCTGAATTCAAACATCTTAAATCTCTGCTTGGTGTGGTCACTACTAGAATATGCTCAGGCCTACTTAGTGATCTATTTCAATTTTTAAAAGAATTAGATGGACGACCATTTAAGTAACAGCTGCTATTGTAAGAAACTGAATATAAAAATGACTTAATTCGGCATTAAATGACCCGAAAAGGGTTGATATGGCGTAAAGCAAAACAATCGGACAAACAATTGAAACCTATGTGCAAATTATTTGTATTAGGCAGAAATATTTGATAACATATAAGTGTGTACAAAAATATCTTACAAAACAGCAAAACAAAAAATGTAAACATTTATGTACAATGAACGCAGTTCTCCAACCTCCAGACATAAAATAATCCTAGATTAGTTGATATGCCGTTAATGGGATGACAAGCTCAAAAGATGCGTGGATCCCCTCGGCATTCCCACCCAAGAGGGCACCTCAGGCACTGAGTAATAAACACAGCCCTGTCCCTGCCGAACCCACCAGACTCCCGCTCCGAAGAAACGGGTTATTAGTGCGTTTTAAATCTTGCAATGTGTCTTATATATCACTAAAAAATAAAGGTTTACATAATATATGGTGTGGTTAATTTGCATACTCGTTTTAACAAAACTGGGTTTAATAAGTAATTTATTGATCTCTAATATTATTCTTTTATCGTCCAATCTATCAAAATCCATCCTATAAATGATTTTATATAGAAACCAATTAAAATACGTATAATCTTTTTATATGCGTTCTTATTTGATTTCGTTAGTCTTTCTAATTTAATGTGCTTCTTTATATTAAAACTTAAATACTTACGCCCGGTGAATGGCGCACATTCTTTCTAGTTTTAACATCTAAAATTAGAAAATCCTTAAAATAATTCCACCAGAAACCGGAAAAGAAAGTCTTATCGATTAATAATAATCTTGAAATGATTACATAAAACATTTTTTTTTTTTACTTTGCCTTTTTATTCCTTGGAAATAGAAAACTATTCTTTCTCAATTGCTTATGCCTAAAGATAATAGAAAATACCTATTTTTTCTTTTTAAACTTTCTGACCTTTTTACCCATTTTCCAGAATATTCCAGATAGATTCAGTGCTGCGAGAGAATTTTCTAGAACTTTCTAAATATTATTTTAAACCAATCCCACCTTCGACTTTGTCTGTATTTTTTTAGATGAGACTTGATGTGAATAATTTTGATGTTTCGGACTGTTGTCCTCATCTTTATTATGGTATGTATAAAGACAACGTTTTGGGCGTGGTATACCCCGGCCTTCCTCAGATGTTCCGTGTGCACCCGAGCATTGTAATGACCCAACCTGGGAAAACATTTTTAATAGTTTGACTGTTGATCAAACCGGTGTCGAAGAACTTTTCAAGATCTTATTCAAATAATAACGTCATTGTTTTTGCTTGCCTAATCCTTCTGATATCTTTCACGATTTTTTAATAATGTTTTTTTTTATTCTAAATGTGTCACATCCTACCCGTGTGGAGAGGTTAATGAAGATACGTAAATCCAGCATGGTACCGTAGAAGACTTACGATCAAGTGACGCTGGAGGCATCGGTTTCCGTTAGATAATCAAATTTAAGCAATAACGAGTCTGTTCATGACATGGGGTAACTTTTAGAAATATCGGTTACTGAGGCCTAAGCGCCAGACGAAGTCATGTTTCATCATCATCATCATCATGTCACGCTAGTAGCATGGATATCTATGTCAATCTCTCGCCAACCATCCTTATCGTTCATTGTCCTCGGGAGGTCCTCAGCGCAGCATCCAGTATCCATGCAGAGTTGGTCAATGTAGGTATTTGCTGGACTGCCTATACTGGTGTTACCATGTACGGGTTTCCATAGGAGAACATCACTTGTGAGTTCGTCCTTGCTTTCCAAGCAGTGCCCAGCATATCTTGTTCATCTGATTCAGATGGTTTGTGTGATGGGGGCAAGTGGCTGTACAGCTGCTTTCTTCTAGGGTGTTGTTTCCACGACTTGTTTGATATCGCGCGTAGCATTATTGAGCAGCTTCCATCTAGTTTATTCTTTTGGCGCTTTGTTCGGGTCCAAGTGGTGCAGACGTACAGTAGCACTGATACAACTACGGCTTGGAAGAATTGTCGCTTTAATTCGTCAGTGAGATCGGATTTCTATATGACTGATAATCTATGTATGACAGACCCTGCCTTCCATATACGTGTATTAACATCACTTTCTGTGGATGAGATATTACTACCTAGGTACGTGAATTGTTCCACCGATTTTAGAGGCTTACCATCGAATGTGGAGATGCCTCCTTCATTCTTAAAACACGTGAACTCAGTTTTATCGGATTTTCCCTCAACGTGCATTAACATCACAAGTCATGTTTAGTTAATCACAAATCCGCATCGTGGAAAGAAATTTAAATTACGAGAGTCAAACATCGTTAATTTAAACAACCGATCAACTCAGATCTTTGTACTTTTCTGTCTAACGCGGAAGTCACTGATCTTCCTTCAAATGTCTCTGATTATTTTCGCTATATTTTATCTTCACAGCGTCATTCGAATACTTTGGCCACGTCAAGCATAAAGATTAGATTGTCCATTTATAACCCGACAAAACATTAGATCATCAAATTGAAAAACAAACAAAATTCCCGCCCCTTGGCCGGTTTAGCTCAGTCGGTAGATCGTCCACCTAGGAACCACAAGGTTCCGGGTTCGATACCGGCCCTCGCTAACTCAGCATATGAGCAGCACAGGGATCTGTGTGATAAAGTAAGGATCTGATGGTAGGTGTGTCGCTACACCTCAGACGCAAAAATAATCTACTTTGTCTAGCGCTAGCGAAAAAGTGATAGACTCCCTCACTGTCTGGCTGATACCGACTTTAGGCCACCCCAACGACTTTACTTACTTATTTACCAGCGATGGTGAGATGGGAGACCAGAGAATTAGGTTAGTTGTTTTTATAAATTTATTTACTAATTTTTTAGAAAAAAATTCTAAATTTCTTTTTAGAAAAAAATAAAGAAAATATTTCCCTTTTCTTACATCCTTATGCTTGTGAAGTGCCAGCAGCATCGTACAGGATTTGAACACTGATCTCTGAGCTCATTTCTTCCGAAGTTAACCACTACACTATCTGCTTTCTTTAAGAGCAGATATTGTTCAAAATCATTTTAAACATTATCTCATGTCGATTTTATGACCGTAACAAGGACTACAACTCTGAGTGTGAGTGGACCTGGGAGTAATTGCAACGAAAGGATAACTTCAAACACCCGACTGATACAGAATTTGAGTCTCACCACCAGATGATGTTCATTGTCATACCCAGGACATTGTCAAAGTTTTGGTTATGCTAGACATTTCGCCTTTATCACCTTGTGACTTTTTAACAGATGCAATATACTTTTAGAGTTTTTTTTTTATTAAAAAAAATCTAAAAGAAGAATGAAAAAAAAGTCGAACAGTGTAAATAATCTGCTTCCGACCGGGTAAGGGCGTTGTCGGTGGGTTGTGGCAGGTCTGCCACCCCCGCCGCCCATTCGAACTTGTCAAGACATATGATCAGATTTCATTGACGTCAGCTGATGCTTTTTATAAACTAACACTCCAAGAACATAGATTTAAAAAAATCAAATCTATTTTCGATTATATAATTTTTTCTTCTGCCGTTTAACCTCAGTAAGAAAAAGAAAGAAAGAAGAAATGTAGCGTAATCAGAGATTACATTCAACTTCCAAAAATCGTTTCGACGGTTTCTTTATCGAATGGAAATAATTATTGGTCTAAAAATATGTTTTATTACACCACAGATCTTTATTTTTTGTTCAACTTACTTTGGTGGGAAATCCTTATCTGATTACCGTCATTACCCGATTAGTTAAAAATCGATATTAATTTAGATCGAAATTTCTACATCCGGTGGTGATGCTCCAATTCTGGAGCTATTGAGAGTGTCGAGTCACCTAGGTTATTCCCAGGTCAACTAGAGACATACTTAGCGTAATGGTTATCGTCATTGGTTGGTTGGTTTTTACGGTATGTCAACCCCTTGGGTTATTTTTTGCCGAAGATGTTTTATTTTACTTATTCTTTATAGGTACTCGTTTTATTTTTTTAACTCAAATCTTTTAACTCAATCTTTTAAAACTCATTTTTTTACCTATTTAACCCATAAATGGGACCTAACAGGTACGAATACTCCGGATCAGAGTGGACCTGGGAGTAATAGTGATAAAGGGATACTTCACATTTCCCAGAGCTCCAGAACTGGAACCTCACCATCAGAGTTTAACGTCATACCCAAGACAATAAGACCCTAAGTATGAAGTGCTTCTCTATAAAGAACATTATTAATACAACGATTCTTAAAACATTGATATTGCAATTAAGTATAAAGTGTTTACCGGTTTAAAATGATTGTGAAGATGAATCTTTACCGTATATAACTGTAAACCCTTAATGGAGGCGCACGTTGTGTAATGGGTATTTTCCGAGGAAATGGATACTGCAAACAAGAATTCAAATCCTGAACGAGGCTGTTTTCATTTCACATAGCTATGATACCCTTGCGAAATGTATGCATCCAACTACTTCCCTCTAGCTATGTGTAAATAGTAGGGCAGACTGGGGTCTTTAACTATAGTTTGGTAAAAGATCTAGATGAAAGAAAACTGAATTTAAATCTGTTTAACTCTGCTAAAAAATTGACATTGCTTAAATTGGATAGTCGTTTTCTTCTTATTAGCTTTTCCCATAGATCTCATATATATGGTGGCCTTTATATACATACAGATGTGTGTATTTAACAGTTAAAATCCCCCTTCCCATTATGTAGGTGTCGATGGCCGAGCAGTTAAGCAGCCCGACTGATGATAAATCAATCGGGTTTCTATCCCGGCTGTAGGTAGCTTACAAATGTCTAGCCACATTGAAGAGACATAATACGTCGAAACACGGTGTCTGTGGATTACTATACACACACACACATATATATATATATAAGATCTTTGGACAGACTATTTATTTTTAAGTGTCTGTTATGCGGATTTTACGTTTCATTTATGAATCTATACGTGGTGAGGGTACAAGTTAAACCAGAGACACTCAAACGGTGAAATTGATTTCACTAATAGATACTTATCTACCCCCCCCAAAAAAAAGAACAACAGCTATGTAATCATCATGAAGTCTGGATATTCACGCAGCACGACAATAACAAAGTTTGATTATATTGTGATGTGCAGTTGCGCGGCACAAGATAACAGATGAATTTTGGAAGAAAATGATTCAACCATTCTCGATTCAACCATTCATCGTACCCGCTCACACAATCACGTTACGACATATATATATACATATATAATATATGGACATATATATATATATTATATACATATACACATATATATATATATATATATATATATACACACACACACACATACATATAATATATATATACATATATATATATATATATATACATACATATATATATACATATATATACACACATAACATATATATATACACATACACATATATATAATATATATATATATACATACATACACACACACATACACATATATATACACACATAATACATATATACACACACATATATATATACACATATATGCATATATATACACACACACAGATATATACACACATATATATACCACACATAAACATATATATATATATATATATACATATATATTACAAATACATACACACACACACACACACATATATATATATATATATATATATATATATATATATATAAACACACACAAAAATATATGAGACGCAACAGAGAGACGCCGACATTGTGGAAGCAACAACTAAGGAGACACGCCGTCAATGTTACAGACAGACCGTTCTTTCTTTCTTTCTTTCTTTCTTTCTTTCTTTGTCTTTTCCAATCAAAAGGTAAAAAAAAAAAAGGATTCTTTAGACATTTTGTCGTTTTCACTGAGGTGAATTCCTTTTGAATTCAAATCTGAGCTTTTCTCTTTGAAAACTTCGAAATTGTCATCGTCATCTTCTTTCTATTATCATTCTAACATTCATCCCTATTTTCTTTGCTTTACTTCTTTATTCAAACATGAAAATCATTGCTACTCTCAATTATCATTATTATTATTATTATTATTATTATTATTATTTTACTCTTTGCAATTTTTTCACACCAGCATCGGTTGGTGGTCTTTCAATTGAGTCTCAGTGACAACAAGTCTCCATGGTCTCTAGGATTCTTCTAAGGATTCAAGCCGATCTTAACAATTTTCCTGTTCTATGGTACATCTGATTTCGTCCTTTGTCCAGTTTAAGAAGGGCCCAGAGTATCTTACAAAGTGTTTATTCCTTTAATAAGATTTGATTTTTCCCCTGGTACTCGTTATTCCTTTCTAACCTTTCCTATCGTTTCCATTTGCTTGATGGTGTCCACCTCTAATATTCCCAGAAATTTGTAGATTTCTTTTTCGCTTAGGGTTCTGATTCTTTCTCAGTTGAGTAGTTCTATTTATTCCGTTGTTTCTCTTTTCCTTCTTTTACTATATATATATATTCTTGCCCTGATGAGCTACTAAGCGAAACTATTAGTCAGTATATCTGACTCATTAGGTTTAACTTTATTATGTGCTCTACTTAGGTATGGAGCACTTTTTACAATTCTAGCGGTTTATATATATATATATATATATTATATATATATAATATATATATAAATTTTTTTGCGACGTGTTATAGTATTAATCAATTATTTTAGGTAGGTACGACTCTCTTGGTCTTTTCTTTTCTTTTCATTTTTTCCCCAGGTGAAGTTTGGTAGTATATTTTTAGTATCAAACTATTTGCATTTCTTTTCTTACCGCAAGGGTTTACCAATAAATTTAGTATATTATCTCTCTCTCTCTATCTATCTATCTATCTATCTATCTATCTATCTATATATATATATATATATATATATATATATATATATATACACCAGTCTTTCCGCACAAGCAGGATGTGACACAAGGTCAATTTCTTAAGAGGAGTTTAACAGCTTCGAAGTCAAATTTTCCTTCTCCTAGACTGGTAACATATCCAAGGTTAAATAGCCCAGTCTGCCCTACTATTTACACATAACTATGGGGAGAGTAGTTGGATTCATACCTTTCCCAAGGGTATTAGTGCTATGTGAAAATGTATGCAGCCACGTCCGGGATTTAAACTCGGGTCGACGAGTCCATTTCCTACGACTCTAACCATTACATCACGCACCTCCACTAAGCATTTTTCAGTCCCAAATTCCATTCCAATATTTTTGCTGTAGATTCTAATAGTTTGTATATGGCTTTCTAGTTCTTTTTCTTTCTTGGTAAATTATTTAATTTTCACTTTTAGTTTCGGTTTCTTACAATCCTTCATCGGGTCCTTATGACCCAAGAAGGGAAGGGTTGTGATTATCTGTATTCTACTGACTCTTTGGAATCTTACTTTTCCAATCATATTGATTGTACTCTCCTAAGGAGATGAGCAGTTCCGCAAAGTGCAATTTGTTGTATTACATATAATCTGGAATTGCCAGGTATTTTTTTATTTTTCTTTCCAAGCCGTAGTTGTATCAGTGCTACTGCACGGCGGCACCACTTAGACCCTAACGAGGCGCCTAGAGAATAATTAGATGTGAGCTGCACAAGAATGCTGCATGCGTTCTCAAACAAATCGTGGAAACAACACCCCACAAGAAAGCAGCTGTACGTTCACTTGCCCCCTATCACACAAACTATCCGAATGAGATGAACATGGCATGCTGGACACTACTGAACAAAGGACAAAGAACGATGTGATATTCTTATTTGGAAACCTGCTCATTGGCACGTCAGTGTGGGCCGTACAGTAAAGATTTACATTGACCAGCTCGGTGCGGATACTGGATGCTGTGTAGAGGACCTCCCGTGAGCAATTACTAATAGGGATTGTCATGGATATCCGGGCTCCTAGCGCGACCTGATGATGAGGATTTGTTCATTTCTTGATCATACCCAGTGTTCCTATTATTACTGGCACGCTGATTGTTTCTGAGAAGCTACATTTTTTTCAATTTCTATTTCCAAGTGTTTGGATTTCCTTATTTCATGATGCTTTTTAACAAATGTTATATGTTGGCAATGACACATCAATAAGAAAGCATCTTTTTCTTGCATACGTATTTACCCAACCCCTCCACACGAGCTGGATTTGACACAAACTCTATTTTTAAGCGGAGTTAAACAGGTTCGAATTCAGAGTTTTTCCTTCGTCTAGACCGCTTGCCATACCAAGATTAAAGAGCCCAGTCTACCCTACTATTTACCCATAGCTAGAGGGAGAATAATTGGATTCATATCTTTCCCAATGTGATTACAGCTCAGTAGAATGCAACCAGCCATTTTCAGTATTTGAACCCGGTTCGCCGTGTCCATTTTCTACGACGATAACCATTACACAACAAACATCTTTTTCTTTATATGTTTTTATCGTCCTTATCTATATTTGGTCTATTCAGCTTAGATATTCAATCAGTTTGGATTGTAAAGTCACAGAGAATAATAACTTCTTTAGCTTCTCAGTCGGTAGAGCACTCGCCATAGAATCGCAAGGTCCTCGCTTCCATACCGGTCCACGCCAATTCAGCGCATGAGTAGCACAGATTGGGTAATATGGTATGTGCGATAAAGTGAAGAGCTGATAGTATGTGTGACACTCCACCTCAGCAAAAAACAATAATCTTCCTGGTCTAGTACTAGCGAAAAAGGTATAGACTCCCTCTCTGTCCGGCTGATACGGACATTATACCACTCTGCCAACTTTTTTAGCGTCTGTTATTGGTTCTGGTTAGTACATATACCATTTATCTATTATTTCAGTATTCCATATTGTTTGGTTTGGTTTGGTTTTGCGGCATGACAACCTCGGTGGGTCATTTAATGCCAACAAAGTTGAGAAATAAATTCATTCTTAATGCAGAATATAATTTTGTTTATCAACTCATGTTTTTCTATTTAACCCATAGATGGGAACCTAACGGGTCTGAGTGGACCAGGGAGCAATGGTGATGAAGGGGTGCTCCACATTCCCCAAACCTCCAAAACTGGAACCTCACCATCAGATAGAGTTTAACGTCATTCCCAGGACATGTAGACCCTCAGTCACCGCCTTCTAGCAACCATATGATAAAAAGGGTTGGGGGTTGCCATAAGGGCAATAGGGTTGGGGCAATCATATAGGTGTTAGGGCTTGGCGTGACCAGCCGATTGATCGGAGGGGGCCTTTCCGACCGCCTGTCTAGCCCAAGAAAGGGCCAAAGATGAGTATTGCAAGTCATGAACTGCTCATCCACCTGGGTTGTATCCTTAAGCATCACGAGTCGCCACCCACGGCCAACAGGTGGCCCCATTGGGGGAGTCTTACCCATCTGCAGAGGTGCAGTCGTTGCATTCTAACGCCCCAGCCGACAGGGCGGTCCATATTCTTTGCATATTTTCCAATGAATGTAATGTCGTATTTTATCATGCATTTCTTTATATTTCATCGATGTTATGAATTGCCTGTTATTATTATTGCAATACAATTGTTAATTTTCTCCTTTTATTCGTTTTTTCTTTTACAAATAAAACACAAAGAACCGGCGACGTCTTTTCTTTCTTTCGTTTCACGTCGTTCTAATACTCGACACCAAAAAAAATGATCTCATAAGTCAACTCTTTGTATGAAACAAAAGCACATTATTTTTTGGGAATTGCAATCATAAGCGGAGTCATCCTTAACACGAATTCTTTGTTTTTACTTGAGTCTCATCAGAGGATTACCACAGGAAGAAGAACTACGATAGAGAACGCAAGAAAATCATAATGAGGGAGGGGGTAAAAAGATATTACGGTTACCCAGGATCAGGTAACCTCATGCTGGAACCACTGCGTCTCTCTCTCTCTCTCTCTCTCTCTCTCTCTCTCTCTCTCTCTCTCTCTCTCTCTCTCTCTCAGAGAAACAGAGACGGGGTAGCGTAATGTTTATCATCAGGGAAAATGATATCGACTATTCAAGTTTAAATTCTATATTGTTTTCTTCCTCAAATTTTTAGTTCTCGTAATGATGTTAAGGATTCTTCCTCTTCTTTTTTTTTTTCTTTCTTTTTTTTCTTTTCTTTTTTCTTCTTTTTTTCTTTCTTTTCTTCTGCTACTTCTTTTCTTTCTTTTTTTTTCTACTTCTTCTTTTCTTTCTTGTTCTTATTCTTATTAGTACAACTACTCTAACTAAATATTATCTCTATCAGTTTTGATTGGTTTGATTCGAAGTGCTGAGTGTTTACAGATTGAAGAGTTTCCCCAATGTTTATGATGAAATCTCTTCTGAGTTCTAAAATTTCTATCATGATGACAGGATGTTTCTAAAAATCAGAAACTGCAGAATGGAAAGATATCTTCTTTTTTTTTTTATTTGGAAAGGTTTTCTTTTGATAAAATCAAAACAATATTGATTCAAATTTTAAAAAGGGTCCGGTTATACTTTCCAAGAAAGAAATGAAATAGGAATTATTACGATTGTCAATAATAAAAATGAACGGAAAAAAGTTTTCACTCGCCTTTTTGAGGTTCTTCTTCTTCTTCTTCTACGAGGAGGAGCACTTAGTGTAACGTTGTGGAATTGAGGACCCAAAATCAAACCTTGGTCAAACTGTGTTTCACTTGACGCTAATGCCCTTGTGTAAGATACGAATCCATCTCTTCTCCGCCATCTATGGGCTAATAGTAGGGCAGATTGGGTTATTTATAAGGCAAACAATCTAGGAAGAAGAAAAAATCTGGACCCAAACAAATTTCCATCCACCTGAAAATTTACTTTGTGTCAAATCCTGTCCATGGTGGAGGGCTTGGGTAAATACATACATACATACTACTACTACTACTACTACTAATAATAATAATAATTAAAATAATCCCTATCAAATTCTGTATATTTCCTCATGATTATGATGAGTTCTATGATTCCTATCATGTCGACTGTTTTTTTTCTAAAGAGCATAAATTGCAAAATGGAAAGATATCTTCCTATTGGAAAGGTTTTCTAATTCAAATTCTAAAAAGGGTCATACGTTGAAGAAATAAAGAAAGAAATGAAGGAGGAAAAATAAGGATTGCTAATAACAAAAATAAAGGGAAAATGTTTGGGAAATAAGACGAATCTTCAATCAGAATATAGAAATGGTTTTTCGGAATTGAAAAATATCAAACTGGAGATGCGCACAAGAAAAAGAAACAAGAGAATGAATCTAGATACAAAATGATGATATCATTAGAAAGTTGGCTTAAAAGGAGCAATAGAAAAATCTAAGGATATTGGAAGCAGGTTTCATTTAAACTGAAAGAAACGAAAATAAATCAGCAATAAATACCTTCATACGTATCACAGTATTCTACCTTCTCACTTGTGCGAAGGGATCGGGTAGCAGTTTAATCAACAGCAGCGAAAGAACATAAAATAATGAAATAAAAATAATAAAACCCAAACAGGAGACCGTAAAAGTTATATATTATAGACACATTTGTACATTTAAGAAGAAATAACAGAAAAAAGAGTTTAGAGAATTCAATGTCTTTCAACTAACTTCTGCTAAAAAATATCTAAAGAATGTTGAATATTTCTGGAGATTTGTGTAGATACGTCTTGGTCGATCGACAAATCGGAAGAAACTGGAGAGAATTTAAACCAAGCGCGAAAATCTAATGACGTGACTGTATTTGAATTGCTGTTCCAATACAAACTGAAAATACGCACGGGTAAAAGGGTGTTCTGTCCGTTGAAGCCAGATTCTCATATGTATGTTTGATTTGATCTGGATCTTATAAGATAACAGAACTCTAAGAAATAACCTAAGTTTTGGGTTCGTCCACTAAGAACAAACAATCAGCCAAGACACAGAATACTTCACAGAATAATATCTACCAGTTCTGAGCAGCTCAAATATCAAGATAGAAGATTACAGATAGATGAAGCCATCTATTCAAAACTATGGGATAAGATATACAAGATAAATATAAAAGAAGTGAAGTATATCTGTATACAACCACGGGTATACGGGTATGCATGTATTCGAAAATATGATAGAAAGTATGGCTATACAACATTTTTTATTTGGATGCGTGGGGTGGTGTAATGGTTAACGCCGTAGGAAATGGACACGACAAGACGAGTTCAAATCCTGGACAAGGCTGTTTGCATTTCACATAGCGCAAATACCCTTGGGAAAGGTGTGAATCCAACTACTCTCCCTCCAGCTATGGATAAATAGTAGGGCAGACAGGACTTTTTAATCTTGGCTAGGCAACCAGTCTAGAAGAAGGAAAATTCTGAATTCAAACCTGTTAAACTCCGCTTAAGAAATTGACCATGTGTCGCATCCTGCTCGTGTGGATAGGTTGGTAAATATATATCTTTACAATACTTTTCATCTGGTAGGTGAAGACAAAAACCGAGGGTTAGAAAGAAAGAAGAAGAGAGAGAGAGAGGGGGCGGGGGAGATAGAGAGATAATTAAATCAAGATTATGACACTTTTTACATATTGAACTATTTGTAATAGCTCGTAAGTTAACATATCAATGGTTGTAACAATTAGATTATGATACTGAGATATATCAACAGGTCCTGCTAGTTTTAGAATAATGCATGTGAACTCCAAATACGATTTATAATTCCACATTTCAATAGAAGCAATGTTATTTTTCAGGAATATCACGGTAATAATTGAGAACAGCAACCAGGTCTGATTGAAGTTTTCTCTTATATGTTTACGGAAAATGGCGGAAATTAATGATGCCAAAATTTTAGTGCAAATGGGATAAAACATTTAAAATAAACAAATGCAACAATTCCTTTAAAACAAACGAATTGTACAAGAATTGTGTTTTATTGCTGAAAACTTGCCCTAACCAACAACCTTATCGTAGTTTCTGTATTTGCTGTAGTTTCTGTGGAATTAAATAGGAAACATTATTTTCGGACCAAATCTCGTAGAATGACTACCAACTTGTTGTTTTAGGGGTCCTTTAAAAAAAAACAAGCTTAAGTTAACATCTGAGATGTT
>CM042145.1:56857495-56872495 GCA_023376005.1 Doryteuthis pealeii | reverse complement strand
TATATATTGGTTATTTCTTTTTCTTGTCTTTCCTTTATCTATTTTTACTATTACTTTCTTCCTCTTTTTGTCTACTACCCCCAACTCTCTTTTTTCTTCTTCTTCTCTTTCACTCTTTTCTTTCTTTCTGATTTTCTAAATCTCTTTCTCTCTTATGCTCAACATCCCCCTCTCTCTCTCTTGTACTCTACATTTCTTTCTCTTTTCTTTCCCTCTACTACTCCAACTCTCTTCCTCTCTTCTTTCTACTACCCCCAATTCTCTTTTTTCTTCCCTTCATCTCTTCCTCTCATTTCTTTCATTCTATTACTCATCAGTTCCCTCTTAAGCTTCACATCCCTTTCTCTTCTTCTCTTCATCTCTTTTCTTCTACTACTCCAACTCTCTCTCTCTCTCTCTCTCTCTCGAATATTTATACTCCATATCTCTCTCTCTCTCTCTCTCTCTCTATCTATCTATCTATCTATCTTCTTCCTTTCATCTTTTTCTTTCTTTCTCTCATTCTTTGCCAATTACCCAATTCTTTCCCGCCTCTTTGTACCATTTCTTCTTTACATCCCTTTCCCTGCTCTATATCTCCTTACCCCCTCTCTTTCTTTTTCTATCTTCCTCTCTCTCTCCCTCTCTCTCTCTCTCCCTCTCCCTCCCTCTCTCTCTCTCTCTCTCTCTGTGTGTGTATAGAGACGCAAGTGGCGTAACAGATTTTCTTTGTAGGAAATGGACTCAATGAGTCAAAACGTTTATAACCATTTCACTGGGCATTAAAATCTTTGGAAAAAGCCAGAAATCCATATCTTTCCTCACTCCCATGGGGAAACAGTACCGAAAGCTGAGATCTTACGCCAATCGATCTGGGAGAAGAAAGAATTCGAAAGTGAAAACCTTAGAAGTGTTATTCGAATAATCTGTGACACATTGGTGCTCCATTCTTTGCTTATCAGCTCATCCCCCAAATGGGGCTGGTTCTATACAAGTTTTCATCTCTAAAAACAAATCACCCGTGTACACGGCCTAGAAGTTTACATCTTTATCTGAACTGCTGGGCACTTAAACATCGTAGGAAAAGTGGCTAACATGCTGCTTGAAAACCATTGGTAACAATTGCACCTACAATTTATTGTACAGTATAATGAATATATATATATATGATAAAGAAAAATGCTTAAAAATCGATCATAGTAGCAGTTATATATCTATTTCTACCCATGTGTATACTCGTATTTGTTGCAACTTTTTGATATATAAGGCATGGGGCAAATGGTCACTCCTAAATATAGACTCGTTGACTACCACGTGACCTGGGGAAGATTTCTATTGTCCAATCACTGGCACTGCTGCTGCTGCTTCTGCTGTATTAATAGAGACCCCATTCTGAGCTTATGTCATTGACACTTGGATTCTCTTGGACGACGGACTTACAAAGAATACTCTAACACCGGATTCTTATTGGCTTGCTTACTTACTTATTACATTTGGAACTAAGGATGCCGGCCAGATACTTAACAGGTTATGGAACCAGTCGCGCACGAATCTTTTTCAATGGCAATGATGCCAGCTTCGAAATTTGGGAAACTAAGTTCAATGGGTACCTTAGAACCCTTCAACTGCATGATATAATCAATGCACCATCTGACCACCCGGAGGACCCAGCTTTCGTAGATAAAAATGCTGCAATATACGCAGAATTAATACAATGCTTGGATGATCGGAGTCTCTCACTCGTAATGCGAGAAGCTCGTGATAATGGTAGAAAAGCAATGGAAATATTAAGGACCCACTATTTGTCAAAAGGCAAACCAAGAATTGTGGGATTGTATCGACAACTAAGTTCGTTAAGTAGAAACGATTATGAATCAATTACTGATTACATAATCCAAACTGAGAGCATTGCTAGCTCATTAAAGGAGGCCGGGGAGATTGTAAGCGATGGATTGTTGATCGCTATGGTATTGAAGGGCCTGCCTTCAAATTTTAAACCCTTTGCAACAGTAATAACCCAAAGGGATAAGACTATGACGTTTACGGAATTCAAAGTCAGTCTTCGTAGTTATGAGGAAACAGAAAGTATGTACTCTGGGGAACCAGAAAATAGAACTATACAACTAAAGACCCAATTCAAAAAGGGTAAAATCAACCCTCGCTATGAGGGCAGATCAACTAGATATACCAACTACCAAAATTATCAGGGCAGACATTGGAAGGATACCAAGAAGTCGCCAACAAAAACAAATATTATTTGTTATGTTTGTCAGAAAAAGGGCCATATGTCCTATGATTGCAGGAATAAGAAAGACTTTTGTCAAAATGTTAAATATTCCCCCCAAAGAAAAAAGACATATTTCTTTTCTGCTGGATATGATTCTTTAGCACATAAGGAACATTTGCTTGTTGATTGCGGGGCCACTCAACATGTCGTCAACGATAAAACTAAATTTATCAGTTGGGACCCCAATTTTCAACCTGAGAATCACTCCGTGGAATTGGCTGATGGAAGTCAATCCACTGGCTTAGTACAAAAACGCGGAGACGCGCGTGTATATTTGAAAAATAGTAAAGGTCAAATTTGCGAATGCATTTTGAAAGGGGCATTATATATCCCCACTTTTAAACAAAACATCTTTTCAGTAAGGGCAGCTACGGCTTCCGGGGCCCACATGAATTTTGGACACAAAACATCAAAGTTGATCTACCCAAATGGTACTATATTTAATATAGTAAGAATGGGCTGTTTGTATTATTTAAAAAGATATTAATTCCTCCGAGACTGCGAAATATGATATTAATCCGTGGCATAGTCTTGGAACACTGTAAAATGAGTGATATCAAAAAACTGCCAAAAGTAGTAAATGTAAGGAAAATGAAATTTACCCCCCCCCTCATTTAAAAACTAACTGTTGTAATATATGTATTCAGGGAAAAATGGCCGAGACTAAAAACAAAGTGTTAAAGAAAAGAGAAACGAAGATATTGTCGCTCGTTTTTGCGACTTAGCTGGTCCAATTGAACCTCTTGGAAAATCCAATTTCAGGTATGTTGTAAATTTATTGACGATTTTTCTGGACTTATGATGTTATATTTTCTAGCCCATGAATCTGATACTCTGCTAGTTACGAAACAATACTTAGCAGATGTAAGCCAATGTGGCAAAGTTTGAAGTTTTTACCGGTTCTAGACCGAATTTAAGTCGTATGCATATTTTTGGGACGACTTGTTTTTGCTGTGTGCAAAATAAAAAGAAATTGGATCCACGTTCTAAGGAGGGTATTTTTATCGAGTATGATAAACAAAGTGGGCGTTCCTGGAATAATATTTTCCAGAGTTACCTGTTTGAACAGGATTATGTGATGCCGAATGGGCAGGTTTAAGTGACCGAAAGACTTATATCAGGATACTGTTTTAAATTATCGGACGAAAGCTCGAGTATTTCCTGAAAATCTAAAAAAAAAAAAAAAAAAACAGCCAGTGGTCTCTTTGTCAACATGTGAGGCCGAATTTGTTAATATGGCGGTAACAGTCCGCGAAACCCTTTATTTACAAACATTAGTGTTAAAAACCCTGTAACTATTTATTGTGACAGTCAGTCGAGCATACTACTGGCAAAACCCCCCCTCATACACCCGAGAACAAAACATATTGATATAAAATATCAATTTAAAAGGGATGAAATTAAAGAGGGGTAAGATCAACATCTCAGATCTGTTCACAGGATCGTTGAACAGGATAAAGCTGAATGCTTTTAAAAGAGATATCATGGGGGGCCCAAAATTAAACTTAAGATTTTTCCCTGTTGGTTTGGGCTGTAGAATAATCCGACTGTATTCATGCAGAGGGGTAAGATCCCCAAAAAATGAATGTCCTGGGCAATGACATTAAACCTGTTCAATAAGTTACTAATCCATTAACTTGTATTGTACTGTATAGTACTGTATTTTTGAATTAACACAACCAAAAAAAAAAAAAAAAAAAAAAAAAAAAAGATATCAAAACAAAAAAAGAAACCCCAAAAAGTGGCCAATACTAACTTTGGACAGTAACGTTTTACAGTAATAGGAGTAGGAAAATAATAATAATAATTAATATTTTTTTTTGTTACAAAGTAGGCTTAAGATTAGACTAGTAATAATAATAATAGTATTTTTGATTTTACTATAAAATTGAAATTACAAATTTCTTAATGACTTTATTGTAAACATTTCTGAATGTAATCGATTGTAATTTTCCCTCAATGGAAGGATTTAATATTGTTGAATGGAATAGCCCCATTTATATCAAAAAAGGGGGCGTGTTGCAACTTTTTGATATAAGGCATGGGGCAAATGGTCACTCCTAAATATAGACTCGTTGACTACCACGTGATCTGGGGAAGATTTCTATTGTCCAATCACTGGCACTGCTGCTGCTGCTTCTGCTGTATTAATAGAGACCCCATTCTGAGCTTATGTCATTGACACTTGGATTCTCTTGGACGACGGACTTACAAAGAATACTCTAACACCGGATTCTTATTGGCTTGCTTACTTACTTATTACATCTGGAACTAAGGATGCCGGCCAGATACTTAACAATAATTGGCGGTCTGATGAAACACATATACATATGCATATACATATGGGCAGAAATAGATCTATAACTGCTAACATGACCGATTGTTAAGCATTTTTCTTTACCAAATATATTGCTCTGTACAAAATTATTGAACATTGAGCTCGCACTGGACCAGACCATCTTTAACATAAGGTTTTTAAAAAAGAACCACATCAGAATACACTTAACACCAACCAACCTGATGATTTGACATATATATACATTAGGTACCGCCAAAATAGGTCACTTGATCAGTTTAGACCATATTGAAGGAAGAAACATAAATATTTTTTAACTTTAAGAAAAATCTCGCAAAAAGAAATAACGAACATAAAGAGTTGTTACAAAGAAAAACAGTTAATTCAAAGATCACATTATCCGACTGGCGAAATATTAGTCACCGTTATCTTGAAAAATAAGTAAAACAGTCCGTTTTTTTAACGTCACGGTTAGTTTCTTTATTGATATTTTTCAGCAGAATTCTGTATTCATGGTTCTTTTACTAAAAACCTCTGGCATTGAAACTTATAAAAATCTTCTGATATAATTATTTAGACTATTATCTTTGTAGAAAAAAATTAAAATTGTTTTTAGTCGGTTCATTTTTTTCATATTTTATAAGATAAAATAGGGGAGGTAGACCTCGTAAAAAATATTTCCCCAAATATATTTTAGGAAAAAAACTGTTTCAGACATATTTTCATTTACCAACCACTCCGCACGAGTAGGATGTGACACAAGATTAATTTCTTAAACGGGATTTAACAGGTTTGAATTCAGTTTTCCTTATCCTAGATTGGTTACCTAGCCGAGGTAAAAGAGCAAATCCGCCCTACTATTTACCGATAACTGGAGGGAGAGTAGTTGGATTCATACCTTTCCCAAGGGAATTAGCGCAATGTGAAATGCAAACAGCCTCGTCGTGGATTTGAACTCGACGAGTCCATTTCCGACGACTCTAACCATTACACCACTGGCTTCTTTCTCCAACCTCCTCTCTCTCTGCCCCCTCTCTCTCTCTCTCTCTCTCTCTCTCTATATATATATATATATATATATATATATATATATATTATATATATATATATATAATCCAAAAATCCAGAGAAGAAATCTTCCTTACGACACAAGAGTTTTATTTACAAAAACCTGTCCCAGTTTGAGAGCTCAATGTGTGCTCTTAATGTTAGAGTCACAGAGCAAATATATAAGTAAAGAAATAACAAAAGACTTAGAGTCTTTTGTTATTTCTTTACTTATCTATCTATATCTATATCTATATAGAATAGAAAACAACAAAATTCTTAGACAAGGGAAATTCCGCATTGGAAATATCAAAAGAGTTTTGAAGAGATGTTAGAATGATAAAGAAGGTTGTTGAAAATAGAACTAAGTTGAGGAAAAAAGCTTTAAGTATTTGCTTCCTCGTAAACTAAAGCGAGTTATAGCGAAACAATCACTTTTGATCAGCGCTTAGATCTTCAGAAAATCTGCAATTGAGTCAAGAGAGACAAAAGGTGTAGAATAATTTGTGAATTGGGATCTATAAATAAATCCCCAAGGCAACTTCCTTTCACAACAGAAACTATTTTAAAGCGTCAGAATCGGGACAAGAAATTTCATAAACATCGACTTTTCTCAAGTAATTTTCACGAACGAATCTTGAGTTATATTTAATGGACCTGATAGATGGGTGAAAATATGGATTTAATCCAATTCAGACGTGTATGTGGCTAAAATAGGCAAGTATCTTTTGTGATTTTATGAACAAAACTTTCTTCGCATGAAATATTTCAAAGTGTCAAAATTGGGCCAACTGTTACACTATGCTCTCGTTGTCGGATTGGAGAGATGTGTTAAAACGCTTGTTGACTTTGCGCTCTTCCTTGTTGGAATGGCTGAGATGAATGGCGTGTAAATTCTTCGTTACGTTTTACACTCATTTCCGAATGGAGAGAAGATGTTCCCACGTTGCTTACGGTAGGTATCTTCTTTCTAATAGGGTGAATGATGTGTGGATAAAGAAATATTCAATATACTAATCTCTGTACCGGTACTACATCGGAGAAGGCTGGAATCCTGGTTGTTGGGCAGTTGTTCAGTTGGCTGGCAATTCTATGATGTTATGGAGTCTGGACCAACTTGGGACTCAGGGTTATCTTGCCTTGAGCCATTTAGAGTTTTTAGTAATAACACAATGCCGCTTCTTTTCACTCATGAGTATTTTATTTTCCCCATGTCTTGCTCCGTTAACGCATTTTCCCAGACTCAATTTACACTTTGGCTTCTCACGCCCCCTTTCTTCCCTTCGCCACGTACCATTCGCACGTCCAAACCAGACCATGTGTCCATGCCAAATCTTCACTTAAACTTTTCTGTTATAATCCACACATCAGGCCACCCCCACGACACGCCCGTTACGTAATACAAGTAATTTTAAAAGAAGAATATCGAATGACATTTGATGGTCACGATGGATGGACCAAACGATGGATTTAATTAAGTTCAGACGATTCTGTGGCTAAAAGAAGGAAACAAGGAAACGGTAGTGTGATGGTATGGACTGGAATTTTCGACTAAACGATTATTGTACCATTCTAAGTTAATGAACGACTCAAACTAAACAATAAAAATGTTCCTTGCATGGTACAAGTGTGAGTCTCATCGTTTCAAAGTGAACTGTTTATTTATGCGCAACAATATTCATTCTTATGTATTTCAGTTGAACCGAGAATTTTTTGAGCATAAAACATTTACAGGAGAGAAAAGAACATAATGGCCACTATCAAAGATATATGATCAATTGTGAAGATGAAATTATATAAAAGTGGCAAACAATATAACAGCAAAGCAGACCTATGAGAAGCAATTAAAACTACCATGTCAGAAATGAAACCTGCTGAAATAAAGAAAAAAATAACAAAATCAATGGATAATAGATTACTGACTGTTGAAGAAGAGTCACTATATTAAAATGTAAAAGACTAATAATATATGTTTGTTATTTGTTTTATTCTAGGTGTTAATGAATTTTTGATGATTTTATTAACTTTTTATTGAAAAAAAAAGTGATTATTTGGTTTTGCCTAGCAACTACAGACAGCAGTTTTTTTCATAGAATACACCAAATAACTTGAATAATTTCAATAAACCATATTGATACATACTCGAAATTAGAATTCAGGCTTTGTTTTGACATCTAAATTGATTAAGATATGACAATTTTTTTTCAAACCAAATTTGAATTGTTGAAGTTTATATCATTTGTTTAATAGCATCAGACAGGATATATATATATATATATATATATATATATATATATATATATATATATATAATGATGTCTAAAAGTCTCCGTATGCTTCTAGTAAGTATATATATTTGTGATTATAACGGACACATATACCAAATAATCAATATATATATATATATATATATATATATATATATATATATATATATATATATATATATATTCCTTTTTAAACAAAGTTTTTTATGAACTTATTTTTAATCTACTTAACCCATATAAGGAAACCTAACAAGTACTACCGCTCCAAGTTGGGGTGGGCCTGGGATTAATGGCAATGAAGGTATTTATTTGGGCTGGTTGCGCTTTCGCACCCCTCCGAAATAAAAAAAACAACCTCTCAGCACTATTTTATTACGAAGCTAATACAAAAGTATGACCAGACCTCGGCATATAACCGGAAGTTCGAGTCGTGGAGGGGGGGGGCTAGGGTGACAAAACTGGCCATACTACTATTCAAGTTCTAATTAGCTAGGTACATCCCCTGACCCATGCATACAAAAAGAAACACTCGCGCCCTTCTCCTTGTGCAGCCTGCTTTCACCATAACACCTCAGTCTCTCCATGGCTTTAACCTACTTAAAATAGCTCCACGTACAAATTACGAATGATATGAACTTTATTTACAATTCACGAATGAGATGAACAGAGGGAAGGGAGTAAAATTATACAAAAATCCCCAAGAAACGAAAAAGCATTTAACAATATAAAATTGTTGGCCATTTTGTTTGACCCCTTTCCCTCAACTAATACTCAGGACCGTCGACTGTCTTCCGGTTTTTTGGGGCCCCGAACGCAAGCGATGAAGGGATATTCCGCACTCCCCAGAGCTCTAGAATTGGAACTTCTCCACTAGATAAGAGTTTTATGTTGAAAGTTCTGTTTAATCATGAAGAACGATAAACATTAAAAAGAACGATTCTAAACTTTAATTACGTCAATCGGACTTTATTGACGTAATTAAAGTTTATGAGAAGAAAACAAATAAATTAACGTTAACTCATTAACTTTTAGGGAAATAAAAGTCATAGCAATGAATTCGCCAACGGTATTAAAAGAAAAAGAAAACTTGATTCCGTGTCCCCCTCCACTACCACCACATATACGAGGAGGCGCCCGTGGTGTAATGGTTGTCATCAAAGCAAATGGACACGATGATACGAGTTCAGTCTTGGTACCTTTGGGATTACATTCGTGTATATGTATGTATTTAGCAACTTTTCCGCACGAACAGGATGTAACACAAGGTTAATTTTAAGCAGAGTTTACCAGATTTTAATTCAGAATTTTCCTTCTCCTTGACTGGTTGCCTAAACCGACGTTAAAGAGTCCATTATTTCCTACTATTTACTCATAGGTGGATGGACAAGAGATGGATTCATACCTTTCCCAAGGGTATTAGCGCAATGTGAAATGCAAACAGCCACGTTCAGGATTTTGATCTCATCTCATCTCATCTTATCCATCTCTTACGAAGGCAACCATTACACCAAGTGACTCCAATATATATATATAATATATATATATATATATATATATATATATATATAGTTATCCACAGACACCGTGTTTCGAATTATCACGTCTCTTTAGTGTGGCTAGACATTTGTAAGCTACCTACAGCTGGGGTAGAATCCCAATCGATTCAGCATAAGTCGGACAGCTTAAACACTCGGCTATCATCACCTACAGAATGGGAAGGTGATTTTAACTGTTTTAATACACATATCTGTATGTATGTAAAGACCGCCATAGAGTGCTCCATCCCTTTTATAGGAGAGCGTGTCGTTTACGCTTTAGTTGGCGGTCATCAGTGAAAGTATATAAACACACACACGCATACATACACACACACACACACACCCACCCATATATATATATATATATGTATGTGTGTGTGTGTGTGTATATGTATGTGTGTGTGTGTGTGTGTGTGTGTGTATATGTATGTGTGTGTGTGTATATGTATGTGTATATATATATATATGAAGTAGTCAAACAGTGTTTGAAAATATAGATAGATAGATATATACTTTAGAAGTTTAAAATACGTTCTGGTGTAATGCGTTCAGTCCCCAGTAGGGTGCGCCTCTCTTGTGACCTTTTTCAGACTAAGAAGAGTTAGATGAATGGGTACTAATGTAGAATAGCGCGTAATAGATAATATAATTAGATTACGTATAAAAAGCATTACATTTAATTATATTTCACGGAAATACCTGAAACGTTTGAAATGCTCAGAGTAGGCTAAGGGTTAGTTTTAGAGTTAGGGTTAGGGACAGTGTTAGGGTTAGGTTACTTCGGGAGTTTCTATAATCAAATACTATTTATACGTAAAATGCGAATCTAATGATATTATCGCTTGCGCGCTATTCTGCATTTGTACCGATGAATGTATCCACACATAATTATTCTCAGACGTAACGAACGTAACGAACGCACGCGCAGACACACATATTCTGATGAAGACAACGATGCACACACACACACACACACACACGCACACTCACGCACACACAGGTTTGTGTGTGTCTTATCCGCACGTCGACTTGCGGTCAAATATTGAATGCGAGGGCTCCCCAAAAGCTCACATAAATCGAAGTGTACTGGTTCCAAAGTTGATACGAATGAAAAATCGAACACTCTCAGAATACATCTTGTCAACGAAGCTCAATACTTGATCTCTAAAATCGTGCTGCTGCTGCTGATGCTGCTGTAGTATTTCTTCTTTGTATCTCCCAGAGTTAAAGAGCGATGTTTTGTATCTTTTTCACGTTATCACAATTCGTCTTTATCTTTCTTTTTCTTTCTTTTTTTAAAAGTTAAAACTCGTCCACTTTATATCTTCCAATTATTCACCTTCTTCTTTCATCATCATCATCATCATCATCATCATAACGATTTTAATTCGTTTCTTTTTCTCGCCGCTCCGCTGTTTGTTTTAAGGGGAAATCAAATTCGCAAATGCAGGAGTTATAGACTCTTTTCCTTTTGATCCTTTCTCCACCAGAGGTCGCTCAAACTATATGTTTCATTTTACTGTCAAGTTTATTTATTTATTCATTTATTTATTTTATATTGCCTTCTTCTCTTTTGTTGGTTAATTTATTTTTGTTTATATGTTTTTCTCTTGCTCTGTTCACTTTCTCACACTTATCTCTCATCGTCCACATTGCTTTTTGTTTTATTTCTTTATAAATCTATCTATCTCAGTGTGTCATATCATATATCTATGTATGTATCTATCTATCTCAGTTTGTATCTATCTACCACAGTTTGTCTATCTATCTATCTATCTATCTATCTATCTCAGTTTGACCAGATCTATCTATCTCTGCCCATGTCTATCTATTTATCCTAATTTGTCCAAATCTATATATCTAACCATGAACACTTTCCATTGTGTAATGGTTAACAAGCATGTCTAGCTGACCGGTTCCATTGAATTGTATTCTCCGTACTGACTCTGTTTGAAACAAGGATAAACTTAGTAAATGTCTATTTTTCTCTAAATTTATTTCTTGGATTTTCCTTCATCTTTTGCAAGTTTTTTTACCATTTTCTTTTTCCCTCTTTGGGATTTCTTAAGTTTTCTTCTATCTATCTATCTATCTATCTATCAAATTTCTTTCTTTCTTTCTTTATCTATCTTATCTATCTATCTTCAAATTCTTTCTTTCTTTCTCTTTCTTTCTATCTATCTATCTATCAAATTCTTTCTTTCTTTCTTTATCTATCTATCTATCAAATTCTTTCTTTCTTTCTTTATCTATCTATCTATCAAATTCTTTTCTTTCTTTTTTATCTATCTATCTATCAAATTCTTTTCTTTCTTTCTTTAATATCTATCTATCTATCAAATTCTTTCTTTCTTTCTTTATCTCTATCTATCTTCTACAATCTTTCTTTGCTTTCTTTCTCTCTTATCTATCTATTTATCTATCTATCTATCTAATCTATCTATCAATTCTTTCTTTCTTTCCTCGCTCTATCTATCAGAAAGAAAGAAAGAATTTGATAGATAGACTAGAATAGAAAAGATAGAGAGAGAGAGAAGAGAAAGAAAAGAAAGAAAGAATTTGATAGAACTAAAGACACTATGATAGAACGATAGACAGAAGAAAAGAAAGAAAGAAAAAGATTGACATAGATACGGATATAGAAGATAAGAGAGAAAACGAAAAAAGAAAGAAAGAATTACGAATTAGATTAGATAGATTTAGAAAGATAAAAGATAGAGACAAAAAAGAATGAAAGAATTGATAGAATCACGACTTAAGATCGAAGAAAGATAAATATAGAACGATATAGAGAAGAAAGAAAGATATAGAGAAATCAGATAGATAGATAAAAGAAGAAAGAGAAAGAAAGAAAAACAGAATATAGAAATAGAAATATGAGAAAGCAGAAAAGATTTAGATAGAAAAGCTAGAGAGAAAGAAAAGAAAGAAATTGATATAGATAAGAAAGATAGATAGAAAGAAAAGAGAAGTAACAAAGAAAAAAGAGAAAGAATATAATATAGTCAGCATCAGAAAAAGATAGAGAGAAAAGAAAGAAAGAAAGAATTATAGATAGAAATAGAATCAATAGAATAACGAAAAAAAGAAGAACAGATTGAAGAAGATATCAAGAAAAAAAAAGAGATTAAAGAAACCGAAAAGAACATAAGAAAAACAAGATAAAGAAGATAGAGGAAAGAAAGAAAAGCAAAGAAATTGATAGATAGTAAGATAGAAAGAAGAGAGAAGAAAAGATAACTGAATAATATAATAGATAGATAGAAAGATAGAGAAAAGAAAGAAAATGAGAAAGAAAAGAGAAGAATTTAGAAATAGAAGCCATAAATAGATAATAGAAAGATAAGTAGAAGAAGAAAGATAAAAAAAAGAATTTTGATACGGATAGATAGAAGAAGATAGAGAGAAAGCAAAGAAAAAAAAGAATATAATAATAGATAGGATAGAAAGATAAGAATAATAAGAGAAGAAAAAAAGAATTGATACATACATAGATAGAAAATAGATAATAGAGAGAAAAAAACAAAAAGAATTGAGTAGATAGATAGATAGATAGAAATAATAGATAGATTAGATAGAAAGAAAGAATAATTGTAGATATATAGATAGAAAAAGATAGAATAAATAGAAATAATAGATAGAGAGAAAGAAAGAAAGAAATTTGAATAGATAGATAATGATAGAAGATAGTAAAAAAAGACATAGATAATAAAAAGATAAGAAGATGAAAGAAAGAAAAGAATTAGAAGATAAATAATAGGAAATAGATAGAAAGAAAAATAGAAAGATATAATAATAAATAAATAGATAAGAGAAAGAAGAGAAAAGAAGAATAATAATAGATAAATAAATAGATAGAGAGATAAGAAAGAAAGATAATAGAATAGAATAATAAAAATAAATACGATAGGAAAAAAGAAAGAAAGAAAAAGAATAGATAGATAAATAAATAGAAGAGAGAAGAAAGAAAAAATAGATAGATAGATAAGATAAAAAATAGAAAGAGAGAAAGGAAAGAAAAGAAATTAGATTAGATAATAATTAAATAGATAGAGAGAAAGAAAAAAAGAATTAGATAGATAGTAAATAATAATAGAGAGAAAGAAAAGAAGAGATTAAGATAGTATAGATATAGATAGAGAGAAAGAAAGAAAAAAGAATTAGATAATAAAAATTAGATAGAGAGAAAGTAAAGAAAGAAGAAATAGATAGATAGATAAATAGAAGAGAGGAGAAAGAAAGAAAAAAGAATTAGATTAGATAATAGATAAAATAGATAGGAGAAAGAAAAAAGAAAGAAAGATATTAGATAGATTAGATAGATAGATAGATAGATAAAAGAAAGAAAGAAAAAAAGAATTAAGATAGATAGATTAGATAGATAGAAGAGAGAGAAGAAAAAGAAAGAAAAATTAGATAGATAGATAGATAGATAGATAGAGAAAGAAAGAAGGAATTATAGATAGATAGATAGATAGATAGATAGAAAGAAAAGAAAGAAAGATATATAGATAGATAGATAGATAGATAGAGAGAGAGAAAGAAAGAAAGAATTAGAATAAGATAGATAGATAGATAGATAGATAAATAGATAGATAGAGAGAAAGAAGAAAGAATTTATAGATAGATAGATAGATAATAGATAAATAGATAGAGAGAAAGAAAGAAAGAAAGATTGATAGATAGAAGATAGATAGAAAGAATAGATAAATTAGATAGAAGAAAGAAAGAAAGAATTTGATATATAAGATAGATAGATAGAAATAATAAGAAGAGAGAAAGAAAAAAGAATTTAATAGATAGATAGATAGATAGATAAATAATAGATAGAGAGAAAGATATAGAAGATTTGATAGATAGATAGATAGAAGATAAATAGATAGATATAGATAAGAGAAGAAAGAAAGAATTATGATAGATAGATAAGATAAAAGATATAAATAATAGATAGATAGAAAGAAAGAAAGAAAGAAAGAATTTGATAGATAATAATAGATAGATAAATAGATAGATAAAGAAAGAAAGAAAGAATTTGCATAGATAGATAGATAGATAGAAATGAAAAGAGAGAAAAGAAAGAATTTATAATAGATAGATAGATAGATAATAGACAAGAAAGAAAGAAGAAAGAATTTGATAGATAGATAGATAATGATATAATAGATAGGATAGAAGAAAGAAAGAAAGAATTTAATAGTAATTAGATAGATAGATAATAGATAGATAAAGAAAGAAAGAAAGAATTGATATAGATAGATAGATAGAAGATATAGATAGATAGAGAGAAAGAAAGAAGAATTTGATAGATAGATAGATATATAGATAAATAGATAGATAGAGAAGAAGAAAGAAAGAATTTGATAGATAGATAGATAGATAGAAATAGATAGATAGAGAGAGAAAGAAAGAAAAGAAATTTGATTAAGAATAGATAGATAGATAGATAAATAGATAGATAGAGAGAAAGAAAGAAAGATTTGATAACTTAGAAGATAGATAGATAGATATAATAGATGAAAGAAAGATATAGAAGTAAAGAAAGAAAGAAAGAATTTAGACTAGATAGATAGATAGATAGATAAATAT
>CM042145.1:56846922-56857485 GCA_023376005.1 Doryteuthis pealeii | reverse complement strand
ATCATTCAATCATCCCAAATTCTTTATGAGAATTAAATTAATCACTACGTTTGATATATTTACTTAAGAGAAATTGTAATAGTCCCATATGTAAAAATCCTCGGGGTGCTTAAAGAAGTATTAGCAACAGCGTGGGAGTCTATCGCCTTTCACTAGACCAAGAGATGTTTTGCTCTGAGTTGGAGCGTCACACCTACCATCAGCTCCTTACTTTACCGCACAGATTCCTGTGCGTACTCATTACACTGAGTTAGGCGAGGGCCGGTATCGAAACTAGCGGCCTTGGGGTTTTCTAACCGAACGCTTTACCAACTGAACTAACCGGCCCATCTTGATTTAAGTCTCTCCTCTCACTCTTTATTTCCTTGTTTTATCTTTTCATTATATTCGATTAAAAATTTGCGTTAATTCCCTGATTTTGGTATCTTTTCCGTGACCATACGATGGTCGTTAAGTTCGATTTAACGCAGAGCACTACAAAATATTGCAGTGTGTGTGTGTGGTGGACACGTGCCAATACAGGCTGCCCGAGGATCGGTTTACCCCATTAATTTTATAGTTAAATATTTAATAGTGGCTCTGTCGGTTAAATCGAACTTAACGACCATCGTATGCACGAAAAAAATACCAAAAATCAGGAATTAACAAATTTAATTAGATTTTCAGTGTTGATATATTAATGAATAAAAGAATAATGGACCAGTTTTTTATTTAAAAACTTTTAAGATTTTTAGGTCAATTAAAAAGTCATAGAAAATGGGAATAACGTATAAGATAATTACATTTAATACTTTATTGGCTCTGTTGGTCTTAGAGCTTCGTCAGAGTATAATATATATATCATATATATATATATATATATATATATATATATATATATAATTCCAAAGAGAAATTATTAGGTGATATACGCACGTTCAAAGTTTTGGTTTATTAACCTTCTCAGTTACAATTGATTAAAAGAAGACAACAATTTGTGTCGTTCAATGTTGTTCGATGTTTTCAATGACTTCAGTAGGAAAAATATTTGGTAAAGGCTCCAAAAACGTTCATTGATAGCGTTCAATTGCATGTTCAAACGGGATTGGTACATGGAAAAACGGGTTTTCATAATATATATATAATATATATACCAAACACAGTATATATATATATATATATATTATATTACACACACACACATATATACACCACACAACATATACACACACAACACATACATATAACACCACACACACACATAACACACACACAACATATACCACACACATTATATATATATATACACACACATACACACACACCACATATATATATAAATATACACATCACATACACATATACACACAACATATATATATATATACACACACAACACATATACACACACACATATATATAATATACACACACATACACATATACACACACACATATATATATATATACACACACATACCACATTACACACCACACATATATATATATATACACACACATACACATATACACACACAATATATATATATACACACACATACACAATCACACACACATATAATATATACACACAAATACACATAACACCACAACATACACATATACAACACACATATTATATATATAACCACACAATACACATATACACACACACATATATATATATTACACACACAACACATAAACACACACACATATAATAATATACACACACAACATACACATATACACACACACATATATATATATATACACACACACAACACAGATACACACACCACATATATATATATTACAACACACACATACAATATACCACACACATACACATATACACCACACACAATATATATAACACACACATACACATATACACACCATAACATATACCACCACACACATAGTATATACACACACACATATATATATTATACAACACACAACACATATCACACACACATACACAATACACACACACATATATATATATACACACACATACACATATAAACACACACATACACATATACAAACACATATATATATATACACACCATACACATATACCACAACATATACACACACACATATATATTATACACACACATACACAATACACACACATACACATATACACACACAATGATATATATATTACACAACATACACAATATACACACACACATATATATATATACACACCACATACACATATACACACACACAATATATATATACACACCACATACACATATACACACACCACATAATATATATATACACACACATACACATATACACACACACATATAATATATACACACACATACACATATACACACACACATATATATATATAACAACACAACATACACATATACACACACACATATATAATATATACACACAATACACATTACACACACACATATATATATATACCACACACAACACATATACACACACACATATATATATATACACACACATACAATATTACACCACACATCAATATATATATACACAACACACACATATATAATAACAACACACACAATATAATTATATATACACACACATACACATACACATCATAATATATATACACACACATACCAGTACACATATATTATATACACACACATAACACACAACACATAAATATATATACCACACACTATATATATATACACAACCACATATATATACACACACACACACACATATAATATACACACACACACACACATATACACATTACACACACACACACACCACCATATACACACACACTATATATACATATATCATATATATATATAATCTTGGTAACCTGTCTATTTGTCCATCACTGATATTTACCGTACTGAGTGACCACCCAAAAACTACCATTTAAGCCTCCCATTTACTGCCTTGATCCAAACTGTGTACACACGTGCTTGAGTTGGCAAAAACGGTATCGAAAACCGCGAACCTTGTGCTTCCTTAGGCAAGATACGCTACCGACTAAGCTACGTATACTAAAATTATAAAAATGCGAATTAATTTTTAATAGTTTTTCCCTGAAGCAAGTGATCCAGTGAAAAAAATAAAAATATTTCTATTGAATATAAGCGAAAGATAGAACCGGAATAAAACTGTTGTATGTGGAGAACAGCCATTTTTTTGTAATTATGTGTATTTTTATTGACAAAATAGACAAAAAACCCAAAAAAAACATTATGTAGCAACGTTTTAAAGGATCCAATCGTAATTTTCTATTTCAGTTTCTGGCTACCGAGGACATTTGTTTTGCTTCGAGATGTTTGGAATGTGAGCTTATTATTATTATATATATATAATATATATATATATTATATATATATATAGTATGTTTTAAGTTTCGCGTATGTTCTAAATTTAGTTTGTTAGATATTTTTAAAAATATAAAAATCTATTGGATTTTAGAAGCATGGGACAAATCTATGTAAAACTACTAAAACCATTAAAATTTGAATAAACTAAGATTAATGGGTTTACTTACCTACCTTTTTGAAATACTGTTAAAATGATTTGAAATATAAATGCCATCTAAATTTTATTGTTGGGCTTCTGGCTTTTAGATGTGATTTAAGATGAGATTATATATATATATAATATATATATATATAAATTCCGGTTAGATTAACGCCTTCAAGCGTTTTTAATCGTTAAATAATTACGCGTTCAATGCCCACAAAGATGAAGCAGAGAAAATATCACTATATATTTCCAAATATAAAAGAATACGATATAATCAAATTAATCAGAATAAAACTAATTATGCATGTATTATCAGTTAAATTCTTCCTCCTATTTGGAGGTATTGGAATATTGTGAGCGTCGAATGCCAAAACAAAAGTGTTGTTTCATCATGTCTTTCTTAGTTTAGGTTTTGTTTAATGGCATATCAAACCCCATATAGTTATTTAATACCAACACTTGATTCATTTGGAAATGTTTGATTAGAATATAACTATTTATATTTCAATGTTTCAAGTGTAAATCGCATATGCGGAGAAACTGACTGCTACCAAGTGCGTTGACTATTGTATACGCTACCCCTAACTACATAACACTGATGCATATACATATATATAGTTTGTTTTTTTAATTACATAATGATCTGATAAACATTATCTGTCAATTCATAAATATGTATAAAGGTGGATTAGTTGGGATTGCTGCATATTCATATCTTTCTCGTTACAGTATTCAATATTGTAGATTGCCGATAAGTAATACTGAATAATATCCACTTTATTTGATATTTGGACTTTTGTCCTCATCTTTATGTTAATCTGTATGCCGATGTGCCCTCGTCTTCTTAAAAGAATAGGACAATTAGTCCGAATAATCAAATAATCCTAATTATCAGCATCATCTAAAATTTCGAGAATAATATTTACTTAGTTATAGTAAGTTGTTATTTGAAGCGTCAATTATTCACATTATTTAGTAAACTATCTTAAATCATTAGTACACATTTATAAAGACCTCCAGACTCAGATGCAGAAGATGAAGAATAAAGAATCTCCCGATGAGATAGAAGGTGTTATAGGTGATACACCCATAAGACTTAATGGAATGCGCGACGGGTTCTAAAGTAAAAAAGACAATTGTGGCTTGGCGTAAGCCAATGCGAGTAGTCTAAATTGTTTGTTTTTGTGATATTTGTTCTTTGAAATATTTCTCATATGAAGATTCGTTTGTTTATAAAAAAAAATCGGTGACTTAACGATTTTTAAAATTTTCTTAATTTTCATTTATTTTTATTATTTTATTTTATTTTATTTTCTACAGTTTCCAAGACGACTGCTTGATTTTTTGTTTGTTCTTTACGTCAGAAAAATTTTAATTGCTAGGTTTACTTTTTTGTTCATCATTTCAAATTAGTCTGTTATTAGTATGATATTTTGTTGGTAGGTAGTGCTGATTCTTTCTCTAAACATGTAGTTTTCATTGTAACCAACAATTCAATCTCTGATTTATTTTTCAAGACACTTCCAGAAAGCCTCTGGTTGGTAAATTTTAAACGGGCATTTTTTTTTCATTAGGAGAAGAGGTGACGTAAGCAGTGGACGTTAGATTGGTTACAGTTCGACACAGAATCTCAACTATAATAAGATTATAGAATTATAAAATCATTCAAAAGGATAATTATTAGCTGCAAGAACTATTCTTAATACAAAGAATTAAGTTATATGGTATCAAATATTCTTATTGAATACGATAACTTTTAAACCGAAATATTGACCCATCGATGCCACCTAACAGGATTCCTACAATCTTGTCTGCGTGAACCTGTGCAGTCATGACAATAAAGAAGTATTTCACATCCCTAAAATCTCTAGAACTTGATATCAGATACAGTTTTGTCTCATACCCCAAAACAAACCCTTTTCTGGGGCGGGTATTAAACTGCCACAGAAGCTACAGCATATTGCTAAACCATATTGGTAGACGAAATTTTATATATCGTAATTATGTGTTATATGAAAACAACACGAACTGGACTATGAATCTGGAAAAAAGATCTCATGTTAATATGCACGACTTTTAGGTTTTGTAGCAGCTAAATCTAACCTAACTTTGTCTTTATTCCAACTTTTTTATTGTTTCCTGAGTAAAAAAGAATTTATTTAGTTTTACAAATTTACCCAATGTTAGACAACACGTGACATGTGGGAATTAAATAAAATCAAGCAAAAATAAACTAAAAAAAAAAAACAACGAAACTTCCATGAGCCTTCACAGACCGAAAAACCCTCGAGCATGTGCGGGAAAAAGAGGACCCACTTCCGACCCCCAAATAATCTCTCGCCATTCGACTTAGGCCTAACTGGGCAAGACACTAACTACTGGCCCAGGAAGGAATTTTCATTACAACGTGGTGGCTATGACCTGCTGATAAAGCCTAAAATACTGAAGCTACCTTTTGTTTTCTCTTCCTTTTTTTTCCCCCTTGAATTTCTTCCTTTTCAGCGCGACCACCCAAATAAGCATGGGGTTAAAAGCAAAGCCCTAAAATACGTACCAGAATAACCACATTACTTTTAACTAAAAACATTAAACCACTTGCCACACCATAGACACAAAAATACAACAAGCCCCGGCGATTCTTTTTTTTTTTATTTCATCTTTTTATAATTTTCTTAAAAAATTACCGGCGATTAAGATAGGAACTTAATGTTTAAAAAAAAAAACGTGTGTCCAAGGTTACAGACATGGTAATACGATTAGTCAAAATAAAATAATCACATTTCACAGTCACAAAGAAAGAGTTAATGAAGACGCAATCCAACAAAATGGCGCGAGTCGATAATAATAAAATTAATTAGTAAATGCAAGAAGAAATGAAGAATATGATAATAAAATTGGAGAGTAGTAACGGCGCTAAAATTAATGAGATCTTTACACTTTCTAACAAAATCCGTCAACAGTGAAACATAAAGTTTCAAGTTTTGAGATCATCTTAGTTTCAATCAATGCAGCATTTTAGTTACAACAGCTTTAAGGAACCGGAAAAAGTTATACACCACAGACCACACATATATATATATAATGTATACCAGCATTAGGAGAACAAAGTAGTGATTTTTTTAGCGGTCATTATTTGTCTTCTGTACCCTTAGTCCCCTTATAATAGTCGACGGTCAATTTACCGTAAACTAAAAATATACAAAACAACGGTAGGACAAAAATGGCATAAATAAACCAGTTAACAAAAGAGAAATTTCAATTCCAATGCGACTTACAGCTTTTACTTCCTCCTGTGCTGGCCGGGTATTTGCCTCATACCTTCACTTGTATGGCTGGGCACAAGCCTCGTTTTAACGAAGCTTCATGGTGGGAAATTGCGTCGATCCTTCGCATTCCCCTCAGGGGGCCTCAGACAAGAATATAATTTTAAGAATTATCGAAATATCAGGCGTTGTGCAAAAAACCCAGCTCTGCCCCCAAGGAGCAGTTTGCCTGGGGGATAGCCCCCTGAATCACGCCTATTAATTAACAACACGACAGCTCATTGGCCGAAGCACACCGGATCCCGAGGCCGGGTGGAGGTGTCGTGAATAAGGTCTTCTTTTCAGTACTAGATGATATAGCAATCGCAGCAAATGACCCGTATACAAGCATCCACATGCAAATGACCCAGTATACAAAAAAACTGGCTGCAATTCTGCTACACGAGAAGGCCGCGAGTTCGATCCTCGCCGAAACCGCCAACATGCCTACAAACAAAAATAAATATATATATATATTATATATATATATATATATATATAATATTAATATATATACATACAAACCAATATAGAAAAAAATGCTCAGCAAATTATTAAACACTTTTAATATAATTTATATTATGAAAAGGGGTGACGTAACGGAGAAGGCGAAAAAATTCGAAGCGAGCTCCAGATTTTGACTGTCGATGAAATAATTAACCCGAATAAAGATCCTAATTTTGAAGAATATAAATGTGCCAATATGTTTGTTAAGCTGGTAGAAAAACCGCATATAGTCAGAGTAAGCCTAGGTAGTAAGTCAACGGTACCACCACAAGACACCACAGATATATATATATGTGATAGTATGTATCGTACCTTGACATGGTTACCTATATACGGACTCCATGTTCACGCTACCTTAACTAGATATAAATGACTACCGACTTGACTACCTCCATGTTTCTAGGCTTTGGAACTTCAGGCCCCTCAGCCACAGTTTCTAGCACATATATGATAAAAAAAGTGTTGTGGCCAAAAGGTGGATCCATTGGTGGGAGACTACTCCTCTGCAAGAGGTACAGTCAGGTATTCTAAAGCCCTAGGAAAAACATGGGTAGTCAGTCGCGTAGTCATTTATATCTAAGTTAGTTAGCGTGAACATGGAGTCCGTATATATAACTCATGGTCAAGTACGATACATACATATACACATATATATTATCTGTGTGTCTGTGTGTGGTACCTTTGACTTACTACCTAGCTTACTCTGACTATATCGGTTTTCTAAACCAGCTCTACAAACATATTGAGCACATTTATATTTTCATTCAAAATAGGACTTATTCCGGTTAATTATTTCATCGACAGTCAAAATTGAGACTCGCTCTGAATTTTTTGCCTTCTCCCGTTAAGTCACCCTTTCATAAATATAAATTATATATAAAAGTGTTTAATTATTTGCCCTTGAAGCATTTTTTCTATATTGGTTTGGTATGTATATATTATATATATATATATATATATATATATATAATATATATATATATATTTATTTTGTTGTAGCATGGTTGGCGGTTCGGCGAGATCGAACTCGCGCCTTCTGCGTGTAAAGCAGAATTGCAGCACAGTTTTTTTGTATACTGGGTCATTTGCATGTGATGCTTGTATACTGGTCATTTGCAATGCGATTGCTATATCATCTAGTACATGAAAGAAGACCTTAATATCACGACACTCCAACCCGGCCTTCGGGATCGGTGTGCTTCGGCCACTGGAGCTGTCGTGTTGAATTAATAAGCGTCGATTCCAGGGGCTATCCCCCCAGGCAATACCTGCTCCCTGGGCAGAGCTGGGTTTATGCACAACGCCTGATATTTTCGATAATCTTAAAATTATATTCTTGTCTGAGGCGCCCCCTTGAGGGGAATGCCGAAAGGATCGACCGCAATTTTCCCACCCATGAGCTTCGTTAAAACGAGGCCTTGTGCCCAGCCCATACAAGTGAGGTATGAGGCAAATACCACGGCCAGCACAGGAGGAAGTAAAAGCTGGTAAGTCGCATTGTGGAATTGAAATTTCTCTTTGTTAACTGGTTTATTTATGCCATTTGTCCTACCCGTTTTTTTTTGTAATATTTTCTTTTAGGTTTACGGTAAATTGACGTCGACTATATCAAGGACTAAAGGGTACAGAAGACAAATAATGACCTAAAAAAAAATCAAAACTACTTTGTTCTCCCTAATGCTGGTATACATATATATATATATATGTGTGTCTGTGGGTTTTGTATAACTTTTCCGGTTCCTAAAGCTGTTTGTAAACCTAAAATGCTTGCATTGATTGAAACTCTAAGATGATCTCAAACTTGGAACACTTTTTAATGTTTCATGTTGACGATTTTTGTTAGAAAGTGTAAAGATCTTTCCATTAAACTTTAGCGCCTTACTACTCTCCCATTTTATTATCATATTCTTCATTTCTTTCTTGCAATTAACTAATTAATTTATTATTATCGACTCGCGCACTTTGTTGATTGCGTCTTCATTAACTCTTCTTTGTGACTGTGAATGTGATTATTTATTTTGACTAATCGTATTACCATCGTCTGTAACACTGGGACACACGTTTTTTTTTTAAACATTAATTCCTACTTAATCGCCGGTAATTTTTTAATAAAAAATTAATAAAAATAGATAATAAAAAAAAAAAAGAATCGCCGGGAGCTTGTTGTATTTTTGTCTAGGTGGCAAGTGGTTTAATGTTTTAGGTTTAAAGTAACTGTGGTTATTTTGTTACGTATTCCTAGGTTTGCTTTTAACCCCATCTTATTTTGGTGGTCGCGCTGAAAAGAAGAAATTCAAGTGGGGAAAAAAGGAAGAGACAAAAACAAAAGGTAGCTTCAGTATTTAGGCTTTATTCACAGGTCATAGCCACCACGTTGTAATGAAATTCCTTCCTGCCAGTAGTAGTGTCTTGCCCCAGTTAAGGCCTAAGTTCGAATGGCCGAGAGATTATTTTTGGGTCGGAAGTGGGTCCTTTGTTCCCGGCACATGCTCGGAGGGTTTTCCGTCTGTGAAGGCTCATGGAAGTTTGTTGTTTTTTTTTTTAGTTTATTTTTGCTTTGATTTATTTAATTCCACATGCTCCACGTGTTAGCTCTAAACATTGGTAAATTTTGTAAACTAAATAAATTCTTATTTTTACTCAGGATGAACAAATAAAAGTTGAATAAAGACAAAGTTTAGTTAGATTTAGCTGCTACAAACCTAAAAAGCGATGCATATTAACCATGAGATCTTTTTTCCAGAATTTCATAGTTCCAAAGTTCGTGTTGTTTGTCATATACACATAATTACGATATATAAAAATTTCGTCTTACCAATATGGTTAGAATATGCTGTAAGCTTCTGTGGCAGTTTAATACCCGCCCAGAAAAGGGTTGTTTGGGGGTATGAGACTAAACTGTTATCTGATTATCAGTTCTAGAGATTTAGGGAATGTGAAATACTTCTTTATTGTCATGACTCACAGGTTCACGCAGACCAAGAGTAGGAATCCCTGTTAGGGTGGCATCGATGGGTCAAATATTCGGTTTTAAAAGTTATGCGTATTCAATAAGAATATTTGATACCATATAACTTTAAATTCTTTGTATTAAGAATAGTTACTTGCAGGCTATAATACTTGATGAATTTTATAATTCTATAACTTATTATAGTTGAGATTCTGTGTCCGACTTTAACCCAATACTACGTCACTGCTTACGTCACCTCTTCTCCTAATGAAAAAAAAACTGCCCGTTTAAAATTTACCAAAC
>CM042145.1:56811922-56841922 GCA_023376005.1 Doryteuthis pealeii | reverse complement strand
GGTCTTGCTAGTAAACTTAAAATTCTCTAACAGAAAAAAGCAATTTTCAGTTTAATATTGAAATTGTAATTTTGCGGGGTCTGCACACGCACTCAAGTCATATTTGCATCATCCAATTTCTCGCTTTAATGGAGAGAACTATGAAATATTAATTAGAATCTTTCACTTCTTCTTAAAAAGAATATCAATATTATGATGGGTTGCTGGGATGACGGCAAGCTAATATATTAATGGGTTGTTTAGTTTGATTTTTATATGAAATTTTCATTTATATTCAAGTGAATATATAATATTATATATATATATTATATATATATATATATATATATATTTCTAAAAAGTTTCTACTAACTTACATATATATGTGCGTACATGTAAGTATGTGTCTATTTTTACTATTTTTATCATCATTTTACATTTCATTATTATTTTATACTTTTACTTTAAGACGCACGCACACACACACATACACACACACACATACATATATATATATATATAAAAATGCATATATGTATGTATGTATTTATCTATTCTTTATTTATTGTTACTATTTTTATCTTCATTTGATATATTTTTATTTTTTATAATTTTACTTTAAATATTTATTTCTATAAACATTAAATAGTTCATACACATAAAATCAAATTTCACATTAATCTATATCTGTTCAATCAATAGTTTAATTTAAATTTTTAAACATATTAACTTTAGAATTTTTAACGTCTAGGGTTTATAGAATATTCTCAACAGGAAATTGGAAGATGCAATAACTACATTTTAAGGCCTCTACAATTCATATTCTAAATCTGAAGAGGGTGGTTAAGGTAAGTCAATGGGGTTCCAACGAAATATCTTAAAATGTATATTTTAGAATATATAATATTTATTCTATGCTTCGATTAAATCCTGTTTATTTTTTCAATATCATTTAATACCTGAAGCATACGCGGTTCCCTGATATTTTAAAATCTTATATATAATTCTTTGCTTTTATATTTTCAAAATGAATCACTATAGAGTTGTTCGTAGGAAAGCCCTTCGGCTTTCTCAAGTCAATTACTATGATCACGTGATCTTACCTTTCATTTTGCAGACGATACTTTTTTTTTTTCTTGAGAAGCTCTGATTCTCAATCGTTTCAATAACGGCCATGATGGAACGCAGCAAGTCAACATTTACAAAAATAGTTTGTTTATGGAGTTATAAATACATCCAACTATTAAACCTTCGACAATATTGTGAAAAAAAATAATCAGCCTATCAGGAAATCGAGCCGTCTCCCTAAACAAATCAACATTACGTAAGTGTTATATATACGTAATTATTCCCGCTGGTCGTACGAAAAAAATCCTATACAAAAATTGATAAAGCTTTTATTTAAAAAAAAGAAGTTTTTGCATGAAAACACCATAGATAAATACTAATAATCGAAACTATAAATACATTTTTTTGCAAACGCCACACGTAGATACATAATGATATATATATATATATATATATATATATATATATATATATATATATATATATATATTAATATCCGTTTTCCTCAATTGTACGATCATTATCATCTTGCAACAAACACTCTCTGGTTAAAAATGGACCGTCCAAGTCGTCGAAGATGAAATGCAAAAATGTAATTCCTGATTATTTGGTGTCGCTTGTCCGCCGTATTCTTATTCATTATGAGTGTCATCACCTCAGCTGTTAATGGACCATTACGTTTTTAGTATAAAGAAAGAAAAGGAAGAAAAAGGACATGCTACACAGAAAAATATGATAAGAAAGAAAGAAATAAAGAGTAGGGAGAGTAGGGTGAGCTGGCGAAAGCGATAACGCTAATCTGTTTCAATCGAACATAATGAAAAGATGGAAAAGAACGATAGAATGTGTGTGCGCGCGCGTGTGTGTGTGTGAGGGGGGGGCAGAGTTAAATCAAGATTATTATACATTTTACATATTGAACTATTTTCAATAGCTCTTAAATAAACATATCAAACGTTGTAATAATCAAATTATCCACAGGTCCAGCTAGTAGGTAATCATTCCCGCATATCGTATGAAAAATAGATATATACCCAAAATTAAAAAGCTTTTTTAAATTTTTTTTTTTAGACACATATTTCTGCATGAAAATACTATAGATAAATATTAAATCCAAACTCTAGATTTTGGGGTATTTTGCACACACATAATAGAAATTCGGTGTCTGTGTGTTTGTAACCGAAATTACGTTACTGCTTACGTCACAATACCATCAGGAATTGCGTAAGTTTATCAATGAGTATTTAATGTATAGTCATAGTCAAAATCATTAATACATAGAATACATTTTATTTATTAACGAGATCTCTATGAAAATCTCAGTTAGATTTACCTCAATCCTATTAATGATTTTTAAATAGAAACCAATTAAAATTAAGATTAAAATAAGTGTCATATTTTTATATGCATTCTTATTTGTTTTGGTTCGTCTTTCTAATTTAATATATTTCATTATATTAAACTTAAATTCTTACGCCCGGAGGATGCATATTTTTGCTATTACACAAAATTATAAAGATATTTTGCTTTTAAATAAATATTTTTGCATGAAAAAAACTATAGGTAAATTCTATTAATAATGGAAATTCAGTCTCTATTTGTCTGTAACCAAAACTACGTCACTGCTTACGTTACAATTACTAAAATCGTCAATATATAGAATAATTAATATTAATAAAATAAATAAAAGCTGTTCATTAATTCAACATTTAAATCCTTTTCATTGTAATAAAGACAATTTAAATAAATAAACTATATAAACTATGAAATTGATTAAAAGATTGTATAATTACTTTCAATGAAAAAAAACATATTTGCGAAATCAGCAATCACTTTTTAAAATTATTTTTTACTCTCGCATTTTTTTTTCAATCACAAGAAGTTAACTAAAAAGTTTCCAAATATATACATTGGATTTTGTGTAAGATTTATGTGTAAAATATTTAAAATGATCATTTGATTAATAATTAGTAGATACACACATTTTATTTGAGAGGAACAGAACTAAGTTTCCATTTTAAATTGTTTTATTTTTTTTTTACTCCTTTAATAAATTTGATGATTTTACTTACTTATGATACAATCCCCCAAACATTGAATTTTACCCCCCCCCCCCACACACACACACAGGCAATATCTTTCAAAAATTAATTTTTACACCACCCGGAGGCCGTTTTCCTTTTTTTTTTTTTTTTTTTTTTTTTTTGCTAGTATTAATAATCGAAACTCTAGATTTTGGTGTGTGTGTGTGTGTTTTTTTTTCTCACCCACACGTAGATACATAATAATATATAGTTTTATTGGCATGTGTGATTTTCGTTATGATGGATCTCATTTTGTTTGGAAAAGGAAAACTCTTCTAAACAGATGTTGTATTATTTAAGATAAGAGGTCCTCTTAAAAATCCTTTTATAGAAAAACAATTAAAATTCTCTCATTCTTTCTTTTGTTTTTATTTAAATATAGAAATTACGAGGACAATTGTTATATAATTTTAAATTAATTGTTGAAAGGAATTTAACACACAACACGTTATATGCAAATCTAAAGATTTATTTATTGAGAAAACAATTTTGCTCAATTCCATTTATCATAATTATTTCCCGAACTGTTTAAGAAAATAGAGTCTATTATGAATGCAACTATGGGAACCACACCTTCCAAATCAGTCAATTAGAAAACTTTAAACTAAAAATTAAAATAACCAACCAGAAAGTTTGTTTTAAAAAAAAACTGGTACTGGAAGTCTATGCAGCCCTGTCGGCTTGGTCTTTAGAATACATCGACTGCACCTCTGCAGAGGGGTGACTCCCCTAATGGAGCCACCTGTTGTCCGTGGGTGGTGACCCTTGATGCTTAAGGACGTAAAAGTCCATGATATGCAACACTCGTCTTTGGTCCCTACTTAGGCTAGACAGGCGAGCGGAGAGGCCCCTTCCGATCAATCGGTTGGTCAGGTCTAGCCATATAACTCTATATCTCCTGGTATCTCTCTCTTTTTCTGGCTTTACTCCAATTCCATTTTCTTTGATACATGATAGTCCTGTAATTGTACGGCCACTGACCTCCTATCTAGCAAACCATCCGTGAAAGACATTCTGGGAACTGCTGGGGAAGTAAAGACGAACTTCATAAGAGACATTCTACTTACTGACTTCTATATTTAGACACACCAGTGTTGTCTGACCAACAAAAACTTACTTTAATCGACTGTGTGAGTACACTGGATGTCGTCTAGAAGACTTGCCAAGAGCGATAGTTGATAGGGATAGATAGTTAGAGAGTCAACGGAATCAAATAGCAACATATACAACAGCAGCTGTATGACCATTTACTTCGCATGTTGCAAACCATTTAAGTAAGATGTGCAAGATATTCTGTGCACTACTGGTGAAGAAAGAATGAACTCATAAGTGATATTCGTTTGTGAACCCCTACATATGGATACGCCAGTGTTGGCCGACTCTCAACACAGTCGATGAATGTAAGTTTTTGGTATCCTAAAGACCAAGAGAGAAATACCTTTATTATAGATTTGATATATAGATTTATTATAGTGTTAGGATCCCATCTATGGGTTCAATCATAAAAAATTGTGTTTAAAAAAATTGAATACCCATCAAGAATAAATAAAATCAAAACGTCTTCGGCCTAAAATAACCCAACTGGATGACATGCCGTAAATCCCATCTAACCAAACTATTTTCTTCTTTCTGGCTGAAAATCGAACGTCTTAAATGACTGATTCTGCCTTGCTGCAAATCAACATGTTCATCGGCTTAAACCATCGAAGACGACCATTTTAATGTTGTAATAAACTTTCGAACAAAACAGGCCAAAACTCATCTGTCCAGTGAACGCTTGTATTCTGAGGTGGTTTATGATTCCACTTCCGCCGAGGGAATATGCAAAGGACAGTTGTAGATTCTAGTGAATCATACAAAGTCCCAATAGTTCAATTAGAGCTGCTCTTCGATTTGATGTGAAATGAATTGAAGCGAGACAAGGCGTTGATCCGACAATTGCCAACGTGTTAGGAATTTTCAAATAAATTCTGACATCTTTCTCCTCATAAACAGATAATTATTTTCGCTTCGGTTTATGAGCAATCCTGTTTTTACTAATCCAAAGTCGATCTAAAAAGTAATAAAGCTGATTTATTTTTCGGGTTGGCAACTTTCAATCTTTCAATGAAAATCTATATATTAATACTAATGTTCCTTAATTATACGACCGTTATAATTTTGCAACACCCTCGGGTTGAAAATGAGACCATCCAAATCGTCCGAGATGAAATGCAAAAATACAAATCCTGATTATCTGGTGTTGTTTATCCGCCGAATTCTTATTTCTTATGAGTGCCGTTTTTATCATAAAGAAAGAAAGGGAAAAGGGACATGCTGGACAGAAAAATATAATAATAAAGTAGGGGAAAGACAGAGAGGGATGAGCGCGCGGAAGTGATAACGCTAATCTGTTTCAATGGAACATAATGAAAATATGAAAGAAAGAAAAGTGAGAGAGACAGAGAGAGTTAAATCAATATTATTATACTTTTTACATATTGAACTATTTTCAATAGCTCTTAAGTAAAAAAAATATAATCCGTTGTAATAATTAGATTATCATACTGTGGTATATCCACAGGTCATGCTAGTTAGAAGATTCATGCTGAAAACATTCAATTGAGGTTTGCATCTCAGAAATCAATCTAAGAATTAGTCGGTATTAATTGAAATTAACACTAAGTCCTTATTACCCTGCCCACATCATCATCATCATTATCGAGTCGCACTAGCAGCACGGATCTCCATGACTCTTCTTCGCCATCCGTTCCTATCAACCAATGCAGACTTAAGCAGGTAACCTAGCGATTCTCTAAAATACACCTGCAAACGCCGAGTCACTGCTGTATTGCCTGAAGCAGGCAGCAATAGGAATTGGCCTTTAGGCGAATTCAGATAAAACTGAGTTCTTGAGTTTTAAACAAGATGGAGATATCTCCAAACTGGATTGTAAGAGTCTGAAATTAGTAGACCAGTTCACAGAATACGTTGTAATATCTCATCTACACAAAGTGATGTCAATGTACGCATAAAGAAAGGCATGGACAGCTATAGACAGATTACACTGGGGAACACAATTTTTGTTGATTTGGATCTGACACTTGTTTTTGGCTATTTTTTGACCACTGAATCCAAAAATAACATCAATTTTTCTCTATCACGTCAACTTTTTGAGTTACGGGATGCCCTCGATTTTTCTTAAAAAACGTTAAAATACAGCTTCTAACTAAGTTTTGCTTATTGTATGTAAGGTTTTAAAAATGTATATATAATGGGAAATAATAAAACATCAGACTGGGCATCACAAATTTTGTTGATATAGATCTGACATTTGTTTTTGACAAATCTTTGAACTCTGAATCCAAAAATTACATCAACTTTTTAAATAGCAGGATACCCTCGCTTGGTCTCAAAACATTAAAATACTGCATGTTACAGATTTGTGCTTATTTTATAGAATGTTTTAAAAATTTACAACGGAAAATAATTTAAAAAAGCTTGACTGCAATGTTTTTACAAATTTGTCTTGTTCCCACAAAGAATATTATTACTGTAATTAAAATTGTGTGCAAATAGTTAAGGTAAAAATTTACACAGTTTTTTTTCTAGTGTGTTCAATATGTGGATAATTTCCCTTTATGCTAGTTAGCCATCATATTTACATCTTATATACTTTAATACTATTCCTCCATGAATTTCAGATCTTGGTGGAATCATTCATCTTGCTCATAGCTGACCACATCAACGTTTTCCAAAAAGTTAGCAAGATGTCTATGCAGAAAATGGAACTTGATGCTCATATTGCATTCAAGCATTTTGAGGTTATCCAATTTCAGTGTAATTCATTGCTCATGTATTTCCAAGAAATTTCGTGACAAGTAAAGAACTAAGCATTCTTTTTGTGTTCTGACATTATCCCGATGAAATGTTCATCTTTGATAATTTCCAGAATCTGTAGACCATAAAACACACCGGCCTTGATTTTCTTTTCATTTGACAAGCCAGGAAATGCCAAAATATGGTACTTGAAAGACGTGCCTTCAATTGGCAATGCTTTATTGAATTGCTTCAAGAGACATAGTTTCATGTGCAAGATGCGAAAATAATTTTCTTTGTCAACAAATGGCACATGTAAAATGTTGGGATCAACAGGTTTGTGGTTGAGATCTTGAAGGCTAACTCCTCTCCACCCAATTCTTTTATCAAGCTCTACTACCCCACACTGGGATTTCAGCTGACTGAGGCACTGGGCGTATAGCTGAAGGTAGACTAGAATATTCAATTTTACATTTGTTTTTCTTGTTATATGGTGAAGTTTTCACTAAACAAAAGTAACAGTCTGTGCAATGATATTTTAACTCTCACCAAATCATAGGTATGCCAACTTATCACGTGTTCCTTTGATCCACATCCGTAAACTCTTAATACGCTTTCACATCCGGTGAGGGGCCCAAGGCTTGTCTTAATCGACAAGTTTTAATTTAAAATATGTAAAATAGACTAGTTTTACAAATGTGCTGATGTTTGTTTTTTGATTGGGAATCAACCTAGTCATCAGATCTGAATAATTCCCCTTCCTTTTCAATGAAATAATCAATGCAATCAGTTGAACAGTTCTATTACGTACAGACAAACAATACAATTGTGCTTATTTTGGGAGTAAGATGTAGAGAAACAGAAATTGACGTGATAGAAGAAAACTGACTGCAGTTTTGTAATCAGCATACCTTTATTAATCTAAATCAAATGAAAAATCAAAGTCAACAGAAATTCTGTCCAAAAATGTCCCCTAGTATTATCAATGATATAGAAATCTGATCTCACTGATATGATAAAGCAGTAATTCTTCTAAGCTCTAACCGTGTTGGTGTTACTGTATGGCTGAACCACCTGGACTCAAATAGACTACTTTGAAAAAACTAAAACTAAATGGAAACCACGTAATAATGTTGCGTGCATATATATGCATATGTACATATGTATATATACATGTGTGTATGAGTATATATATAGAATATATATATATATATGTGTGTGTGTGTAGATGTGTATATAGAAATGTATATGTATACACATGTATGAGAGAAGAAAATAGAAAAACACGAAATATTCCAAAAAGATGGATTTATTTTAATGGTGAAGTCAACGTTATAACGTTTCGGTTTTAGTAAACTTTCATCAGGACCTGAGATGGAAGAAGGAGTGGATGTCTTTCGAAAGATGGGAAAATAGTAGTTGTGTGTGAAGAAGGATATATATATATATATATATATATATTATATATATATACACATGTATATGTATGCACAATGCGCACATATAGATATGTCTACGTATATATACGCACACACATCTCTCTCTCTCTCTCTCTCTCTCTCTCTCTCTCTATCTATATATATATATATATATATATATATATATATATATATATATATATATAAATTCATTAATTGGTTCGAAACGCAGATTTTCCCGTAAATCGGAGATAATGGCTAAAAAAAAGGCATCAAAATGAGTAAACATAGTAAAACTGGCGTAAATAACTCGTGAAAGAAATTGCAAAACATTTTTTAGAAGAATAATGAACACAATTAATAAGATTCTGTTCTTCCCCTTAAAGTATGACGTCAAACATCTTATAATTATCGTAAACAATTGGCGAGAGAATATCAATCTCATTAAGGCATAAAAGAATTTTGATAATATTTTATGCATCCATGTCATTTATATTTTCAACAAAATTTTTTTTATTATTTCAAATCATTTTTATTATGACGTGAATGATGTTGCTGAGTGGCGTAACGTCAGAAATTTATTCTAGAAAAATGGCGTCAAAGCCATTTTGACAGAGGCTAAAATCACGTAAAGCGTGATTATATATATATATATATATATATATATATATATATATATATAATATACTTTGGTGCGGTACCAAGTTCCTTGGTACAAGGTGATTCTAGGCGGGTCCCAATTCTCTACCAGTAGTTTGTTGTAGAGTTCAGGTTCCGTATGAGAGCTCAATGTTTAATTATTGTAAACAGAGCAAAGTTATTTGTGAATAAAAAGGCCTTAAATACCATGGGTATCGTGGAAATGGTCCATAACCACGATACCCATGGTATTTAAGGCCTTTTATTCCCATATATATAATATATATATATATATATATATATATTATATATATATTCCAACAAATCCATATTATTCTAAAGTTTTTTTCTTTTTTCCTTTCAAGTTTCCTAACAATTCTTTTGATGTTACAATCTTGTAAAGCATTGTGTCTGCACATGTGTATATGCATATGTGTGTTTGTATGTATGCATACATATAAGTGTGTATATATGCATGTATATATGTGTGTTTGTATATGTGTGTGTGTATGCATGTATTCTTGTATGTAAATATATATATGTATCTGCGTATTCATATTTGTGTATGTATATATATCTGTCTATATACATGTAATAATGTACGTACATATATATATGTGTGTGCATGCATGTATGTGTATGTATATAGTGTGTATACATGTATTTATGTATATGTTTGTGTATAAACAGGGAGATTGGAGAGAGTAAAAGGAAAATTGAAGTTCCCACTTTATTTGTATGTTAATTTTTATCAGCAGTCAGAAGCTAACTGCTGGCTTATATACAACATACAAATAAAGTGGGAATTTCAATCTACCTCTGACTCTCTCCAGTCTCTCTTACTTTACAATCACTGGGAAACTAACATATATAAGGAGTAGTTAATATAGAGATATATATAGAGAAGGTGTAGTGACAGGCAGAACATGAGTTAAGAGATGGGTTAGATTTTGACTTTAATGATTTTAATGTTTTTTTTTATATTCTCCAGTTGTGTTATTATTATTTACTCCTTTTGAGTTTTCACATCAGTGTTAGCTGATGGTCTTTCACTGGAGTCTGAGTGACAGCAAGTCTCCTCAGGTCTCCAGGACTCTTCTGAGTATTCTGGCAGATTGCAGCAGTGCAGTGTTCTGAATGGTTTCAATCCTTCCTCTGATATCCAAACTTTCCAAACCCTTTTCTAATGCTTTTGGACTGTTCCAAGTGCACCAACTACAATTGGTATAACTTTCACTTTCATATTCCATAACTTTTTCAGTTCTCTGGCAAGGTCCAGATATTTGTCAATTTTTTCATTTTCCTTTAACTTCACCCTGTGATCCGCTGGCACTGCAAAATCCACCAGTTGACAAGTTCTTTCTTTTTTGTTAATCAACACTAGGCCTGGTCTTCTTGCTGGGATAAGGTGATCCGTTTTAATTTCAAAGTCCCAGAGAATTTTGTGCGTTTCGTTCTCAAGAACAGATTCTGGTTTATGCATATACCATTTTGTTGTGTGGTCAAAATTTAATTTCTTGCATAATTCCCAGTGGATCACCTTCCCAACCCAGTCGTGTCTAGTTTTGTATTCTCGTTGTGCTAGTTTGCTACATTCGCAGAGTATATGGTTAACAGTCTCATCTCTATTTACCGCAAAGTCTACATTTACTATTTTTGGGTCTTATCAATTTTCGCTTTGATGTAGTTTGTCCTTATGGCATTATTTTGTGCAGCAATTATAAGTGATTCTGTTTCTCTTTTGAGGTTTCCCTTTCTTAACCATGTCCAAGTCTTTTGATGTGCAACCTCATCTATTTGTCGTTTGAAGCGTCCATATAATTGTTTTCTTTCCATTTTTGTTTTCTAGTCTTTGTCGTTCTTCTGTTTGTCCATCTGCCGTTTCTACTATTGTTGGTCGCCATAAGTAATTTGTCTTTGCTCTTCCTTGTGTAATCTTCAAGTTGTTGGATTGTGGTTTCTACGCATTCCTCTATGTTGGCAAGACCTCTTCCCCCTTCCTTTCTTGACACATACAATCTATCTCTATCATCTCTAGGGTGGAGAGCCTTGTGCATTGTCATTGATTTTCTCGTCCTTTGGTCTATCTGTCTGAGTTCTTCTTTTGTCCATTATTATTATTATTATTATTATTATTATTATTATTATTATTATTATTATTATTTAATTCGCTTTGCAAATTCACTTTTTGCCTGATTACAATGATCTACCCCGAGCTGAATGCAAAAACGGGTCACGTTTTTTCTAGTATTTTATTGATTACTTTCAGGTAAACGTTTGAATTTTCTTTTCTTTTTTCTTACCAATTTCAATACATAATACATTTCAAATAATGTACATAAAATAATTCTTTGCATGTGCATCAATTGTGCATTTCCGGTCGACAAGTGAAAATGAAACGAATGGATTATTCCTTAATAGCATTTTCATGTTAGTCATTTTTAACTTCCCTCTTTTACTGATTGTACGGAATGTATATTATCTAAAAATGGCAATAATACTTTATTCTCTCTGGAAATGTGTTCTGGGTATACAACTAAACTGGATCCATTCTATATTGATACTCGGAGGCGCGTGGTGTAATGGTTAGAGTCGTAGGAAATTGACTAGTCGACACGTGTTCAAATCCTCGACGAGACTGTTTGCATATCACATAGCGCTAATACGACTGGGAAAAGTATGCATCCAACTATTTCTCCCTCCAGCTATGGGTAAATAGTAGGGCAGACTGGGCTCCTTAACCTTGGTTAGACAACCAGTCTAGGAGAAGGAAAAATTCTGAATTCAAACCTGGTCACTACTAGAAAAGCCCAGGCCTACTTAATGATCTATTTCAATTAAAAAGTAGATTACTCGGATGCGCGTGGTGTAATGGTTAGAGTTGAAGGAAATGAATTCGCCGACACGAGTTCAAATCCTCCACGAAATTGTTTGCATTTCACAGAGCGCTAATACCCTTGGGAAAGGTATGCATCCAACTCTCCCTCCAGCTATGGTAAATAGTAGGGCAAACTGTTCTCTTTAACCTTGAATAGGTAACCAGTTTAGGAGAAGGAAACTCTGAATTAAAACCTGGTAAACTCCGCTTAACAAATTGACCTTGTGTCACATCCTGCTCGTGCGGAGGGTTGGTAAATATATATATTAATACTCGTGTTCTTTAATTCTACAACCGTTATCATCTTGCAAACAACTTCTGTTAAAAATCTGACCGTCCAAATCGTCCAAAATGAAATGCAAAAAAAATATAAATCCTGATTATCTGGTGTTGCTTATCCACCGAATTCTTTTTTTTCTGCTTATGAGTGTCGTCACCTCAGCTAAATGATGGAAAATTCCTTTTTTATTATAAAGAAAGGGATGAAAAAAGTATATGCTGCACAGAAAAATAAGAAAGAAAGTGTGGGGTAAGCGCACGGAAGCGATAACGCTAATCTGTTTCAATAAAACATATGGAAAAGATAAAAAGAAGGAAAGAAGAGGGAGAGTTAAATCAAGATTATTATACTGTTTACACATTGAAGTAATTGCAATAGCTCTTAAGTAATCATATCAAACGTTGTAATAATAAATTATCATACTCTGGTATTTTCACAGGTCCTGCTAGTTTTATTATTAAATATGGAGGCGTATATTCCGTAACGGTTATCATTGTTAGAAATGGGCTCAGCGAACCAAGTTGAAATACTGGATAAAGATGTTTGTGTTTAATTTCGTACTTATAACCTTGGGAAAAGTAGGTATTTACCCAACCGTTCGGCACGGGTAGGATGTGACACAAGGTCGCAAGTACGTGGTATCCAGTTAGGATCGAACTCGCTATTTAGTAATAATGGATCTGCGGGACTAGCTTGCTAACCATTACACCACAATGAATTACTCTTGACCTTGTGTCCATATTTCTCGTAGTGGGTAAATAAACCCAGATCTGTGGCAACATAGTGATAGTCTCATCTGCTAAATAACTCACCCCCACGTTGTGTAAGTTTTTGTAAGATTAGTCGGCCGCAGGTTTTGGTCGAAACCGCACAAACCACGGGTCAAACTCCTTAAAGAAGAAACAAAAAAGTAGCAAAAAACGAGTTCCATATTGTTTTATTTCCCCCATCAGGTTTATTCTTATTGGAGACGACCTGTCGGCTGGGGCAGTAGAATACACCGACAGTACAGCTGAAGAGTGGTAAGACCAACTCCGATGGGGCCAACTGTTGGCCGTGGGTGGTGACATTATGATTAAAATGGAAACCTGGTGGCTGAGAGGTCCTTGACATACAGCACCCTACTTTGGTCCTTACTTAGTCCAGACGGCTGTAGAAGAGGCCCCCCTCTAATCAATCGGCTGGTCACGTCAAGCCTTAATACCTATATGATTACACAAACCTGTTTTTATCAGTATATGTGCTAGAAGGCGGTGTCTGAGGATCTTAATGTCCTCAGTATGGTGTAAACTCTATTTATGGTAAAGTTCCATATCTGGAGGTCTCGGGAATGGGAGTACCCTTTCATCACCATTATTCCCAGTTCCACTCTGACCCAGAGTGGTAGACCTGTTAGGTCCTATGAGTGAGTTAATAGAGAGAATGCATTTTAGAAAAAATGTGTTTAAAAAATTTTAGTTTAAAGAAAATTGAGTATTGATCAAGAAGGAATAAAACTAATGTCTTTGGCATAAAATAAACCAATGAGGGTTGACAAGTCGTAAAATCCAACCCAATCGGAGGTGGGATGCGTTCGGCACTTCACAATATGAACTTGCACGGCAGTGTAAGGTCCGTTACTCCCTTGATTTTCGGAAGGCTTAATTCTGGCAAGCCGACTTAGAAAAAGGCTGATAAGATGGGATACTATTTCCAATAGTTTTGATCAAACTCTTTTGAATTCCATTGTCTTATTTTGGTTACCATCTTATATCTTATTATAATGGAGATTTGGTGTTGTCTATCTGTAACCAAAATCCAAATTACGTACCTGTTTACGGCACAATATCCCCAGAGTTTAATTTATATTATAGTCAAAAATCATTGATATATAGAATAAATCTATTATTATAACGAAGTCCGATGAAAATCCGAGTAGATTTACCTCAAAACAGCCCCATGGTTATTAGTGCGTTTAAAATCCTTGAATGTATCTTATGTATCACTAAAAAAATAAAGTAATCTGCAACTGGTTTTAACAACTAATTACTTGGGCTATTGATCTCTAATAATATTGTTTTAGTGTCCCAACGTATCAAATATCAATTCTATGAAGGATTTATATAGCCAATTAAAATAGAATTAAAAAATAAGTGTAATATTTTTATTATGCTTTCTTATTTAATTTGTTCGTTTTTCTTAATTTATTAATATTTCATTACATTAAAACGTAAAATACTTACGCCGGGAAGGCGCATAATCTGCTATTTCCAATAACAAAGTTTTGATCAAACTTCTCATTTGAAATTCATTGTCTTGTCTGTTATTAGAATTCATTAGTATTTAACAATTCCCTTTTTTCTTTCTTGGTGGTGATTATGTTAGATACATTGATCTAGACCTGAGTGATTTTTCCCGTCAAAATCCCCAAGAAGATTAGATTTTATGCGCCCGAATATCGTTTCTACTTTGTCTGTTTCGGCCATCATTGCACGATGGAGAAGAATATCGTTCGCCACAGTTTAAACGTATTGCTTCTTGCAATCATATCGTTAATTTTAAACTCCTACTAGTTAATGTTGTCGATGCAAGGATGTGTAATTGGTACATTCGTAGAAAATAGACTGGCAAACCAATCTGGCGAGGCTGTTTGCGTTTCCACTTTGCACCAGTGCTTTGGTTAAAGAAATATCAAACGAGCAATAGTCCAAGTATTCTACCGTGGTATATCTATGTACCCACTAGTTCCTAACATGAGACAAATTTTGCAAGTAAATTATCTTAGGTTAATTTTACCAAGGATTATCAACTCTTAAAATTCCTATTTGATGAATAATTTGTTGCCACCGTTACATAATTTCCCTTATTATTGAATATGAAATAATTTTTCAAAACCAATCTATTTAAACTTATAGTGCAACCTTAACATGTTACTTACTGAACATTACGGCTCTCATATCCCGCAGGGAATATGAAGTAAAATTTGATAGTAAAAATAATAGTTTGTATGCTTATCTCATCTTCTGTGCTACGTGGAGGAAGACTCGAATCCGGTTGCTGGGCTGACGTTGAGTTGACTGAGCAATTCTATGATGTTTGGAGTCTGGAAATAACTTGGGAAACATCTTGCCTTGTGTCAGTTAGAAGTTTAGAATAACAAATTTGTTCTCATGAGATTTTTATTTTCCCTTAAGCCAAAGATGTCCTGTACAAGAAGCCCACGTCGCCGCTCAGTCAACACTGAGTCCAAACTCTCCGAACTTTCGACAATTCTCACTTCACATTCCTCGCCTCCCAACTTCGCCCCACGGTGTACTTCTATCGACCAATGAGAAATCGCCCATGTCCCGTTGTTGCTGTTTCATCCTAAAACTTCTTCCTAATCTACACGTAATTTCTTCTTAAAACTTTTCCTTCCTAATCTACACGTAATTCTTCTTTAAACTGTTTCCGTTGCTAATTACACGCCACTGTTATATTCCTGGATCCCCCTATTTCTCGCTCTCCGGTTTTTGTTACACTACCAATTCAATCTTTGTCGGTTATTATACTAAAGTCAGTTTAACCAATTTAATTGTATAAAAAATATATCTTCTCAAAGGACTGTAAAACAGATAAACGCTTCATACTCAGTTATAATGTTTTAAAGAAGCCAAAAACTTAGCAGTTCAAAACTATTTTAAATATTCATAACTGAGTATGAAGCGTTTTATCTGTTTACAGTCTTTGAGAAGATATATTTTATTACAATATATAATTGTTAAACTGACTTTAGTATAGAAATACCGAACAAAGATTATTGGTAGTTTGTAACAAAATACGGAGAGAGGAAAAAAGGGATCCAGGAAGTATAACAGTGGCGTGTAAATTAGCACGGCAAAAGTTTTAAGAAGAATTACGTTGAGATTAGAAGGAAAGTTTTTAAAAGAATTACGTGCTAGATTAGGGAAAGGAAAATTTTAGGATGAAAACAGCACAAACGGACATGGCGATTTCTCATTGGTCGATAGAACTCACGTGGCGAAGTGGAGGCGAGGAATATGATAGTTGAGAATGTTCGGAAAAGTCGGAGAGTTTGACTCAGTGTTGGACTAGCGAGACGTGGGCTCTTGTACAGGACAATTTTGGCTTAAGGGAAAATAAAAAATCTCATGAGAACAAATTTGTTATTTCTAAAACTTCTAACTGACACAAGGCAAGATGTTTCCCAAGTTTATTTCCAGACTCCAAACATCATAGAATTGTCAGTCAACTCAACGTCAGCCCAGCAACCGGATTCGAGTCTCTCCACGTAGCACAGAAGATGAGATAAGCATACAACTATTATTTTTACTATCAATTTTACTTCATCATTCCATGCCGATATGAGAGCCGTAATGTTACAGTAGTACATGTTAAGGTTGCATCTATAGTTTAAATAGATTGGTTTGAAAATTATTTCATATTCAATAAAAATAAGGGAAATTATGTAACGGTGCAAACAAATTATTATCAAATAGGAATTTAAGAGTTGATAATGCTGTAAAATTAACCTAAGATAATTACTTGCAAAATATTAGTCTCATGTAGGAACTAGTGGGTACCATAGATATACCACGGTAGAATACTTGGACTATTACATCGTTTGATATTTCTTTAACCAAAGACACTGGTGCAAAGTGAAACGCAAACAGCCTCGTCCAGAACTTGGTTTGCCAAGTCTATTTTCTACGATGATAACCATTACACTATCCTTGCATCGACAACAGTTAACTTAGTAGGAGTTAAAATAACGATATGATTAAGCAAGACAGCAATACGTTATAAACTGTGCGAACGATTAGTTTCTCATCATGCAATGATGGCCGAAAAGACAAAGTAGAAACGATATTCGGGCGCATAAAATCTAATCTTCTTGGGGATTTTGAGCGGGAAAAATCACTCAGTCTAGATCAATGTATCTAACATAATCACAACCAAGAAAGAAAAAGAGGAATTGTTAAAATACTATATGAAATTCTATTAAACAGACAGACAATGAATTTCAAAATGAGAAGTTGATCAAAACTTTGTTATTGGAAATAGCAAGATTATGCGCCTTCCGGGCGTAAGTATTTACGTTTTTAATGTAATGAAATATTATAAATTAGAAAAACGAACAAAATTAAATAAGAACGCATATAAAAATATTACACTTATTTTAATTCTATTTTAATTGGCTATATAAAATCCTTCATAGAATTGATATTGATACGTTGGACACTAAAACAATATTATTAGAGATCAATAACGCCAAGTAATTAGTTGTTAAAACCAGTATGCGAATTACCTTTATTTTTTTAGTGATACATAAGATACATTCAAGGATTTTAAACGCACTAATAACATGGGCTGTTTTGAGGTAAATCTACCTCGGATTTTCATCGGGACTTCGTTAATAAATAAGATTTATTCTATATATCAATGATTTTGACTATAATATAAATTAAATACTCTGGGGATATTGTGCCGTAAACAGGTACGTAATTTTGGTTACAGATAGACAAACACCAAATCTCCATTATAATAAGATATAAGATGGTAACCAAAAATAAGACAATGGAATTCAAAAGAAGTTGATCAAACTATTGGAATAGTATCCCATCTTATCAGCCTTTTTCTAAGTCGGCTGCAGAATTAAGGCCTTCCCGAAAAATCAAGGGAGTAACGGACCTTACACTGCCGTGCAAGTTCATATTGTGAAGTGCCAGACGCATCCCACCTCCGATTGGGTTGGATTTTACGACTTGTCAACCCTCATTGGTTTATTTTATGCCAAAGACATTTAGTTTTATTCCTTCTTGATCAATACTCAATTTCTTTAAACTAAAATTTTTTAAACACATTTTTCTAAAATGCATTCTCTCTATTTAACTCACTCATAGGACCTAACAGGTACTACCACTCTGGTCAGAGTGGAACTGGGAATAATGGTGATGAAAAGGGTACTCCACATTCCGAGACCTCCAAGATATGGAACTTTACCATAAAATAGAGTTTAACACCATACTGAGGACATTAAGATCCTCAGACACCGCCTTCTAGCACATATATGATAAAACAAGGTTTGTGTAATCATATAGGTATTAAGGCTTGACGTGACCAGCCGATTGATTAGAGGGGGGCCTCTTCTACAGCCCGTCTGGACTAAGTAAGGACCAAAGTAGGGTGCTGTATGTCAAGGACCTCTCAGCCACCAGGGTTCCATCTTTAATCATAATGTCACCACCCACGGCCAACAGTTGGCCCCATCGGAGTTGGTCTTACCACTCTTCAGCTGTACTGTCGGTGTATTCTACTGCCCCAGCCGACAGGTCGTCTCCAATAAGAATAAACCTGATGGGGGAAATAAAACAATATGGAACTCGTTTTTGCTACTTTTTTGTTTCTTCTTTAAGGAGTTGACCCGTGGTTTGTGCGGTTTCGACCAAAACCTGCGGCCGACTAATCTTACAAAAAACTTACACAACGTGGGGGTGAGTTATTTAGCAGATGAGACTATCACTATGTTGCCACAGATCTGGGTATTATTTACCCACTACGAGAAATATGGAACACAAGGTCAAGAGTAATTCATTGTGGTGTAATGGTTAGCAAGCTAGTCCCGCAGATCCATTATTACTAAATAGCGAGTTCGATCCTAACTGGATACCACGTACTTGCGACCTTGTGTCACATCCTACCCGTGCCGAACGGGTTGGGTAAATACCTACTTTTCCCAAGGTTATAAGTACGAAATTAAACACAAACATCTTTATCCAGTATTTCAACTTGGTTCGCTGAGCCCATTTCTAACAATGATAACCGTTACGGAATATACGCCTCCATATTAATAATAAAAACTAGCAGGACCTGTGAAAATACCAGAGTATGATATTTTATTATTACAACGTTTGATATGATTACTTAAGAGCTATTGCAATTACTTCAATGTGTAAACAGTATAATAATCTTGATTTAACTCTCCCTCTTCTTTCCTTCTTTTTATCTTTTCCATATGTTTTATTGAAACAGATTAGCGTTATCGCTTCCGTGCGCTTACCCCACACTTTCTTTCTTATTTTTCTGTGCAGCATATACTTTTTCATCCCTTTCTTTATAATAAAAATGGAATTTTCCATCATTTAGCTGAGGTGACGACACTCATAAGCAGAAAAAAAAAGAATTCGGTGGATAAGCAACACCAGATAATCAGGATTTATATTTTTTGCATTTCATTTTGGACGATTTGGACGGTCAGATTTTTAACCAGAAGTTGTTGCAAGATGATAACGGTTGTAGAATTAAAGAACACGAGTATTAATATATATATTTACCAACCCCTCGCACGAGCAGGATGTGACACAAGGTCAATTTGTTAAGCGGAGTTTACCAGGTTTTAATTCAGAGTTTTCCTTCTCCTAAACTGGTTACCTATTCAAGGTTAAAGAGAACAGTTTGCCCTACTATTTACCCATAGCTGGAGGGAGAGTTGGATGCATACCTTTCCCAAGGGTATTAGCGCTCTGTGAAATGCAAACAATTTCGTGGAGGATTTGAACTCGTGTCGGCGAATTCATTTCCTTCAACTCTAACCATTACACCACGCGCATCCGAGTATCTACTTTTTAATTGAAATAGATCATTAAGTAGGCCTGGGCTTATTCTAGTAGTGACCAGGTTTGAATTCAGAATTTTCCTTCTCCTAGACTGGTTGTCTAACCAAGGTTAAGGAGCCCAGTCTGCCCTACTATTTACCCATAGCTGGAGGGAGAATAGTTGGATGCATACTTTTCCCAGTCGTATTAGCGCTATGTGATATGCAAACAGTCTCGTCGAGGATTTGAACACGTGTCGACTAGTCAATTTCCTACGACTCTAACCATTACACCACGCGCCTCCGAGTATCAATATAGAAATGGATCCAGTTTAGTTGTATACCCAGAACACATTTCCAGAGAGAATAAAAGTATTATTGCCATTTTAGATAATATACATTCCGTACAATCAGTAAAAGAGGGAAGTTTAAATGACTAACATGAAAATGCTATTAAGGAATAATCCATTCGTTTCATTTTCACTTGTCGACCGGAAATGCACAATTGATGCACATGCAAAGAATTATTTTATGTACATTATTTTGAAATGTATTATGTATTGAAATTGGTAAGAAAAAAAGAAAGAAAAATTCAAACGTTTACCTGAAAGTAATCAATAAAAATACTAGAAAAAACGTGACCCGTTTTTGCATTCAGCTCGGGGTAGATCATTGTAATCAGGCAAAAAGTGAAATTTGCAAAGCGAATTAAATAATAATAATAATAATAATAATAATAATAATAATAATAATAATAATAATAATGGACAAAAGAAGAACTCAGACAGATAGACCAAAGGACGAGAAATCAATGACAATGCACAAGGCTCTCCACCTAGAGATGATAGAGATAGATTGTATGTGTCAAGAAAGGAAGGGGGAAGAGGTCTTGCCAACATAGAGGAATGCGTAGAAACCACAATCAACAACTTGAAGATTACACAAGGAAGAGCAAAGACAAATTACTTATGGCGACCAACAATAGTAGAAACGGCAGATGGACAAAACAGAAGAACGACAAAGACTAGAAAACAAAAATGGAAGAAAAAACAAATTATATGGACGCTTCAAACGACAAATAGATGAGGTTGCACATCAAAAGACTTGGACATGGTTAAGAAAGGGAAACCTCAAAAGAGAAACAGAATCACTTATAATTGCTGCACAAAATAATGCCATAAGGACAAACTACATCAAAGCGAAAATTGATAAGACCCAACAAAATAGTAAATGTAGACTTTGCGTAATAGAGATGAGACTGTAACCATATACTCTGCGAATGTAGCAAACTAGCACAACGAGAATACAAAACTAGACACGACTGGGTTGGGAAGGTGATCCACTGGGAATTATGCAAGAAATTAAATTTTGACCACACAACAAAATGGTATATGCATAAACCAGAATCTGTTCTTGAGAACGAAACGCACAAAATTCTCTGGGACTTTGAAATTAAAACGGATCCACCTATCCCAGCAAGAAGACCAGGCCTAGTGTGATTAACAAAAAAGAAAGAAGAGAACTTGTCAACTGGGTGATTTTGCAGTGCCAGCGATCACAGGTGAAGTTAAAGGAAATGAAAAAATTGACAAATATCTGGACCTTGCCAGAAACTGAAAAGTTATGGAATATGAAAGTGAAAGTTATACCAATTGTTAGTTGGTGCACTTGGAACCAGTCCCAAAAGGCATTAGAAAAGGGTTTGGAAAGTTTGGATATCAGAGGAAGATTGAAAACATTCAAGACACTGCCACTGCTGCAATTCTGCCAGAATACTGCAGAAGAGTCCCTGGAGACCTGAGAGAGCTTGCTGTCACCTCAGACTCCAGTAAAGACCATCAAGCTAACACTGATGTGAAAACTCCAAAAGGAGTAAATAATGAATAACACAACTGGAGAATATTAAAAATAAAACATTAAATCATAAAGTCAAAATCGTAACCCATCTCTTTAAACTTCATGTGCTGCCTTGGTTCACTACACCTTCTCTATATAATCTCGTATAATTAACACTCCTTATATTATGTTAGTTTCCCAGTGATTGTAAAGTTAAGAGAGACTGAGAGAGTCAGAGGTAAGATGAAATTCCCACTTATTTGTAGGTTGTAATAAGCCAGCAGTTAGTCTTCTGACTGCTTGATTAAAAATTAACATACAAATAAAGTGGGAACTTCAATTCCTTTTACTCTCTCCAATCTCCCTGTTTATACACAAAACATTTACATAAATACATGTTATACACACATATTACAACACCATACATGCAGCACAACACATAAATTATATGTACGTACATTATTACATGTATATAGACAGATATTATATTACATTAACACAAATATGAATACGCAGGATTACATATATATTTACATACAAAGAATACATGCAACACACACACAGTATACAACACACATTATACATGCATAATTACACACGTATATGTATGCATACAACAAACACACATATGCAATACACATGTGCAGACCACCAATTGCTTTTACAAGATTGTAACATTCAAAAGAGATTGTTTAGGAAACTTGAAAGGAAAAAAGAAAAAAAAACTTTAGAATATATGGATTTGTTGGGAATATTATACTATAGTGTATATATATATATATATATATATATATATGGGAATAAAATGGCCTTAAATACCATGGGTATCGTGGTTATTGGACCATTTCACGATACCCATGGTATTTAAGGCCTGTTTATTCACAAATAACTTTGGCTCTGTTTACAATAATTAAACATTGAAGCTCTCATACGGAACTGAACTCTACAACAAAACTACTGGTTTAGAGAATTTGGGACCCGCTAGAAATCACCTTGTACCAAACGGAACTTGGGTACGCGCACCAAAGTATAATATATATATATATATATATATATTTATATATATAGTATATATATACTTCACGCTGTACGTGATTTAGCCTCTGTCAAAATGGCTTTCGACGCCATTTTTCTAGAATAAATTTCGACGTTACGCCACCAGCAACATCATTCAACGTCATAATAAAAATGATTTGAAAATAATAAAAAAAATTTTGTGAAAATATAAATGACATGGATGCATAAAATATTATCAAAATTTCTTTTATGCCTTAAATGAGATGATATTCTCTCGCCAATTGTTTACGAAAATTATAAGATGTTTGATCGTCATACTTTAAGGGGAAGAACAGAATCTTATTAATTGTGTTCGATTTATTCTTCTTAAAAACATGTTTTGCAATTCTTTCCCGAGTTATTTTACGCCAGTTTTACTATGTTTACTCATTGATTGCCTTTTTTACCATTATCTTCCGATTTACGGGGAAATCTGCGTTCGAACCAATTAATGAATTTATATATATATATATATATATATATATATATATATATATATAGTATAGATAGAGAGAGAGAGAGAGAGAGAGAGAAGAGAGAGATGTGTGTGGTATTATAACGATAGACATATCTATATGTGCGCATTGATGCATACAATACATGTGTAATACTATTATATATATATATATATATATATTATAATCCTTCTTCACACACAACTACGTATTTTTTCCCATCTTTTCGAATAGACATCCACTCCTTCTTCCATCTTCAGGTCCTGATGAAAGTTTCACTAAACCGAAACGTATAACGTTGGACTTCACCATTTAAAATGAAATACCCATCTTTTTGGAATATTTCGTTGTTTTTCTATTTTTCTTCTCTCATTACCATGGTATACATATTACATTCTATATTTACACATCACACACACACACATATATATATATATATTCTATATATATACTCATACACCACATGTATATACAATATGTACATATGCATATATATGCACGCAAACATTATACGTGTTTTCCATTTAGTTTTAGTTTTTCAAATAGTCTATTGTGAGTCCAGTGGTTCAGCCCATTACAGTAACACCAACCGGTTAGAGCTTTTTTTAAAGGGGGAAAGGGGGAAAATTACTGCTTTATCATATCAAGTGAGATCAGATTTCTATTATCATTGATTAATACTAGGGACATTTTTGGACAGAATTTCTGTTGACTTTGATTTTTCATTTGAATTTAGATTAATAAAAGGTATGCCTTGATTACAAAACTGCAGTCAGTTTTCTTCTATCACGTCAATTTCCTGTTTCTCTACATCTTACTCCCAAATAAGGCACAATTGTAGTTTGTCTGTACGTAAATAGAACTGTTCAAACTGATTGCATTGATTATTTCATTGAAAAGAAGGGGAATTTATTCAGATCTGATGACTAGGTTGATTCCACTCAAAAAAACAAACATCAGCGACATTTTGTAAAAAACTAGTCTATTTTTACATATTTTAAAATTAAACTGTCGATTAAATCAAGCCTTTGGGCCCCTGCACCGGATGTGGAAGCGTATAAGAGTTTACGGATTGTTGGGATCAAAGGAAACACTGATAAGTTGGCATACTATGATTTGGTTGAGAGTTAAAAATATCAGGCACAGACTGTTACTTTTGTTTAGTGAAAACTTCACCATATAACAAAAAGAAAAAAAACCAAATGTAAATGAAAATTCTAGTCTACGCTTCAGCTATACGCCCGCCTCAGTCAGCTGAAATCCCAGTGTGGGGTATAGTAGAGCTGATTAAAAGAATTGGGTGGAGAGTAGTTGAGCCTTCAAGATCTCAACCACAAAACTTGTTGATCCCAACATTTTTACATGTTGCCATTTGTTGACAAAGAAAATTATTTTTCCGCAGCTTGCCACCATGTGAAACTATGTCTCTTGAAGCAATCAATAAAGCATTGCCAATTGAAGGCACGTCTTTCAAAGTTACATAAATTTTGGATTTCCTGGCTTGTCAAATGAAAAGAAAATCAAGGCCGGTGTTGTTTTTAGGTCTACAGATTCTGGAGAATTATCAAAGATGAACATTGTTCATCGGATAATTCAGAACACAAAAAGATGCCTTAGTCTTACTTGTCACGAAATTTCTGTGGAATACATGAGCAATGAAATGACACTGAAATTGGATAACCTCAAAAATGCTGAATGCCAATTATGGAGCATCAAGTTCCATTTCTGCAATGAGACATCTTGCTAAACTTTTTGGGAACGTATGACTAGTAGAAGTCAGCCTATGAGCAAGGATGAAATGATCCACCAAATCTGAAAATTCATGGAACGGATAGAGGAATAGTATTTAAAGAATATAAGAGTAAATATGATGATGCTAACTAGCATAAGGGAAATTACCACATATGAAACACACTAGAAAAAAAAAAACTGTGAAATTTTACCTTAACTATTTGCACACAATTTTATTACAGTTAAATAATATTCTTTGTGGGAACAAGACAAAATTTGTTAAAAACATTGCAGTCAACTTTTTAAATTATTTTCCGTTGTAATTTATTAAAACATTCTTATAAAATAAGCACAAATCTGTAACAATGCAAGTATTTTAATGTTTGAGACCAGCAGAGGGTAATCCTGCCTATTTAAAAAGTTGATTGTAATTTTGGATCAGAGTTAAAGATTTGTCAAAAACAAATGTCAGATCTATATCAACAAAATTGGTTCATGATGCCCAGTCTGATGTTTTATTATTTCCATATATACTACATTTTTAACCCCCTTACATACAATAAGCAAAACTAGTTAGAAGCTGTTTTTTAACGTTTTTTAAGAAAAATCAAGAAGGGCATCCCGTAACTCAAAAAGTTGAGCCGCACTTGTATATATATATACGATAATAATATATATATATATATATATATATATATTATATATATATACCCCATTCTTCCTAAAAGAATATTCTTATATAATCTGACTCTTTATTCGTCCGCCGGGGTGTTTATACTTGAAAAATAAACAGTTGAAAGGCCTTCTATTTTTCATACACCCCATATTTTATATTTTATTTTCGTAATAAAATATTACCAGTCTCGTAACTTGTATGGTCTCCCAAATACATAGATTCTCATTACGTTTAGTACTCTCTCTCTCTTGCCTCTAGAGCAAAAAATTCGATGTATAAAACTTCTTTTGGGATTCAGTGAGGTCAAATATAATAGCCAAAATAACAAGTGTATCAGATCCAAATCAACAAAATAATATTGTGTTCCCCAAGTATTAATCTATGTCATATAGCGTTCCTAATGCCTTATATTCTTATATTGAGTCACTATACTAAATTGACAATCACTTATTTTGATAGTCACTTAGCATAGATGCTCTGCTGATATGAGTTACCAAAACGTATGCACCTACATAGTTGAACTGTCTGACTAATTATTCAGACTCTTTACAAATCACAGTTATGAGATTGATATTTCTCTCCATTCCGTTGAGTTTTAATGAGACTCTACACACTCTCTTAATCTATTTCAGAAATATCGTCAGCTAAAGGCCAATCTCCTATTGCTGCCATGCTTCATGGCCAACGCCTAATTCAATCTTAGCACAGTGTAACTCGGCTTTAATTTTTTGCAAAGGTGAAATTATATTTTAGAGAATCGCTAGCGTTACCTGCCTTAAGTCTGCATGGTTGATAGGAACGGTACTGGCGAAAGATACGCAATTAAGCACATAATGTCTCTCCAAATAGAGAGAATACCGTGTCCTGCTGACTGACCAGAAAGCGTCCCAGTATCCAAAAACTTATTACATGATGTGATTGATTGTAGCAAGGCAGCTTATCATAGAGTATATATATAAATAATATATATATATATATTATATAACTATATATATGGCGTAAGATAAGGATATCTTAGGTGATGTAATTTATCCCATTATCTAACTATGGTCTCGTACTAATTCTTTAGTATTTGATTTCTGAGGATGTCAACCTCTCAATTGAAATAGGGTTTTTTGTCAGCATGAATCTTCTAACTAGCATGACCTGTGGATATACCACATATTGATTAATCTAATTAGTTACAACGGATTATATTTTTTTGACTTAAGAGCTATTGAAAATAGCTTCATATGTAAGAAAAGCTATAATAATATTGATTTAACTCTCGTTCGGTCTCTCTCACTTTTCTTTCTTTCATATTTTCATTATGTTCCATTGAAACAGATTAGCGTATTCACTTCGCGCGCTCACTCCCTCTCTGTCTTCCACTACTTTATTATTATATTTTTCTGTCCGCATGCCTTTTCCCTTTCTTTCTTTATGATAAAAACGCACTCATAAGAAATAAGAATTACGGCGGATAAAACACACCAGATAATCAGATTTGTAGTTTGCATTTCATCTCGGGACGATTTGGTCATATAGATCTCTACATTTGGGTCAACCGAGCTCGTATATCAGGATAAACTAAATAAAGAATAAAGAAAACAATTGTTTGTAGTTGCAAAATATATAACGTTTATTAATGGATTCGTATATAGTGTTAATATGACATTCAGTGGCGGTATCTGAAACTGAAGTATATTTCTAATGAGCTTCTTCATTTGTAAAGATTTAGAACGATATAAGCCAAACCCGAAAAAAATATAAATAGCTTTATTATCTTTTTAGATCGATTTGGTAATTATGTAATAATATACAAGGGATGGTGCTCAATAATATACACGAAGTCATGCAATGAGATAGATTATACTCGCGGTTTGATAGATTCTAACCAAAATAGGCAGGAGAACACCGAAAAGACGTGACATGAGTTTTATCTATATGAAACATTTCCGTAACACCGTATAATTTACATAACGGAGCGCAATTGTGGAGTATCGTAAATTAAAAAAATAGGATACCTTAGTTCATCAGAATCAACAGCAATTTACTTTCGGCATGGTCTTCGCCTTCCAACAAAGCATATATCAACATCAAATAACTCGTCTATACAAAGCACGACCCATCTATACGTAAATCTATCGAAAATCCTTCATTGACATATAGTAAATGACTATTCATTACTGATAAGAATAACTAAAAAAACTGAAACTGTGCCTTAGAAGTTCTATATTATTTCTCCATGACTCACGTCGAAGAGTATGCTGAATCATTAAACCACGCTCAGTAAATACAAGCGTTTCACTGTAAACAGATTGAGTATTTTGGGCTACCATATTAATTTAGCTGATTCGCAAAGGTTTTAATTACAACCATTTTTTAAAATAATTGGAGTACGTATTCGATTAGTTTTAAAAGTCACGTAATGTCATGTTAATCTTTGTAAAAATCAACTGAATTTATCGCACTTCTTTGTGATGTCTTGCCAGCAACGGATACCAACACAAAATCAATGTCATGTTCTTATTTATACGACAGAGTAATGTCATGCAGTTTCATATGTGTTACAATGCCCAGAAACAGTATATCTGACGTACAGCTATAAAATTGCAAGGGAATCTATGGTATAGCCTAATGTGTAGGGAAAAGATATTATAACAGAGGAGCTATCCTATTCCGCTTTCAATGATACTGGTTGGTATGAATAGAAAGTTGATTATGGCTGTCGTCAAGGATTAACTCGGATATACGTTATATTACGATGTTCAGTATATAATATATTTACATATCTGCAATTACCGCCATGACCAAAAGCGACTATGTTACTATCAATTTATATTCTCATAAACATTATCTGAGAAATTTTTCATCGATATGATACCTCATAGATGGAGGTAGACCAGAACACATAATAATAGAAGAATACCTAATTTTAATAATATCTACTAAACTTTCATTTTAATAATATGGTATATAATTTTACTACATTCCTTTTTGGTTTACTTTTATAAATGCTGAGTCCTTCTGCTCAAATTGATACCACACTATCAAAAGTATTCTGTATATCACGGTTAGTCTGGGATCGACTAGTGAGCGCTTGAGAGATCGGCCATAAACTGGAAAAAATAAGCTAGCGCAAATGAAAGATTTTATATTTATAAAGAACATACAAAGATAATTATCTCAGGGTATCGTTTCCAGCTAGCCATGCAGTTCTATCTAAAGCATACGAATACTTCACACTTACTATATGAGCGAATTCATTCTTTCTCCCAGATCTAGCTCACACAAAAAAAGTATCTTTGCATAACTTAAAGGGCTTCTTACTTAAACTGATCACCTGCAACATGCGATATAGACTACATATGTAGATGGTCATACAGTTCTACTAATGGCCTTGTCTTGATTGATATGTTGCTTATTACGTTGGAGTTTATCGCTAGAGGGACCGTCTCCCGTGGTCTTAAACTATACTGTACCATCGAGGGGAATATCCACTTGGGCATAATCAGAACGATGAGTCTACGCAATCCGTTTGGCAAGTACTGTTATACGACATGTTTCTGCCGATGTACTTCAACATCTACGTACTGCATAAAGTTAAAAATGATCTTTGTCATAATGCAGACAACACCTGTGCCTGAATGTTACTTCCATCCCAATCAGTCATAGATAGTCTAGTTAAATAGTAGGACAGGATAGCAAAGGCTTCTCTTTCATATTCATGAAGTTGTCGTAGCTATATTCAACATTGCCCCTTTAAGCGAGATTACGCGGAGAAACTCCAATATCTCATTACACAGAGCGGCTTTAATGGTTTGCATGTAAGCAAGACTAGGGGCGAGGTTCCTCATACGTTGCTAACGGTTTATACAATTCACAGGAGCTGAGTCATACGTATCAAGAGAAAATGGAATTGGAGTTAAAGCTCAAATATATAAGGCAAGAGACTAGGTACCAGGAGAAGCTAAAACCCTCGAAATTATAAAGAGCCTGTATGTCAAATCACCCGCTTAGCCAAAAGACCGCATTTGATTCTGGTCAATAAGTTCTACGTCTCGTTGCGGCCACAGCGTTGCGCGGGTAATGTCAATATAGACACTTAAGCTTTCAGATTAAAGGTGAGCATGGGACCTATCAAAGTCATCAGAACAATTCCAACCGTTAACAATTATATATCTTCAGCTAACTATCTTATCTAATAACTAATGATTCCACATAATTATAGGGAGTCAAGATATGCATTATTCCACTATAGTATCACTTTATACTGAAATCACTTTAGTTGCTAACAGCATCAATGAGCCTTCAATTAACGTCATTAACAATCTCCACGGGACATACAGGATGCATACAATTAAGGAAGATCACCACACAATGACAGATGGTGCAGCGTAAAATTCTAACATGTATTTCGGACAATAACCAAGTCCGACAGTGAGGCTCGTCAACATTATTAGACTTCCAGTTAATAAAGATCATAGTACCTAGTTTTTTTTTAAAACCACTATTCTGTCTGAGTTGGGAGTACTATTCTTAAATCA
>CM042145.1:56805505-56811822 GCA_023376005.1 Doryteuthis pealeii | reverse complement strand
GGCAATTGGAATGAACGAAGGAAGGAAAGAAAAGAGTTTGACAAAGAGAAAGAGTTTTACCAAAGATTGAAAGAAATACTCTACACAAATAAAATAGAAAAGTAAGAAGTTTTGGTGTGTGAGTGGAGCGTCTACGTTTGCGTATGCCAAATCTGTGTGTATGAGTGTGTGTGGTGTGTGTGTGCGTGCGTGCGCATCTACGTTAACGCATGCGCATATAACTTTCTTTTTTATCCATTTCCCGCGCATTCTATTCCAATTACCTCTTCTAACGCTGTTAATGGCAAATGATGTCCTAATTTATTTTCCCGATTTACTTATTTCGCTTTTAAGCTTCCGGTTTTGTTTTTTAGTTGTTTATTTGTTTTTTTCTTTTTCTATAGATTTGTTTTTATTCTCATTCTCCATTTTCTCTCGACTTTTTTCTCCATTTTTTAATTTCTCATTTCTTTCTTTGTTTTCTTTCTTTTCCTTCTCTATATTTCTTCACTAATTAATTCATTCTATTAATTTTTCGTTACGCTTTCTTTATTTTAACTTTTTTTCGCTTGATAATTCACTATTCTTTTCTTTCTTCTTTTTTTTTTCTTTCTTCTTTCTTTCTTCTTTTATTTCATTTAATCATTATATCTTCTTTTTTTCTTTGTTTTATTCATTCGTGTATTTTTCCTTTCAGTCCTTTTTTTTTCTTCCTTATTTCTTTCTTCATTTTTCTCTTCTTTTTCCTTTTCTCTTTCTTTCATCACTTTTTGTTCTTTTCTTTCCTTGCTTTTTTCTTGTCTCTTTCTGTTCTTTCTCATCTTTCTTTCTTCTCGTTTTTTCTCTATCGTTTCTTTTTCCTTTTTTTTTTTCTCATCTTTTGTAAACTCTCACCCCCACCCCCATATCGGGAGAATATCTAAGATTCCTCTCTTTCTTTCTTGCCATATCCACTGTTCATTTTTTCCCCCACTGCAGATCACACTGTTCCGTCTTTTTTTTCCCCCATCCATTCACTTTTTCATCAAGATCATGTTTATTAACGCTGATCTAACAAACCAATTATCGTAGGTTCGATCCTCATACAGTGCATTCAAAATCTAATGACATTGAATCGGATTTTGAACAATTGTAACAAAGGAATTCCCACCCTTTCATCTTTTTTCAACATCTGAATTCCCGGTGGGCTGTGTCCCTGTGGCGTTGTGGCTAACGTGCTGGACTGCGATATTGATGTAAGCAAGTTCGAAATCCAGTCGTGCTATTACGTTCACGTTCGGATTAATACTCTTGGGAAAGGTATGAAGTCCCCATGCCCCCAGCTATGGGTTAAACAGCACTTCTACAAGGATGGCTTTGGCATTAAATAACCCACAAAAGTTGATATGGTATTAAACAAAAGAACTTAAACCAAACCAAACATTACTAGTGACAATCAAGCATTCTGCTTAGGCTAGACGGGCGGTCGGAGAGGCCCCTCAGCTGGTCACGTCAAGCCTTTGCACCTATATGATTGTCCCAACGCTATTGCTCTTATGCCACATCCGCAGACCTTTTTAACATAGATGTGATAAAAAGTGGTGGCTGAGGGTCTTTATGTCCTGATTATCTGGTGGTGAGGTTCCAGTTATGGAGCTCTGGGGAATGTGGGGTAATCATTGATCCCTATTACTCCCAGGTCTACTCTGACCCGGAGTGGTAGTACCTGTTAGGGTCCCATCTATTGGTTAAAAATTTAAAAAATTAGTTTAAAAGAATTAGGTGGAAAACAAAATTGGGTAACCATCAAGAATTAATAAAACTAAAATGTCTTCGGTATAAAATCAATCATCAAGGGTTAACATGCCGTAAAACCAAACCAACCAATTTCTTTTACCGCACTTTTTCATTTCTCTCTCCTCTTATTTTCATCAACTTCTCCCTTCTTCTCTCTCTCTCTCCTCTCTCTTCTCTCCTCTCTTCTCTTCATTCTTTCTACTTTCATCAATCTCTCCCTCCTCCTTTCCACTCCTCTCTTTTTCCACCTTCTCATTTTTCTTTCGTTCCTCCTTTTCACCAATCTCTTCTTTCTCTCTCTCCCCCTCTCTCTCTCCTTCTCTCTTCTCTCTCTCTCTCTCTCTCTCTCCTCTCTCTCTCTCCTCTTTCCATTTTCTCCTTTGCTATTAACCAATCTCTCACTTCTCTCTTTTTCTCATTCCCCCCCCCCCCCAATTATAATTTCTACTTGTTTGCCATCCCATCTCTCCTTTTCTCAATATATCGCCCCTTCTTTTTTTCTCATTTTGTCTACCTCTCTCACCTCTCTCTTTTCCTCACTTTCACATTTCTCTCTCCCGTTTTCTCATTCCGTTCATTCTCTCTTTCCGCCTCTTTTTCTGCTTCTCTTTTTCTTTTCTTTTTCTTTTTTTTTTCCACTTCTCCCTTCTATATTTTTCCATTTTCTTCTTTTTGTGTTTTTTTCTTTACTCTTTCTTTATCATCATCCTCAGTTTCTTTTTCACAAAAATTGGATTCTTCTTCTTCTCTTCTTCTTCTTCTTCTCAGCCAATAATTTTCTTCTCTTTTCTTTTTCAATCAATTCAACTCATTCAATCTCAATCGATTAATAAGTCTGTTCATATTTATTTGTCTGCCTCTCCGTTTTTATGCATATTAGACTATATAGTCTGTCTGTCTGTCTCTCTCTGCGTATCAGTGTATCTATCAATTGATATATATCTTTGTTTATTATATAATGGGTAGAGACGTAGGAAATGGACTCAAATCCTGGATGGGGCTGTTTGCATTTCACATAGCGCTAATACCCTAGATAAAGGCATGCATCAAACTACTCTCTTTTAAGATGTTGGTAAATAGTAGATCAGACTCGGCTCTGTAACCAGTCTAGGAGAAGGAAAACTTTGAATTCAAACCTGTCCAATTTCGCTTGTATCATAAAAGTATCGTGTTTGAAGGTGTATTTACCAAGATAGAAATAAACAATGAATGGAACGTTCATTTTTTTTTTCAGAATATAAGGTGTGTCATAAAAATGCTGAGTTTGAAGCTGTATTTGCCAAGATAGAAATGAACAATGAATGGATTGTTAATTATTTCAGAATACAAGGTGTATCAAAAAGTACAAAAAATCTCGACACTTTTTTGACTCACCTTGTATATATGTTTATTTATATTTAGCCTTTCTATCTATTCCTCTATCGATCTGTCTATGAATTTATCTATCTACCTAAATGCCTATCTCTATTCGTATTCCCTATCCGTAAATACATTGATACATGTCCTCACAGCCAAAATGGTGGAGAAGGTTCTTTTTTTTTACACAACACATCATTATTTTTCTACATAATCTTTTGAATAAAATACTCGTGTTGTTGAGATTTTTGACATATAAGGTGTGTGCTAGATGGTCGCTCCTACTAATAGACTAGACCAGAACCATATGACCTATCTCTTAGCCAATCACTGGCAGTACTCTGCCGTTGATACAATACTTAAACCAATTCTACTCGTCATAATTACTACAGCGTTCATTGACGACGGACATAGGATTAAATCACTGGACCTTTACCAATACGCAGGATAGGACTTCTACGCTCACCAAAGGATTCCATAACTTAGGACTTATCTTAAACCCTTTTCAACTGGCCAAGGATGGCATATACAAACTTTACACGTGTTCCTTAAAAGTTCGACCGTTATCAATTTGCAACATTCTCTGATTAAAAATGAGACCGTCCAAATCGTCCTATCTGAAATTTAAAAAGTAAATAATGATTATCTAATGTTACTTATCCATCAACTTTTTATTTTTTGTTATGCGTATCGTCAACTCAGCTAAATAATTGACGATTCCATTTGTATTATAAAGAAAGAAAGGGAAAAAAGGACATGTTACACATGAAAAGATATAATGAGAAAGAAAGAAAGAGGGTAGGGGAAATATAGACAGAGGGTGTGAGCGTGCGGAAGCGATAACGCAAATCTGTTTCAATAGAATATAACAAAAAGAAGGAAAGAAAGAGTGAGAGTGTTTGATCAAGATTATTATATTGTTTACATATTGAATTATTTAGCAATAGCTCTTAGTAAACATATCAAGCGTTGTAATGATTAAATTATCATACTGTGGTATTTCCTCAGGTCCTGCTAGTTTCTAGTACTGTCATTTAATGCACTTGAATATCAACAATATGGATCGAGATTTATACGGTGTCAATTTCAAATCCAAATTTCAGCAAATAAATTTTAGATCCATTGCGCAAGGAGCAGCCGCAGATCTTATTAAGGCGACTTCTCTTATCTTACTTCTAACTTATACATGTGTCAGAGCCTTACTTAACCATTACTACTACTATACACAATTTTCCTCGACTCCGATCCATTTTCTTCGTGATTAATCGTATAATCTCACGCACAGTACTCTCTGATGATTTTTGTTAGTTATTTACTACTATTACTCCATCGACGTGTAAAACTGCGCGCTTTGTATTGCATGTACCTTTTTCTAACAATAGCTCTCACATCTCGGCACCTCAACTGAACTACACATCTATCAATACCTCAATTAACACATTCTCCTCCCCCTCGTTACCTCTATACTTCCTTCTCCCTCTTCATTACTTCTTTCCTGAAACCTTACATCCAGACATCACTCTATCCTCAAACACTCTCCACTCAATCCTCGACAGTCACCTTAAAATCACACATCACAACACCAATCGCGACATACACTCACCAACTCACATCACCACAACGTCTAAGACCACTACCCAAGCACTCAGACTACACCCACGCGCCCCCCCTATATACGCCCATAATCAAACTACCCCATGCCACCTAATACCTCATAGCTCCTGAGTCCCTCTACATTACACCCGCACCCTAACTAAAATAACCGTACGCTTATATCATCATTATCGCTCTGCTCTTCGAGATCACATACAAGAGTCTTTCAAGTGCGACTACTATTCGACCCACTACTGCTTGACCATGCATCAACTTGCTAACTCTTTGACAATACCCTCTCACTACTCCAAGCACTATGCGCCGAGACTCTGACTCCATTTCTATGCCTGAGATCCAGAGATATCTTCGCACGCGTAAGCATCACACCCTATACAACATCCTCGGTGCATTCACATAATTTGACAGCTCTGACACAGCCAAACACAAATCCTAGAACTACCGATCGCGACAATCGAACAACTAACTCTACGTGTATACCATAATATACTCAGCATCATCATAACTAACTCGTCACGATCAAACCGTCAGTTACTATATCAATAGCTATCACTACATCGTCCATGCGTATATAAGCGGCAATCCTGACGCTGCTCTGATCTGCTCGTAAGCATTAACAATTTATCAGAAGAGCATGAGTCCCCACTCTACCAATGCGCTATCACGCTTGCGCTGATAAGCCTCTACCTCTCACATCATGACTCGCTCGTCATCATCCAATTAACCTACAGAACTAGAGCATATACCTGTACTACTGACTACAACTGCATAATCAACATTAACATCCCACCTCAATCTACATAACCACACCGTACTATCTACATAAATTGACCGCTGAAACCAATAAGGACCAGCCCCTCACCCCATCAGATGACCTCAAACAACCCCAACACCTAATCAACAATCACTGCACATCACTACACCCAATACGCTTAATATACCTCGTATCCACAGTGCAACATGAACACGTGCACTAATATCGGTCGTCGTTCTTAATATACCTATCAGCACCGTCCTACATCTACGAAACAGGCGTACGCTACAGACAACAACACAACGTGCACTACAAGTTAGACTGCTAACATCACAATATCCGACATCAGCGCAACACACCGAGTGAACTAATCATCTGATCTGATGTCCAGCATTTAATTCACCCCAGATGAACTATCCAAGATTCCTCGCTACAAACACCGAACACTAATCACTTAGCTGATTGAATAGCGCGGAATCTGACTCGTCGACCAAACGTGTTCCCGAGATTACTACAATCGTCCTAGTGACCGAAAGCCATATTACCGGGTTTGGGGAGCACAATCAGCCACGACACCGTCGTTATCGACGATTATCGGTCAGTACACGCATACTCCTGTACACAGCCCCAAAGTGAACATAATGAACACCTCACACATGTAATGAATGCAAAATTCACATTTCTACCCAATACACTTTGCTCGACATTCACAGTCCATACGTGAGAAGAAGCGATCACTATGCTACTCTCAATCACCAAAACTAAAACGTCCAGAGACACAACAAATACAGCGACCAACCACAATATATTTAGTCTTCCGAGAGAGAGCGATATATATATA
>CM042145.1:56755505-56798005 GCA_023376005.1 Doryteuthis pealeii | reverse complement strand
GTTGCTACTACATGCCAGTGAAAGAAACAGAATATCGTTTAAAATTGTCCATTTAATTTTCTTGTTTGGATGAATTATTGTTTCTGTTCATACATTTTTTTAAAGAAAATTAATGTCGTTCTTTTTTGTGAAATTATTTCGTCGTCATTCTAAAAAGTTAAAAAATATTTGAAGGAAACCTCAACACAGTATTTAAAAAAACGTAAAACCAAAAGGCACTAAAAAGCTATTAATCAAATATATTCACACACACACACACATACACACACACACACACACACATATATATATATAAATATATATATGCGTATTTATGTATTATGTGCGCATATGCATATGATGTATTTATACATGTATAACACAAAAACAATCAAAAGAAATAACGTGAAAAAATATATATTGTGTAATAATTAAAGTGATTAAAACAAATATATATATATATATATATATATTTATTTATTCTACCATAATGAGATGTAAAAAAGTTCGAACAACTGTTTCTGTCAGCTCGTGGAGGTACGCGTTTTACGATGACTTCCAGCGAAAGTCCCCCAAATGGCTTGACCGCTTCCGATCATCTGTACTTATCTCATCAAAGCCGTCACATCCCAACAATCCTGTGCGGACAAAGGCGAGTGTAATGACGACACGATTAGCAACAAGCCCTTTTAGTCGCCGCAAGTCTCACCACATGACAGCGGACACTTGTAGCGGGCTCAGCGCCAGCAACAAGACACAGTCGATAGACTGCCCATGCAACTCGAGCGCTCAACCAACTGTCACCGCGCAGACAAATCCTGAAAGTATCACCAACCCCATAAATCCGCTGTCATCCAACTCAAGTACAAACAGCACAAATTCAAACAACAACAGCGTACGTGACCCCTCGGCAAACAGCATGTTCGGGGCCCGCTGTGATGATCCCATGACATGCTGGTCGCCGTCCACACGCCAATCTCTTTCCGTTTTATGCAACCTTTCGAAATTGCGAAAAGCGATTCGTTTGCCATCAGGGTCCAAGTGTACTTCGTTGTTATCGTTATTTATGTCTACTTGCAAATTTTCTCCGAATTCTCCATCTTACCTGCTTATGTCTCTGATTGTTACCGTGTTGGTGGCGTCCTTACTGGCGCAACCGGCGCAAGCATTGAAACACAAAAACCTTACAATTGGGGCAATATTCCCAATGGCCGGCAGTTGGGCTGGCGGAAAGGCCTGTTACCCTGCCGTGGAAATGGCACTCTTTGACATTAACAACAGGCTTGATGTTCTACCAGACTACACTTTACAGATGGATTACAAAGATAGTCAGGTAAGTCGACACTAAATAAACTGTTTACAAATTAATTTCAAAATTCTTTATATATACATTATATATATATATGATATATGTATAATATAAAATGTGTATATATATTTGTGTATATAATGTGTATATATAATGTGTATATAATGTATATATATGTGTATATAATTTATACATATAATGTATACATATAATGCATATATGTAATGAATGTATATATGCATATAATGTGTACATATAATGTGTATATAATGTATATATATAATGCATATATATAATGTATATATATAATGTATATATATATATATATTGTGTATATAATGTGTATATATATGTATAACATATATAGGAGTACAGTATTTTATAACAGAAATGAAGAGAACGAATCTTTTATTCATTTCCTTATTAAAAGAATTACAAGCAAAAAGAAAAGGAGGAGGGCGAGAAAAAAGAAACAAGTAAGCTATAAGAATAGTTATATATATATATATATATATATATATATATGTGTGTGTGTGTGTGTAATTCTATAAAAATAAAAAAAACAAGTTGCATTGAAGGGTGATATTTATTTTGTTCGTATTTATAAAATTATATACTGTCAGGTTCAATTCTATTTTCCTGATATATATATATATATATATATATATATATATATATATGTGTGTGTGTTGTATTTTTGTTTGCGTCTGTACTTTTACTCCTGCATCTATTTTTTTTTCTGGACGCGCGCGCGTTTATCATCGTAGAAAATTGACTCGCCGAGCCGAGTTCAAATCTTACACAAGGTTGTTTTGCATTTCACTTGGCACTAATACCGTTGTGAAATGCACTAATCAATATTCCTTCTTCCTCCAGTCATGGGCAAAATAGTAGGATATAGACTGAGCTCATTTAGCCTAGGTAAGAAGGCAACCTGTCTTGGAGAAGGAAAACTCTGAATTCAAACAAGCAGTAACCGGCATAGATATTGACTTTGTGTCGCATGCAGCCCGTAGTGGAGGGGTTAGGCAGAATCATACAACTTTCTCTATACTTTTATAATAACACAAATATTATGTATATGCAATAATTTTATATAAGTGTAAATACTCTACTAAGACAGCAAAGAATTATGTCTAACACTGGAAACATTTAGTACTTATCTATTTTCTTACTAAATATTTAAATATATTATATATTTACAACACTTAATCTAATATAAATAACTTAATCATATATATATATATATATATATATTATATATATATATATATATAAGTTATTTATATTAGATCACATTATATCACATTCACCTTACCATGCACACATTCATATATATATATATATATATATATATATATATATATATATATACTTAATCTGATATAAATAACTTATATATATATATATATATGTGTGTGTGTGTGAATTTATGTGCATGGTAAGGTGATTTGTGAGCACTGGGGAAGATGTGTATGGAGGTTAAATGTTTGCGTGTGATGGGGTGTATACATGTGTGGGTGTGGGTATGAATATATGTGTCGGTGTGAATATTTGCATATGTGTGTATATGTTTTTATATGTAGGTATACGTATACATATATACATGCATGTATCTATGTATATGTATATGTGTGTCTGTTTATTTCATATATATGTATATGCTTGTGTATGCGTGAGGGTAAATGTGTGTGATGGGGTGAATATGTTTGGGTGTGGATGCAAATATGTGCGTATGTGTGTGCATGTGTTTATATGTATGTATACGTTTATATACATGTGTGTATCGGTATGTATATATATATATATATATATATATATATATATATATATATATATATTGTGCGTGTTGTGTGTATGTGTGTGTGTGAATGAGTGTATCTTTATTTTATATTCTATATACGTATATACATGTGTATGCATAAAGTATTGCTTCATAAATTAGTACATCCTGACGAAATCTTTTTATAGAATGTCAATTTTCTTCTAAACAACAAATACCATACTTCATCATTACTAGAATGATGAAAATCAAATTAGAAAATCAAAATGGATATTATTAGTTATTATCTATTACCAAACTCTACATTGCTTAAACGGTCACCAAAAATATAATTACAGACGTATTCCAATTTCATTTTTGGTTAATGAGTTTTAATGCTGTAGAGTTTGTTAATATATTATGACTAATGATATCCGTTTAGATTGTACAATATTCAATAAGAAACATGATATATATATATATATATATATATATATATATATATATATATATATATATATACCAACACCCCTGCTAGAGTAGGACACAACTAGTTTAATGGGTTTGAATTCAGAGTTTTCCTTCTCCTACTCTGTTTACCTAGCAAAGATTAATGAGCCCAGTCTGCCATACTATTTACGCATATATATATATATATATATATATATATATATATATATATATATATATATATATATTGGTTTGGCGGTTGGTTTTGAAGGCTATCACAATGCAAGTGTAAAGTTGTTCATTCACCTTTGTTTTATTTTCTTAATATTTCGTGATGAAAAAAACCCTTCGTCAGAAAGTTTCTGAAAGCAGAGAGCCCTTAAAGGGAGATTTTAACTGTTTCTAGAATCTGCCCATTCTGATGTAATTTGTGATTGTGTGTATGCTTGTTTAATAATGTCTTATTTTTCTGAATGTGTGTGTGTGGGGGGGGGGGTATGCACATCTGAATGATTTTCCTGTAACTAGATGCACATGACACTTTTGGACACCCAAAAAGGTTTGTCACTCTCGTCAGTGATGTTTGCAATTCTCAAAGAATATATTCACCAATGAAAGGCTTTCTTGTAACACGAATAAATGTGGAGGTGTGTGGTGTAATGTTTAGAGTCATAGGGAATGGACTCGTCGAGACGAGTTCAAATCATGGACGAAGCTGTTTGTATTTCACATAGCGGTAGTACCCTAGGGTAAGGTATGCACCCACAAACCCTCCTTCAGCTATGTGTAAATAGTATGACAACCAGTCTAGGATAGAGAAATCTCTGAATTAAAACCTGTTAAACTTCGCTTAAAATTGACCCTGTGTCACACCTTGCTAATAGAGTTGGTTTATTTCAATCGGCAGAGCATCCACCGCGGAACCACAAGGTTCCTAGTTCGATACTGGCCAAGTATGAGTAGCACAGAGATTTGTGCGGTAAAGTGAGGAGCTGATGGTAGGTTTGGCACTCCACCTCAGACGCTAAAAAAAAAAATCTCCTCGGTCTAGCACAAATGAAATGTGGATAGACTCCCTCGCTGTCTCGCTGATACCGACTTTAGGCCAACCTAATGACATTTACTTTTTCAAGAATAAAAGAGAGATTTTCAAAAATCATCTTACTTTCTATGTCAGATTTATCTAACCAAAAAGACTATTGGGTATGTGCAAAAATTCCCAGCGCCTTTTTCTTTTTCTCTGAGACTGAATGAACAATTAAAAACGGGTTTGTCGCTCGAAACTTTTGTTGCATATACTTAATAGATTCAAAAGAACTGAGAATCAAGAGGTTTTTGCCAATAATATCAGAACCAAATGATTGTTACTTGAAGCAGCAAAATTGGAAGGTCTTATTTGTGGTTTCTTTTTCCAGTTTTATTGAACGCTAAAGATTGTCTACATGCATATTTGTATATAAGTATATTTGTATGTATCGAGTATCGAGATTTTTTGTACTTTTTCACACACCTTGTATTTTGAAAAGTTAACGTTCCATTCATTCTTCATTTCTATCTTGGTAAATACAGCTTCGATCTCGATATGTTTTGACACATCTTGTATAAGTATATTTTTGAAATAGGTATATTTAGGCAGCATCTTTTCATTCAAACAAATTTTGTTAAAAATAATAGAATTCTTATTGTTTTCAAGTTTTTTCTTTTTTCTTTCTAATAATATTTTGAGGTTATCATCTTGAATGGTGTTAATCAGTTGTCCGAAAGAGTTATTGGTAAACCAAGTATATTTTTATATAAATATACTTATATATACATAAGAATATATGCATGTAAGAGATCGTTAGTTGTTTGCGTGCTTGTATTTTTAAAACATTGACTCAATCTCTATTTTTTCTCCACTCACACACATATATATATTTCTGTGTGTATGTTATTTTGGTGGGGGATGGGAGGGGGGCTCAGTGAGACACATACTTATTTGTAATAGTTGGCAAGAATAGTTATATAGTTATCTCACCATTACGCCACATTAACTATCACACGCACACACACATACACAGACACACACACACACACACAACACATATATATATATATATATATATATATATATATATATATATATATATATATATGAAGTGAATATTGAACTAATATTTGCAAATAGAAGTGAGCACTTATTTGATATATGTATATCAATACCAAAGGATAAGTCGCTATCTCTCTACATATACTCACACACACACATATATATAATAGATTTATATATAATATAGATTTATATATATATATATATATATATATATATATATATATATATATATATGAAGTGAATATTGAATAATATTTGCAGATAGAAGTGAGCACTTATCTGATATATGTATATCAATACCAAAGGATAAGTCGCTATCTCTCTACACACACACACACACACACACACACACACACACACACACACACACATATATATATATGTGGGGGGGGATGCATGTATCATGTCTAAAGATTAGGCCATATAATATGAAACAACAGTAGGCGTACCTATGATATTTTAATGACATACCTTGTACTCTGAAAAAAAATAACGTTTCATTCATTGTTCATTTTTATCTTGGTAAATCTTCAATCTCGATACTTTTATTACACACCTTGTATATATGTATGTGTGTGTTTGCGAATCTATTTGTATGTATATATATATATGTGTGTGTGTGTGTGTGCGTATGTTTGTGAATCTATGTGTATATATATATATGTATGTGTGTTTGTGAATCTATGTGTATATATATGTATGTGTGTTCGTAATTCTATGTGTATATATATGTGTGTGAGTGAATGAATTTATGTCTATATACGTGTGTGTTTGAGAATTTATGAGTATATATATGTTTTTGTGTGTGAATGTATGAATATATATATGCGTTTGTGCACGTGTGTGTTAATGTATGTGTGTGTAGATGCATGTATATGTATATATGTCTCTGCGTGTGAATGTATGTGTATACATACATAAGTGTGTGTGCTTTTGCTTATGTATTCAACCATTCACACATATAATTTGATGCAAAAATATAAACACTATGCACATATATATGAGATTCCTATAAAACTGACAATCGTCTTAACCCTTTTAGTGCAAATTAAAGTATATTTTGGATTTTAGATTAAAAAAATTAAAAAATAGAAAAAAGAATATGTGCTTCCTTACTGAGAGAATCTTTCAGAATCGTCACTAGATAACACGATTTGCCACAAGTAAATTTTCTTTAATGATTTTTCTTAACAGTTTAATCAAGCTCTCGAGTTGATTTGACTTCGGATTGAAAAGTCGGCTCAACTAAGACGGAAATGACGTTTACCGCCCTTTTTTTTTAATGAAATCATTTCCTTCCTTTGGTTAAGAAGAAATCATTTTTAGATACATCGAGAACTTTTACTCAAACCATACACACAAAATACAATATTTATACTTGAAAGTTTATAAAAATATCAGACAGATAAGTTCGTATATGTACATGTGGAATTTGATTCTCAGGTAATGTAGTGTGCAGTATTTTGTGTATGTATATAGGTGCGCGCGCGCGCGCGTGTGTGTGTGTGTGTGTGTACACTTATGCGTGAATGTATGTATATGTGTGTGTGAATGCATGTATATATATATATATATATGTGCGTGAGCGTGAATTTATATATATATATATATATATATATATATATCACGTGGTGTAAATGGTGAGCTAGCTAGATTCACAAACTATTGTTAGTCAGTGCCCCATATTTCTGGCCTTGTGCCATATCTAAGCTAAGCTTAGTGAATGCCAGTATATGTATGCATATGTGTGTATTTGTGTGTGTGTATACACTAGTGTGTTTCTGCGTACGTATTCAACCATTCATAGATATAACGTGATGCAAAAATATGCACACTATTCCCATCCAGATATGTGATTGCTATAAAACTGTCTTCTTAGCTTAAAACTTTTTATTGCAAATTCAAGTAAATATTTGGGGTTTTTAGATTTTAAAAATGTCTATTTCCTTAATGAGCGAAAATATTTCAGAATCGCCATTAAAAAAGATCATTTGCCGATACAAAATATTCTTTAATGATTTTGTTTTTGTTCCATTTAAATCACGTTCTTTAATTGATTTGACTTCGGATTGAAAAGTTGGCTCAACTAAGACGGAAATGACATTTACCGCCCTTTTTTAATGAAATTGTTACCTTCATCAAATGTGTGCACCCGGACACTAATCTGATATATATATATATAGAGAGAGAGGGAGAGAGAGAGGGGGATAGAGATAGAGAGGGAGAGAGAGAGAGAGAGGGGGAGAGAGAGAGAGAGAGAGAGAAGCACACACGCACACAAGGTGAGTCAAAATAGTACCGAGATTGAAGGTAATTTTTGACACACCTTGTATTCTGAAAAAAAATAACGTTCCATTCATTGTTCATTCCTATCTTCGTAAATACAGCTTCAATCTCGATACTTTTATGACTATATATATATATATATATATATATACCCATAAATACGAATGCACACGAATTTACAACCACACACACACACACACACACACACACATATATATATATATTTATATATATATATATGGAGTGAGAATTCAACGTATCTATAAAAAGAGATTTACATGCACCCACATGAGACGAGGGAGAGACAAAATCATCTTTCGATACATCGACAACTTTAACTCAAATCAAACATTGAAAGTACAATATTTGTACTTGTACGTTTATGAAAAAAAATATCAGTTATATAAGTTTGTATATTTTGTACATGTGGAATTTCATTTTCAGCTTATGTAGTATTGTACAATATTTTGTCTGGGGTTACGTAAGTACAATGAGACTAATGAATAAGTACAAGTGTATACATAAATATGTTAATATTTCTGTACGCACATGTACATATTATTATTATTATTAGTAGTAGTAGTAGTAGTGGTGGTGGTGTCAATCGTTACTTTTATTTAACCCCAGAACAGCTGTTTGTTATCTAATACAATTATTCAAATAGACACACACACACAGACACACACACATATATATATATATATATATATATATATATATATATATATGAGAGAGAGAGAGAGATTTGTATATAAGTAAAAAAAGTCGTCGAGGTGACCTAATGTCGGTATGAGCCATACAACGAGGGAGTCTATCCCCTTAACAATAGGACCAGATAAAACAGATTATTTTGAGTTGAGCGCCACATCTATCATAATCTCCATACAGATTCCTGTGATACTCATACGGTGTGTTGGCGAGGGCCGTTATCGAACCAAGAACTTGGACGCTCTTACCAACTTACTGGGCAAAATCGGCCCTATACATATTTCAATATATATATATATATATATATATATATATATATATATATATATATGTGTGTGTGTGTGTGAGAGTAAATAAACAATGTGTTTATTTGATATGGCTTTTAGCCGACAATTTTTGGAGGATATGTGCTTAATTGTAGTCATACCTAATTTTGAAAACTAATTAGTTAATAATTAATGAATTTTAGGCGGGCATATATGTTCAAATGTAAGGCTAAACAAATCGAGAAAATGTCAATCCCTGAATGTACATTTCGACCTATTAGGTCTCATCAGCAGTGTGTGTGTGTGTGTGTGTGTGCGCGCATGTGCGTGTGTGCATACGGTTAGAACTTACTTTTAAAACAGTACATAACAAAAACACCAAGAAAATAAGTCATTTATATATATAATTCTCTGTCTATCTATCTATCCATCTCTCTCTCTCTCTCTCTCTCTCTCTCTATATATATATATATATATATATATATATATATATATATATATATATATATATTGTATTATTTGGATTTTTCGGACTGTTGTCCTCATCTTTATTGTTTTATAGACGATATTTCGTCCTTCTTCAGGTGTTTCAAATTTGGATGCTGCAACATAAACACAAATCATGGCGAAAAATATATTGGAACCGTGTTGGAAGATATTTCACCATCTCTCTTCTCTTTGGCCATTTGGCACGAACAGCTGTGGTTGGGCATGTGTGTGTGTGCGTGAATGTGTGTGTGTGTGTGTGTGAGAGAGAGAGAGAGGGGGGGAGAGTGAGTGAGACTCTACTCTCACTCTTTCCACCTCCCCCCCTCTCTCTCTCTCACTTTCTGTGTGTGTCCGTGTGCGTATACCCATGAATACATATCAGTCCCTTAGTTTTGTTAGCCAGTGCACCACTTGTCGAAGGGTTAAGAAAACTGATTTACGAATCATTGTAAATGAGATCGATTCTTTTGGGTTTCCACATTTGTAGTTTTGCACTAAACTAAACGATAAAGAATTCCTTCACGCTTTAACGTATGCTTATCCGACTCATATTACGAATCTATCTATCTATCTATCTATCTATCTATCTATCTCTATCTATCTCTGTTCATATCTATCTATCTATCTATCTATCTATCTATCTATCTATCTATCTCTCTCTCTCTCTCTCTCTATATATATATATATATATATATATATATATATAATCAGTCTGTTTTTATCTACCTATCTATCTATCTAACTAGTGGCTAAACTAAGTAAAGCATCATCATGATCATCATCATCATGAAAATGTCACTGATGAGTTCGTCACTGATGAGTTCGCCCTTGCTTCTCCAGTAGTGTCCAGCATGTCTTGTTCGTCTCACTCGGATGGTTTGTGTGATAGGGAGCAAGTGGCCATACAGTTGCTTTCTTGTGGGATGCTGTTTCCACGATTTGTTTAAGATCGCACGCAGCATTCTTGTGTAGCTCTCATCTAGATTATTCTCTGGACGCTTCGTTAGGGTTCGGGTGGTGCAGCCATACAGTAGCACTGATACAACTATCATTAGTGATTTGAAACATTATATAGTTCTTAATGATCGAACATGTACTAGAAGGCGGTAGTTGATAATCTTATTGTTCTGGGTATGACGTTAAAATCTATCTGATGCTGAAGTTTCAATTCTGGAGCTCTGGGGAATGAGGAGTGCCCCTTCATCACCATTACTCTCAGGTCCACTTTGACCTAGAGTGGTAGTACCTGTTAGGGTCCTATCTATGGGTTAAAAAGAAAAAATCTGTTGTAAGAATATGCTTAAAAAACCGAGTTTTATAAAAATTAAGTACCAATCAAGAATGATAAAATGAAAACGTCTTTGTCATGAAATAACCCAATAAGGGTTGAAATGCCGTAAAATCCAACCAACCCTTTTATCTTCCACCACGGTCTTCTATCAAATCTGACCACACCCATCAAACATAGACACTTAATGACACGTTTAATTAACCAATCAGTCAATTGAGTTATGAGTCTTTTCGGTGGATTCAATGGTAGCGAGTTTGATCTCGGTGCACGTGATCCAAGTTCGAACATGAGTTGAATTTTGCATCAAGTTCAACATAGAACTTTCTGGAAGACGAAAAAGACCTAACTCACTCGCATCGGAGTGATAGATTACTTTTCTCATCTGTGCATGGATATGGGGGTAAGTGGTGTAATGGTTTGAGCCGGAGGAAATGGACGCATCCAACCGAGTTCAAATCCTGGACGATGATGTTTGCATTTCACATTGGGATAATACCCTTGGGAAAGGTATGCATCCAACTACTCTTCCTCCAGCTTTGGATAAATAGTAGAATATACTGGGCTCTTTGACTTTGGCTAAGTAACCAATCTAGGAGAAGGAAAACTTAATTTAAACCTGTTAAACTCCGCTTATGACATTGACGTTGTGTCACATTCTGGTCACATCATTCTCGTGTAGAGGGGTTGGTAAATGTATATATATATATAAACATGCATCCACATACACCGATACATAATACATAAAGTATGTTCATATCTATTTTTCAATCTATCAGTTTATCTATCTGATACTGTTCATATTTATCTACCTTTGTTTGTTTATATATAACTATCTATATATCTAGATGGATATGAACTGAATTATCTCAGTAAATCTATATTTAACTAGCTAGCTAGCTATATATATATATGAACTGAGATAGATAGATATGAACACACACACACACACACACACACGCACGCACAGACACACACACACACATATATATAGATAGATATAGATATATAGATATATATGAATAGAGATACATACATACATACATACATACATACATACATATAAACTGACTGATGGATACATACATACATATAAACTGACTGATGGATACATACATAGATATAAACTGACTGATGGATACATACATACATAGATAGATATAAACTGACTGATTGATAGATAAATAGATAGATATGAACACATTGAAATTGCTAGATATTAACAGACTCAGTTGGTGATAAAATTATACGCTAGTTTCATGTTTGCTGATGTGTGTGTGTGTGTGTGTGTGTGTGTGCGGGGCGGGGTTGTGTTTCGGGTGTTTGAAGGAACCTCAATTTTATGTTCTCTGCCTTTGATTTTGTATGGTAATATTATTCGTTATGCAGGCATATAACAATTCTGGAAATGAAGTGACTGATAACGCTTTTTTATGCCTTACTAGAAGCGGCTACCCAGCGTCAGCTGTTAGAGAGGGAGGGGCAAAAATACCCGGTGTATTGACTTGTCTACTTTTGAGATTTACCAATTTTTGACATAATTAAGTAGTATTTCAATGCTATTTCTACGTATATTTTAATTCTTAGATATTTTCGAATATGAATGAAATCTTCACAACTTTTGCACAAAAAGCAACAACCGATGACATTTAATGTGTATATATATATATATATATATATATATATATATATTTACTTTGTCCTTAATTGTAGTATTTTCGTAGTTTTAGCCAGACATATATACATACATACACACCGACTGCTCGTTATATATATATATATATATATATATATATATATATATATATATATATATAGCACCCTGAAGATTCGCGCTTCTACGAGAAACTTAAGTATGTAGTTTTTAAACAATTCGATTTTAAACGTATATATATATATATATATATATATAGAGAGAGAGAGAGAGAGAGGAGGGGGGAGAGTGAGATAGATAACCCAATATTGAAGGAAAAAATAGAATTTCCCCTCATCGGGCTTTTATGACAGCTTTAGATTTTTAATTGGATTAAAATGTGGACTGTTCACAGGCCATGTCAGTGATTTTATAATAATACCTTGACTTACGACTTTAATTCGTTCCGTTTGTAACTTGATTTTCTCGTATATCAAATCAAGTTTCCTTATTGAAATAAACTGAAATATCATTAATCCGTTCCTACCCCATCACACCTCTAAAACACCCCAATATTTTTTTTACGTTTTGTTGGTTTTAATAGTAATCTGTACTTTATGATAGAGTGCTACCTTGATTTACGAGTTTAATTTGTTCCACTCAGTTCTTCGTATATCAAATCAATTTCCTTCATTGAAACAAATTGAAATGCCTCCACAAAGAAACACCCTAATTTATTTTGTTACGTTTGTTTTTTAAATAAGGAAATAACACTGTATTGTATTAAAAACATAATCAAATAGAATGTAATGAATTATGTGCTGTAAAATGTTTTAATGCTTATTTTTTATTAATATTATTTTTTCTTTGTCGTAATGAATTTGGAAAATTAATGTTTTTAGTGAACTTATTAACATAAGCGTATCTGAAGCTGGCTCGTAACTCAAATTTTAGCTCTCAAGGCAAAGAAAATCGAAAATTCGTAAGTTAAGACACTGCTGTATATGCCTTTCCCGAAAAAATGCTTTAATTCTCTTAGTTCTGTCACGAGATGTATTATCGTGTTGAAAAATAACTTCATCATCACCAAACCAATTTTCTATCAATGAAATGAGAAAATTATTGAAATTTTCAATATAGACATGTGCATTGACTATTGAGGTAATTATTGTTACCTTCTCCCTCCCCATGTCCTTTGAATGACATGCAAGCTCCAATCATGAATGACTTGGGAAATTGACTTGTTTTCTTTACACATTCGTCTTTATATAGTTCATTTAAACGGCATCAGACAAAAGTTCCTGCACGCTAACTGAAACACCGAGGTAAACATCTACGAATTGTTCTAATTAATACTCGTGTTCCTTAAAAGTACGACCGTTATGATCTTGCAACATTTTCTGGTTAAAAGTGAGACCGTCTAAATCGTCCAAGACGAAATGAAGAAATGTAAATTCCGATTATCTGCTGTTGCTTATCCACCGAATTATTATTTCTTATGAGTTTCGTCACCTCAGATAAATAATGGACCTTCCTTTTTTACCATAAAGAAAGAAAGGAAATAGGTTATGCTAGAGAGAAAATATATAAGAAAGAAAGAAAGTAGGGGAAAGATTAGGGGGGGGTGAGCGCGCGGAAAGGATAAAGCTAATCTGTTTCAATTGAACATGATGAAAAGATGAAAAAAGAAAGAAAAGAGAGTGAGAGAGTTAAGATTATAATACTGTTTACATATTGAAGTATTTAGCAATAGCTCTTAAGTAAACATATCAAACAGTGTAATAATCAAATTATCATAGTGTGGTATATCCACAGGTCCTGCTAGTTGTTCTAATTCCATTAATTTTGCCCGGGGGTATTAGATGATAGAAAATTGGAGAATGATTCTCTAAAGATTTTCACAGTGCACTTTATCAGAAGTAGGTTAGTTGATTGGTTGGATTTTACGGCATGTCAACCGTTGTTGGGTTATTTTATGCCGAATACATTTTTGTTTTACTCATTCTTGATGGCTATTCAAATTTGTGGAACTCATTTATTTTAAACACATTTTTTAAACACATATTTTGTTCTATTAACCCATAGATGGGACCCTAACAGGTACTACCACTCTGAAGAAGAGATGTTCTCTTGTTGGCTCTTACACATAGGCACAACATTATTGGCTGACCAGAAAAAACTCACATTCATAGAATGTCGTCTAGTGAACTTAACAAGAGCGAATACCGATCGGGACGGTTGGAGAGAGAAGAGAGAGAGAGAGAGAGAGAGAGAGGAGAGAATCAAGGGAATCTGTACAGTCAACACGCCTTAATAATGAAACTGATAATGAAATTGACGATTATGATGATGATGAAGAAGAAGTGTTGATACCTAATCTACCAGAAAGACCACTCTTTTCCATGTGTTGCCATTAGCTGTCTACTTTTGCACAGATGTGTTATTCCCAATGATTGACAGTGTATCCTCATGTATTTTCTTTGAATTAAACCATCGATTTCATTTTACTTTATTTATTTTTTTTTTTTGCAATCATTTGAGGATAGATTGACAGTAAACACAGCACACTTTCTGTCATACGAAGAAGATCAAATAATAAAAAAATAATGTTCGTACGTTTGTTTGTTCAAATGACTGTCATGTTCTGCAAATAGGACAACACTCTTAACCATATTTGTAGAGATCAAGAGCGTCGGCTAAATAGCTTCTACCTCCGTTGCCTTATACTGGGCAGCATCACCTGGATGGACAGGGTCACTAATACACTAATTCTATTGGGACACAGCTCAGTCCACTGGATGGGCCATGTCTGCCGGGTGGATGATGGGAAAATCCCAAAAGACATTCTCAATGTGGAACTTTCATCTGGCAAGAGATACGAATGACTGTCATGTTCTGCAAATAGGACAACACTCTTAACCATATTTGTAGGGATCAAGAGCGTCGGCTAAATAGCTTCTACCTCCGCTGCCTTATACTGGGCAGCATCACCTGGATGGACAGGGTCACTAATACACTAATTCTATTGGGACACAGCTCAGTCCACTGGATGGGCCATGTCTGCCGGTGGATAATTCTGTTTGTTTGTTCGAATGACTGTCATGTTCTGCAAATAGGACAACACTCTTAACCATATTTGTAGGGATCAAGAGCGTCGGCTAAATAGCTTCTACCTCCGCTGCCTTATACTGGGCAGCATCACCTGGATGGACAGGGTCACTAATACACTAATTCTATTGGGATACAGCTCAGTCCACTGGATGGGCCATGTCTGCCGGTGGATAATGAGCGAAACCAAGGAACAGATGGTTCCGGAAGATTAAAGACCTCCTTAGCTAAGGAGTTGATAATAGGAAACACTGTTTACAGTTGTTTTATATTGGTGGAAATGAATAATGATGGGTCCTTTCAGTTGTAAGCATGACCTTCTTTACTGACCGCTGTGCCTGAAACGTTTTCTCTAACGGAGTCGGTGTGTTTCCATTCAATGGACTGTCTTTTCGAATCTGGTTCGTACTGGCAAATCTATGTTTCATTATTTATACATTAATACTCATGTTCCTTAATTGAACGACCGTTATCATCTTGCAACATACTCTGGTTGACAACTAAGGTTGATATGCTGTAAAACCAATCCCTATACAAGCATTTAGCGCTAGTTTTTCTATCTACACAAATATTTCAGCGTTGTTGTTATAAACCAATTTCAAACAAGGAGATAGAGAGAGAGAGAGAGAGAGAGAGAGAGAGAGAGAGAGAGAGAGAGAGAGAGAGAGAATGTGTATGCTAAATAAATGAAAAAAAAACAACAAAATCAAACAAGAAAAAATAAGAAATAACTTAAATATATTTGTTTTTTATCTTGTTTTTATCTATATATAAATATAGTTAAGAGATTTGAATAAATTTGATTTTTCGGACTGCTGTCCTCATCTTTATCTTGGTAGTTATTAACTCAACATTTTCGGTTGTTGTTTCCTGTGTATCCGGGTATAGTAAGGATCCAACTAGGGATATCATTTTTAATAGTTTGACAGTTGATAAAACAGGGGTCTAAGAACTTTTGAAAATCTCATTTAGAAGATAACGTTATTGTTTTTGCATGCCTATTATTCCAACATGTGTCACGAGAAGAATCACGATCACTTAGAAAATTAATATGCTCGGATACAAAGTTGATCAAACAGGCGTGGAAGAACTTTTTCAAATCTCATTTAAAAGATGTGTGTATGTGTGTGTGTGTGATGAATACGTGGGTGTTAAGATCAGTCAATAAGACGACATGAGTAGGAAGATTATGTAGCGTCTGATTATCATGCCTACCATTGGTAATACCGTCTTTCAGCTGACAAACATTAATTATAGATAGCAATTTATCTACTGTAAAGTCTGCAGTTATTGTAACATGTCGTTGAGAAACATGGGAATTAACTAAATCGCTAGTAAAGACATTCAGAGACACTGAGATCAATTTAACGGAAAACTCTGAAAGAAAAAGAACCAGGGAGACAAGAGAGTGGACAAATAAGTAAGAGACATCACTATAAAATGGGCGTTGATAATTAATTACTAACTCATCCTAATATATATATATATATATATATATATATATATTTGGAGGATATGTGCTTAATTGTAGTCATACCTAATTTTGAAAATTAATTAGTTAATAATTAATGAATTTTAGGCGGGCATATATGTTCAAATGTAAGGCTAAACGAATCGAGAAAATGTCAATCCCTGAATGTACATTTTCTCGATTCGTTTAGCCTTACATTTGAACATATATGCCCGCCTAAAATTTATTAATTATTAACTAATTAATTTTCAAAATTAGGTACGACTTCAATTAAGCACATATCCTCCAAAAATTATCGGCTTAAAAGCCATATAAAAATAAACACGTTTGTTTGTTTACTTAACCTCATATATATATATATATATATATATATATATATATATATATATATATATATATATATATATATATAGTGTGTGTGTGTGTGTGTGTGTGTGTGAAGAGATAGAAGTGAATCCGACGGTATGTAGTATATCAAGAAAATTGAAAAAACACAGGTTTAAATAAGTTGAGTGGTAAGTTTATTAGCCGACGCTGCAGTGTTTCGATTTATTAATTAGATCATCTTCAGGGCATTTGTTAGTATAAGTAAGGTGATAAATAAAAATTTTTATCACAGAACAACGAGAAAAGCGAGCGATAGTCCTTGTTTATCAGTCTGTTCAAAATTTGAAATCTGAAGAAAGGACGCTGAAAAGGTGGACGGTTTGAAATATGACGTCAAATATTCTCTTTTACGGTGTGAGTAAGAGAGTGTGTGTATCGAAAAAAAGGCATTGTGCATTTTTAGGTGTTTTGTGTGTGTGGTTGCGCGTGTGTGTATAAATAAATAATAATATATTAGATAGATAGAATAAAGTAAGCTTAATGAGTCAGAAACTATCTATGTAGGTTTCTCATTAGACTTACTTTATTATTTATTGGCTCTACATAGTGTATTGATCACTTTAGTATATTTAACTTAGGCAACTCTTACGGTTGTTTTTTTCTTTTTTCTTTTGTTTATTTTCAGGTGGTGCATATGATTTGGTCTTTTCTTTATTTTATATATTTTTTTGTATTGTGTAAATGCAAATTATAGAGCCGGGAGTTCTTTTACACTGCCGGAGTTTATAAATATATATATATATATATATATATATATATATATATATGGGCTGGTTTAGCTCAGTCAGTAGAGCATCCACCTTGGAATCGCAAGGTTCTGGGTTCGATATAGGTCCCCGCCAATTATTAGTAGCACAGATTGTGTAATCCGATCTGTGCGTTAAAGTGGGGAGCTCCACCTCAGCAAAAACAATCTCCCTGGTCTAACGCTAGCGAAAATGGGATGCACTCCCTCGCTGTCCGGCTGATATCGACTAGAGCTCACTCTGCCAAATTTAGGTTTCGGGTGTCATGGAAAGAATGAGGAAAATCCTTCGTCTGATACTAGACTCAAAATGGCTGCCACTGTTGCTGCTGCTGCTGCTGCTGCTGCTGCTGAATATTTATCTACCCAGAATGCAACATTGTCTGCTGCCAATCACCGGAAACAAATTGACGATCGAAGTGTCTGTAGAAATCCGCCCTGATTTGATTCATAATGATTTTTATGAATGTTCTTTTTTCTTTTTCACTCACTCATCTAATGGGTAAATCTATTGAATACACCATCATACGTATGTACGTAAATGTTTGGTTTGCAGGATTTTACGGCATGTCAACCCTAGTTGGGTTATTTTATGTTGAAGACGTTTTGTTCTATTCATGCATGATGGGTATTCAATTTTTTCTTTTAAACTCAATTTTTAAAACCCATTTTTTAAACCTCATTTTTTCCTATTTAACCCATAGATCGAACCCTAACAGGTACTACCACTCCAGTTCACAGGAGCATGGGAATAATGTCAATTAAGGTGTAGTCCAGAGCTCCAAAATTAGAACTCTCACCTCTAGATGAAGTTTAACGTCATACCCAGGACACTAAGAACCGCAGCCACCACCTTCCAGCACATATATGATAAAAAGGGTTAGTGGCTTATCATGAGAGCAATAGAGCTGAGACAATCCTATAGGAGCTAGGGCTTGACTTGATCAGCTGATTGATCGGAGGGGCCTCTCCAACAGACATGTAGTAAGGGCCAAATTATTAAGCATCATTGGTCGCCACCCATGACCAACAGGTGGCCTTACCCTTCTGCAGAGGTGTAGTCGGAGTATTCTTTAACCCCAGCCGATATGTAAATGTACATGTGCCGGTGACCGTCATCTGTCATTACTAATAATGGATACAACAGCTAGTCTGCTTTGATTGCATATACACGTGAATGTAGATTGTGTGAATCACTTTTTCATTTATTCCTTTTTTGTTAGGAGTCATGATTTGACAGGTTGTAAGAATATTGGATTTATACTTGATGGGTTATTTTGGTACATATAAGGTGTGTTGTGGCTCACCACTTAAACTTATAGACTCTGCGTGGGCGGGTAGACTAAAGCCAGCCAATCAACAGGCTTGTCCGTGGTTAGTTAATCTTGAAAGCCGTTCATTTGCACGTATTCGCCACGAACGAACAGATCAGCAACCGAGGAACACAAGGATTCTACCTATCACAAAGGAAACACCGAAGAACAATCAAGGATTCTACTTATCACAAAGGAACACCGAAGAACAATCAAGGATTCTACTTATCACGAAGGAAACACCGAAGAACAACCAAGGATTCTGCCTAACACTAAGGTACAACCAAGGATTCTTCACTAAGGAACATGGGGGATCCCCACTGTAAAGTGCTCTCACTTGCAGCCTAAAAATGGCCACAAAAAATCGTAAAAATGAATGTTAGTATAAAAAGATATCTGATCGCTAATATAAACCAACGGTAGTTTGCCGCACTTACTTCTGTAATTAACACCTATTTATAAAATAAAGAGAGTGTAATATATGCATAGATATGCATTGGTGTTCGTTTTCTCAGAACCCTGTGTCTAGTGGCTTCGGCCACTGGATCGGTCAGAGATCAATAACAGCGAAATCCCAGAGAACCATCCAGGCACACTCTAGAAAAGAGATTAAATTATTTTAATGGCATGTTAACCAGTCTAGGATTATTTTATGCCAAGAGGTAAGAAATTGCGTTCATGTTACGTTTATATTTAGTTGTTTCTTAAAAGGTTTTGGACAGTTATATATTAAGAATTCCTATCTAATCTATTAATGATGGAGATTAGGTCTCTATTTATCTGCAACCGAAACTGCGTCACTGCTTACGTCATATTACTTAAAATCGTCGTAACATAGAATAAATACACTCAAAATTTGAGCATGTAATCTTAGATGATCCTCATTTTAAAAACAAATTTTAATAAACATATGCCCGCTATTATATATTCATAAATAGTTTGTTTTACTTTAATATATATTTCAAGTTATCAGAACTAAGTTTCCATTTTAAATTGGTTTATTTTTTTTACAAATTTCATATATTTAATGATTTTACTTACTTAAACAAGAAAGAAATGGAGACATGATGTGACTTATACAAAAGTTCCTAAATAATGGAGCAGCACAATTCCCGAGTCCTCTCTGACCAGTAGTAGTGAAAAGAGATGGAATGTTATATGAGCTCTTTGATCCCCTTGCCCATTTCTTATAGTCCGCAGTAAATTTAAGGGTCAGCAGCAACTGATAAAATCAACTAAATTATTCCAAGTGGTAGATATTGTGGTTGTACTTAAAATGATGAACAAAAATACCTATATAAAATAAAGTATATCTAACAGGTCAATTTAGTGACTGTTAGATTTACGTGTATATATATATATATATATATATATATATATATAATATAATATAGTTGCATTTCATATAGCATTAATACCCTTGGGAAAAGTTTGAATCCAACTATTTTCTCTCCAGCTATGGGTAAATAGAAGGGTAGAGTGGGCTTTTTAACCTTGAGAAGGAAAACTTTGAATTCAAATCTGGTACACTGCGTTTAATAAATGACGTTGTGCCATATCCTGTTCGTGTGGAGGGGTTGGTATATATATATATATATATAATATATTAGAGAGAGGGAAAGAGAGAGGGTGACTTAACGGAGAAGATAAAATATCGAGTTAAATCGCAACTTCGGACTGTCGATAAAATAATTACCGAATAAGTCGGTCTACTTAAAGAATATAACATTGCTCAATACGTTTGTAGAGCAGATTATACATTTTACTTGATAGATAGATAGATAGATAAAGTTCAACTCAGAAAAATAAGAATCAAAAAGAAAGAACTATGTGGGACATTATCAAGCGAGAATAGAAACTCACGAAGATAAATGAATAAACATCTCCAAACACAGACTCTAATTATGTAACATTGAGCTAAACCATCTCCATTGAAAAATGGACAGATTTGGGGTGACACATAAACACCTAAATAAAACAAAGCCTGACTAAAGTAGTCACAAATAATTTAATCATCACTTCCTATACCTCCTATTACAGGTTATCTGAGCTTACTGGTCGATTTGATTTCTGTTTTTTATGGGCTGCACCATCGCCTAGAATTCCCCGATAATCTCGTTAGTGCCAGCTAGGCCCAAGACCTACCTTTTTTCGACTATAGGGAAGGTAAGGGCCTTTTGGATCTGATATGGTAGATTCCAATCTTGCCCGAGCTCGAACGTTACCGTGTAGATTACAGAGTTGTTTGAGGGTCGGGCTTTTAGGGGGGAAAGTTCATATTAAAATGCAGTAGCTCTTTTTTTTCTAATACCCATAATCCCCACTATATAATATATATATATATATATATAATGTGTATAAGTATTAACTTACCCGGTGGGTATAAGAACGATCGTTGGAAGCGCACAATATCCAGAGGTTAAGGTTGCGAAAAAACAAATACAAAGTGCTCAATACAATGTAGAGCATAACTCGAGTAGGTTACTCATTTCCATTCTTAAAATATATATATATATATATATATATATAATAATATATAGGAGAATATGTGCTTAATTGAAGTCAGACCTAATTTTTTGAAAAGTTAATTCATTAATGATTAATTAGGCGGGATTTAATACATTAATGAATTAACTTTCAAAAAATTAGGTCTGACTTCAATTAAGCACATATTCTCCCATATATTGTCGGCTGCAAATAGCTATATTTGTTTTACATATATATATATATAATATATATATATTATATATATATGAGAGAGAGAGAGAGAGATCATAAGAAAGAAGGTACACAAATGGTTTGAATTTTGTTTTTTCAAAAATCTTTAAGATTTCGTATATTTCTCAGCTTATTTAATCACACACACACACGCATACATACATACATCATACACACACACAGACACACACACACACACACACATATATATATATATATATATATATATATAATATATGTGTGTGTTGTATGTATGTGTGTTCGTGTGTGTGCTTGTGTATTGAGGTCACTTTCGGTAGATGAATATATTGCTAGATATCACAAATCAGATCCGTAAGTATAGTTTGCTATGTAAAGCGTGCTCAATATTATTGGTAGTGCATATATATCTAAAATTAAGGGTTTGTACATTGGCGAGAAACTGACAGGTTACCAAGCGCCAAACTTCGCTACCCTAAACTGATAATATATATATATATATATATATATATAAATATATATATGTTACATTGTGAAGAATGTTATTTCTTCCGTCTGTCTGCCGCTCTCTATTAAGGCTTATTTTGGAGCTTATAATTAAAATCGTCCTCAAAATCACGCTACGTCATATTTACAGGTAGGTCTTATTTTCGGGGAACTCCATATATATATCTGTGTGTGTCTGTGTGTGTGTGTGTGGGATATCGAGTGTTTCCTTGGTAATTCCTTAATTCAAGTAAGATTGAAAACTCAAACGTAATATAAGATTTACGTATATATTTTTACATATACGGAGTATTATAAATAAACGAATGTGTAACAATCGGAAGGAGGAATTTGAAATAAAGTGAAAAAAAAATTAGGGAAGGAGAAGATATACCAGTGAAACAAACGGGTATGAGGTCTTAATAAAAATCAGACTGAAGAGGCAATGAAATGTCGAAATAAACTTATATATGCACCAAGGCATTCCATTTCTTCATATATATATATATATATATATATATATATATATATTATATATATATGTGTGTGTGTTGTGTGTAGGTGAATGTCTGTGTATGTAAATATGTGAATGTGTACTCAAAGAATTAGGAATAGGGAAGGAAAACATTGATATTAAAAATATAATGAATTGAATCGATAATAGTCGATTAATTTCATCAATAATAACTTGAAAACTGATTTGTTGATTTCCTTATTTTTCGCCAAATGAAAAGTTGAAATAAACTGTTGTGTGATAAAAGATCGAAAGTGAAAGTGAAAGTAGAAAAAGAATAAATATCATAACAAATGTCGTCAGTGATTTCAGATAGGAAATTGTATTTTGCAAATTTCATAAACCCGATAGGACCATTAATAAAAGAAATGTGTCATTTCGCGAACTTATTTAACAGTTTGTAAATTAGCAGTCGAGAATGAAAAATATTTCATTAATGGCTTCCTTAATGAATTTCTGAACACGTTCAAACGAAAACGATATTCAATTATTTACCCGATTTTATATTATTTATATCAAAAATAAACAAAAATCATCATCAATCATCATCATCAACAGTAGCAGCAGCATAGTCATGCTGGCAGCATGAATATTCCATAAAAGTCTCTCGTCAACATCCCTATCTGTCATCGCCTCCGGTAGGTCTCCGCACGCATTCAGAATCTGCGCAGAGTTGATCGATGTAGGTCCTTGCTGGAGATCGACATCCGACGGGCCAATGAAGTAGGTTTCCATCGGTGAACGTTGCTTATTAATTCGTCCCCACTTCTCCAGCAGTGCCTTGTTTGTCACTCGGATGGTCCGTGTGATAGGGGGCAAGTGGCCGTACAGTGTGTTGTTTCAACATCTGTTTAATATCGCATGCAGTATTCATGTGTATCAATTGGACCCTAAACGAAGCGCCTAGAGAATAAGTCAGATTCCTATCTGGCTTATTCTCTAGTCGTCGTAGGGTCTAAGTAATGCAGCATATCAGTAAGCATTGATACAATAATAAATCATAATTACACTTACCACCCATCCATAAGAGTAGGATGTGACACAAGGTCAATTTCTCAAGTGGAGTTTAACAGTTTTGAATTCAGTTTTCCAACTCCTAGTGGTTGGCTAACCAGGTTAAAGAGCCAGTTAGCCCTGTTATTTTTCCATAGCTGGAAGGTATTAGGGCAGACTGAGCTCTTGGGTTAGGTAACCCGGCTAGAAAACGAAAACTCTAAATTCAAACCTTTCAAATTCCGGTTAGATAATTAACCTGTGTCACATCCTATTCGTGTGGAGTGGCTTGAAAATATGTATATCGTGAATAATAACAATGTATATATTTATAACAGCTCGCACGAGTAGGATGCAACACATGGTCAATTCTTAAGCGGGGTTTAACAGATTTGAAATTCAGAATTCGTTCTCCTAAACTGGTTACCTAGCCATGGTTAAAGAGTCTGCCCTGCTATTTACCTATAGCTGGAGAGAGAATGGTTTTATATCTCTTCCAAGGGTAGTAGCGCTTATGTGTAATGCAATCAGCTTCGTCTAGGAATTGAAATCGGTTCGACGAATTCATTTCCTACAACTCTAACCATTAGACACGCGCCTCCATATATATCCAGCATGTACAAATCTCTACTACTTTATCATCTTACGTATCTTGTGTATTTTTACAAGTTGAATGTTGAGTTGTAACTTTTGAGCTAAACGATTGTCGTCCATGACTGGTCATTACCTTTACTAGCAAATATATGCACCTCCGGGTGCAAGTATATAGTTTTAATGTAATAAAATTCATATTAGATTAGAAAGGCTAATGAAACTAAATAAGAACCGATAAGAATATTTGAAACAAGGGGGGTTAATCGAAAAATAGAAACACTGAAACTTACTCTTCCATCACTCTCGTCTTTCATTGTTATTTTTTCTAATTTAAGTATTTAGTTATAAGAGGAAGTAAGAATAAAATGACAGTTATTTTATCTTGTTAATGGATTTCAGTTAAATTCATTGAAGAGATTTTTGCTTATATTCATTAAAAATAAAACAAAACAGTTAGAATAATAATACTAAGCACATATTTATTAAATTCGATTTTTAATATTAATATGCAAATTAGCCTTCCCGTTCACACTGTAACCGCTATTTTGTTGTATATATAGAATATATTGCATGTTATCAGTACGTAGACATAGTTAACAGTATTAATATGTAAGACAATTTTATTAATAATTGAGATTTAGATAAAATAAAATCATTGAAAATGTGATGTAAATAACTAAGGGAATTGGGTGACTTGTATAGTAATATAGTTTCGGTTACAGACAGAAAAACGTCAATCTCCATTATAATAAGATGCTTTAAAGTCTCCCCTTGGGCTTACCTCGCTGTTAACATATTATTGAAACCCCAGCTGCTCTCCGTAATATTAGTTCTGCTTTTCTTATAAATCGACTCTCATAGAATATCCTTATTTTTGTTAATCACTGTACGTTGGTTGGATTTTACAGCCGAAGATGTTTTATTCTATTCATTCTTGATGGGGTACTCAAATTTTTTTAAACTCATTTTTTTTGGATATACTTTTCAAACTTTTCTTCTATTTAACCCATAGATGGACCCTAACAGATACTACCAACCAGGACAAAGTGGACCTGGGAGTAATGATGATGAAGGATACTCCACATTCCCCAAACCTCCATAACTGGAACTTCAACATCAGATAGATTAATGTCATATACAGGACATTATAGACCCTCAGCTCCCATCTTCTAGCTTTTATATGATAAAAAGGACTGTGGGGTTGCCATAAGGGCAATGGATTGGGACAATCATATGGGTGCTAGGGCTTGGCATGACCAGCCGATTGCAGTGGGGGCCCCTGCCGACCACATGGTGACATGTGGAACTGCTTGAATTATGTCGTAAAGGTGTTCCTATAACAGGACTTTTTTTATCCCTTTATATATCGCTTTTGGTTAGGTTTTTTATTTGATTAATGCTGTATATTAAAAATTGCAATGTGCAAGGAGTGTGAAAAGTTCTCGGTCACAACCATAAAGTAAATAACATAGAGTCATCAAATGTACATGTTATTGCCACATATTTTTTCACGCTTAGGACGGGGGGGGTTCTAGTGGTGTAGGGACTAATGTGCGGACAACAACATCGTTGTATGCGAGTTCGAACTCCAGTCAGGCTATTACAATCGCTTTCGGACCAATGCCCTTGTAGAAAGGTATGATCCTTTCCCCCACGCTAGCCATAGGTTAAATAGTACGCCACTGCTGTTCTTCTACTAGAATAGCTTTGGCATTAGATAACCCACGAAGGTTGATATGCCATAAAAAGGCCCCAAAAAAAAAAAAAAAAAAAAACCCTCCCCCCACTTGGCACATTGTTTCTAAAGTTTCTTGCCCAGAAATAGAAGAACCTTTGTTGAAATCTTTTCAATACGTCTCGTATTAAATTTTTTTCAAAATTTTGATTAATAAACAAGAAAGCTGTGGGTCGGCAGATATTTCGTTTTTTATTTACATCATATTCAGCACCTCTAAATTCACTCCTATCGAATATCAACACATCGTGTCTTTTTGATGACGAGGCACCATTCTGGACTGGGAATGTAGTATTCCCTCATTGTTATTACTCCCAGGTCACTCTGGCATTACATGGTACGGTCCCATCATCATCAATCGGTTGATAGCACGGATTCTCTAACTCTCTGACTCTCTCTCTCATTTTTCTCCCTTATTTGTTTCTCTCTCTTTCTTCACACACACACACACTCACAATCCGTCCAATTGGCCATTGCTCTGTGGTAGTCCTATACACGGCATCCAGTGCCATACAGAGTTGACAGAGAAGAGAAGAAAAATAAAGGGGAGAAAGAATGAGAGGAGAGTCAGAGAGTTAAGAGAATCCGTGCTATCAACACGATTTGATGAGATGGGACCGTACCATGTAATGCAGAGTGGACTGGGGGTATTAACAATGAAGGGAAATACTTACATACTTCAGATTCAGAATGAACCTCGTCATCAAAAAGCACACGATGTGTTTTGAATATTCGATAGAGTGAATTTAGAGCGTCTAATATGATGTAATAAAAAACGAAATATCTGCCGACCCACAGCTATTTCTTGTTTATTAATCAATATTTTGAAAATAATTTAAATACGAACGTATGAAAAGTTTCAACCAAAGGTTCTTCTATTTCTGGGCAAGAAACTTTAGAAAACAATGTGCCAAGTGGGAAGGTTGTTTTTTTTTTTTTTGCTTAGATGGCATAATCAACCTTGCGTGGGTTATCTAATGCCAAAGCTATTTCTAGTAGAAGAACGCAGTGGTAACATTTAACCTATGGCTAGGGTGGGGGAAGGATCATCTTCTCAAGGTGCATTGGTCCGAGCGAATGTAATAGCCTGACTGAGTTCGAACTGGCATACAACGTTGTTGTTGTCCAGCACATTAGTCCCTACACCACTAGAACCCCCCCCGTCTAAGCGTGAAAAAATATGTGCAATAACATGTACATTTGATGACTCTATTGTTATTTACTTTATGGTGTGACCGATGAACTTTTCAGCACTTCCTTGCATCCATTGCGATTTTTTTCACATCATACCAGCATTAATCAAATAAAACTAACCGAAAGGCGATATATAAAGGGTATAAAAAAAGTCCTGTTATGGAACACCTTTCGCATAATTTCAAGCATGCTCCACATGCTTCACCATGTGGTCGCAGGGCCCCACTGATCAATCGGCTGGTCATAGCCAAGCCCTAGCACCATATGATTGTCCCAATCCTATTGCCCTTAGTGGCAACCACAGCTTTTTATCATAATAAAAGCTAGAAGATGGGAGCTGAGGGTCTTAATGTCTGTATATGAAATTAAAATCTATCTGATGTTGAAGTTCAGTTATGGAGGTTTGGGAATGTGGAGTATCCCTTCATCATAAATTACTCCAGGTCCACTTTGTCTGGTTGGGTAGTTACTGTTGGGTCCCCATCTATGGGTTAAATGAAGAAAAAGTTTGAAGAAGTATATCCAAAAAAATGAGTTTAAAAATTTGAGTACCTCAAGAATGAATAGAATAAACATCTTCGGCTGTAAAATCCAACCAACGTACAGGTGATTAACAAAAATAAGGATTTCTATGAGAGTCGATTTATAAGAAAGCAGAACTAATATTGGAGAGCAGCTGGGGATGTTTCCATATATATGTTAACAGCGAGTGTGAACAAGGGAGACTTTAAAAGCATCTTATTATAAATGGAGATTGTACGTTTTCTGTCTGTAACCGAACTATTATACTTAATAAGTCCAACAACCTTAGTTATTTTACATCACATTTTCAATGATTTTTTTATCTAAATCTCAATTATTAATAAAATGTCTTACATTATTAATACTGTTAACTATGTCTACGTACTGATAACATGCAATTATATTTATATATACAACAAAATAGCGGTTTACAGTGTGAACGGGAAGGCTAATTTGCATATTAATATTAAAAAATCGAATTTAATAAATATGTGCTTAGTATTATTGATTTCTAACTGTTTGGTTTTATTTTAATGAATATAAGCAAAAATCTCTTCAATGAATCTTAACTGAAATCCATTAACAAGATAAAATAACTGTCATTTTATTCTTTACTTCCTCTTATAACTAAATACTTTAAATTAGAAAAAAATACAATGAAAGACGAGAGTGATGGAAGAGTAAGTTTCAGTTTGTCTATTTTCGATTATACCCCTCTGTTTCAATATTCTTATCTGCATTCCTATTTAGTTTCATTAGCCTTTCTAATCTAATATGATATTTTTTTACATTAAAACTTATAATACTTGCACCCGGAGGGTGCATATATTTGCTAGTAAAGGTATGACAGTCATGGACGACAATCGGTTTTAGCTCAAAAAGTTAAACTCAAACATTCAACTTGTAAAAATACACAAGATACGTAAGATGATAAAGTAGTAGGAGATTTGTACATTGCTGGATATATATGGAGGCGCGTGGTCTAATGGTTAGAGTTGTAGGAAATGAATTCGTCGAACCCGATTCAATTCCTAGACGAAGCTGATTGCATATCACATAGCGCTACTACCCTTGGAAGAGATATAAAACCAATTCTCTCTCCAGCTATAGGTAATAGCAGGGCAGACTCTTTAACCATGGCTAGGTAACCAGTTTAGGAGAACGAAAATTCTGAATTCAAATCTGTTAAACCCCGCTTAAGAAATTGACCATGTGTTGCATCTACTCGTGCGGAGCTGTTGATAAATATATACATTGTTGTATTATTCACGATATACATATTTTCAAGCACTCCACACGAATAGGATGTGACACAAGGTTAATTATCTAACGGAATTTGAAAGGTTTGAATTTAGAGTTTTCGTTTTTCTAGCCGGGTTACCTAACAAGAGCTCAGTCTGCCCTAATATTTACCTTCCAGCTATGGGAAATAACAGGGCTAACTGGGCTTCTTAACCTTGGTTAGCCAACCAGTCTAGAGTTGGAAAACTGAATTCAAACCTGTTAAACTCCACTTGAGAATTGACCTTTGTGTCACATCCTACTCTTATGGATGGGTTGGTAAATGTGTATATTATGATTTATTATTTGTATCAATGCTACTGTATGGCTGCATTACTTAGAACCTAACGAAGCGACTAGAGAATAAGCAGATAGGAATCTGACTTATTCTCTAGGCGCTTCGTTGGGTCCAATTGATCTACACATGAATACTACATGCCCGATATTAAACAGATTGTGGAAACAACACACTGTACGGCCATTGCCCCTATCAACGACGATCCGAGTGAGACAGAAAAGGACTGCTGGAGAGTGGGGAGAATTAATACGCAACGTTCACCGAGGAACCTACTCATTGCCGTCGAGTCGATCTCCAGCAGGACCTACATCGATCAACTCTGCGCAGATTCTGATGTGTGCGGAGGTCTACGGAGGCGATGACGATAGGATGGTGACGGGAGACTTTTATGGATTATTCATCGCTGCAGCATGACTATGCTGCTGCTACTGGTTGATGATTATGATGATGGATGATTTTGTTTATTTTTGATATAATTAATATAAAATCGGGTAAATAAGTGTAATATCTTTTCGTTTGAACGTGTCAGAAATGCATTAAGGAGCCCATTAATTGAAATATTTTTCATTTCTCGACTGCTAATTACAAACTGTTAAATATAGTTCGCGAAATGCACATTTCTTTTATTAAGTGGTCCTATCGGGTTTATGAATTGCAATACATCATTTCCTATCTGAAAATCACTGACGACATTTGTTATTGAAATATTTTTTCTTTTTCTACTTTCAACTTTCACTTTCGATCTTTTTATCAACAACAGTTTTATTTCCAACTTTTTTTACATTTGGCTGAAATAAGGAAATCAACAAATCATTTTCAAGTTATTATTGATGAGAATTATCGACTATTTATCGATTCAATTCATATATTTTAATATCAAATGTTTTCCTTCCTAATCCTAATTCTTTGAGTACACATTCACATATTTACATAACAGACATTCACCTACACACAACCACACACACAATATATATAATATATACTATATATTATATATTAATATATATATATATATGAAGAATGGATGCCTTGTGCATATATAAAGTTTATTTCGACTTTCATTGCCCTTCAGTCCTGATTTTTTAATTAAGACCTCATACCCGGTTTCACTGTTATGATCTCCCTTTCCTAATTTTTTTTTCCCTTTATTTCATATTCCTCCTTCTGTATTTGTTTACACATTCGTTTAATTTATAATACTCCGTATATGTAAAATAATTACGTAATATCTTTATATGTACGTTTGGAGTTTTTCAATTTTACTTTGATAGGATTACAGGAACACTCGATATCCACAACACAATCACACAGAACCCACACAGATATATATAAGTGGGTTTCCGAAAATAAGACCTACCCTGTTAAAATATAGACGTAGCGTGATTTTTGAGGACGATTTTAATATAAGCTCAAAATAAGCCTTAATAGAGAGGGCAGCAACGGAAGAAATAAAGCCATGCTTCACTAATTAATACATATATTATATGATATAATATATATATTATTATCATATATCAAAGTTTAGGGTAGGAAGTTTGGCGCTTGGTAAACTGTCAGTTTCTCGCCAATGTAGCAACTCCACCTAATTTTAGATTATATGACTACCAATATATTGAGTCACGCTTTAAACATAGCAACTATACTTATAGATGATTTGTGATAATCCTAGCATATATCATCTACCCGAAAGGTGACCTCAATATACCAAGCAACACACGAACACACATACATCATAACACAACGCATATATGTTTGATATATATCATATATATAATATATATATATAACGTGTGTGTGTGTTGTGTGTGTGTCGTGTGTGTGTGTAATGTAGTATGTATTATGCCTGTGTGTGTGTTGTGATTAATAGCCTAGAAAATATACTGAAATCTTAAAGATTTTTTGAAAAACAAAAATTCAAAACCTTTGTGTAACTTCTTTTTATGATCTCTCTCTCTCTCTCTCATATATATATTATAATATATATATATATATATAATATATATGTAAACAAATATAGCTATTTGCAGCCGACAATATATGGGAGAATATGTGCTTAAGTGAAGTCAGACCTAATTTTTTGAAAGTTAATTCATTATGAATTAAATCCGCCTAATTTCAATTAATGAATTAACTTTCAAAAAAATTAGTCTGAATTCAATAAGCACAATCTCCATATTATATATATATATATATATTATATATATATATATTTTTAAGAATGGAATGAGTAACCATACTCGAGTTATTGCTCTACTTGTATGACGCACTTTGTATTTGGTTTTTTCGACTTGAACCTCTGGATATTGTGCGCGTTCCAAACGATCGTTCTTATACACGGTAAAGTTTAATACTTATACAGCTTATATATATATATATATATATTTATATAGTGGGGATTATGGGTATTAGAAAAAAGGCTACTGCATTTATATGAACTTTTCCCCTAAAAGCGACCCTCAAAAACACTCTGTAATCTACACGGTAACGTTCGAGCTCGGGGGCAGGGATTGGAATCTACCATATCAGACCAAAAGGCCTACCTTCCCTATCAGTCGAAAAAGGTAGGTCTTGGGCCTAGCTGGCACTGAACGAGATCTATCGGGGAATTCTAGGCGATGTGCAGCCCATAAAATAACAGAAATCAAATGACCAGTAAGCTCAGATAACCTGTAATAGGAGGTATAGGAAGTGATGATTAAATTATTTGTGACTACTTTAGTCAGGCGTTTGTTTATTTAGGTTGTTATGTGTCACCCCAAATCTGTCCATTTTATTCAATGGAGATGGTTTAGCTCAATGTTAAATAATTTAGAGTCTGTGTTTGGAGATGTTGTTATTCATTTATCTTCGTGAGTTTCTATCTCGCTTTGATAATGTCCCACATAGTTCTTTCTTTTTGATTCTTTATTTTTCTGATGTTGAACTTTATCTATCTATCTTCTATCAAGTAAAATGGTATAATCTGCTCTACAAACGTATGAGCAATGTTATATTCTTTAAGTAGACCGACTTATTCGGTTAATATTTTATGACAGTTCCGAAGTTGGGATTCACTGCTATTGTATCTCCTCGTTACAGTCACCCTCTCTTTTTCCCTCTCTCTCCCTATATATACTATATATATATTATTACCAACCCCTCTCACACGAAACAGTGATGGGACGATATGCACAGACGTCAATTCTATTAAACGCGTGTCAGATTTTGATTTCAAGTTTTCCTTCTCAGGTTAAAGAACGGGCCCACTCTACCTTCTATTACGCAATAGCTGGAGAGAAATAGCTTGGATTCAAAACTGTTTCCCAACAAGGGTATTAATGCTATATGAATGCAACTATTATATATATGATATATATATATAATATATAATTATATATATATACACGTAATCTAACAGTCACTAAATTGACCTGTAGATATACTTTATTTTATATAGGTATTTTTGTTCATCCATTTAATTAGTAACCACAATACTACCACTTGGAATAATTTAAGTTGATTTTATCAGTTGCTGCTGACCCTTTAAGATTTACTGCGGACTATAAGAAATGGCAAGGGATCAAAGAGTCATATAACCTTCCATCTTTTTACTACTACTGGTCAGAGAGGACTCGGAATTGTGCTGCTCCATTATTTAGGAACTTTTGTATAAGTCACATCATGTCTCCATTTCTTTCTTGTTTAATAGTAAATAATTAAATATATGAATTTTGTAAAAAATAAACAATTAAAATGGAAAACTTAGTTCTGATAACTTGAAATATATATTAAAGTAAAACAAACTATTTATGATATAATAATAGCGGGCATATGTTTATTAAAATTTGTTTTTAAAATGAGGATCATCTAAGATTTTACTGCTCAAATTTTGAGTGTATTTATTCTATGTTACGACGATTTTTAAGTTAATATGACGTAAGCAGTGACGCAGTTTCGGTTGCAGATAAATAGAGATAATTTCCATCATTAATAGATTAGATAGGAATTCTTAATATTAACTGTCCAACCTTTTAAGAAACAACTAAATATAAACGTAAATGAACGCCAATTTCTTACCTCTTGGCATAAAATAATCCTAGACTGGTTAACATGCATTAAAATAATTTAATCTCTTTTCTAGAGTGTGCCTGGATGGTTCTCTGGGATTTCGCTGTTTGATCTCTGACGTCCAGTGGCCGGAAGCACTAGACACAGGGTTCTGAGATAACGAGACCGTCATTGCATATTATTGCCATATTTACACTCTTTATTTTAATAAATAGGTGTTAATTACAGAAGTAAGTGGCGGCCAAACTACGTTGGTCTATATTAGCGATCAGATATTTTTTATACTAACATTCAATCTTTTACGATTTTTATGTGGCCATTTTAGGCTGCAAGTGAGAGCACTTCCAGTGGGGATCCCCATGTTCTTAGTGAAGAATCCTTGGTTGTACTTGAGTGTTAGCAGAATCCTTGGTTTGTTCTTTCGGTGTTCCTTCGTGATAATGTGAACCTTTGATTGTTCTTCGGTGTTTTCCTTTGTGATTAAGTAAGAAGCTTGATTGTTCTTCGGTGTTTCCTTTGTGATAGGTAGAATCCTTGTGTTCTCGGTTGCTGTCTGTCGTTCGTGCGAATAGTCAAATAACGGCCTTTCAAGATTAACTAACCACGGACAAGCCTGTTGGATTGGCTGGCTTTTAAGTCTAACCCGCTCCTACGCTAGAGTCTATAAGTTTAAGTGGTGAGCCACAACAACCTTAATATGTACCAAAGATAACCCATCAAGTATAAACAAATTCTTACAACCTGTTCAATCATTTGATCTACGAAAAAAGTGAATAAATGAAAAAGTGATTCCACAATTTACGATTCACGTGTTATGCAAGTCAAAGCGACTAGCTGTTGTATCCATACTATTAGTAATGACAGATGTACGTCGACCGCACATGTACATTTTACATATCGGCTGGGTTTAAAAGAATATCCGCAACTCTGCAGAAGGGTAAGGCACCCTGTTGGTCATGGGTGGCGACGCCAATGATGCTTAACAATAATTGGCCTTACTACATGTCTGTTGGAGAGGCCCCTCCGTCAATCAGCTGATCAAGTCAAGCCCTAGCTCTATAGGATTGTCTCAGCTCTATTGTCTCATGATAAGCCACTAACCTTCATTTATCATATATGGTGCTTGGAAGGTGGTGGCTGCGGTTCTTAGTGTCTCTGGGTATGGACGTTAAACTTCATCTAGAGGTGCGAGTTTTCTTAATTTTGGAGCTCTGGACTACACTTAATTGACATTATTCCATGCTCCTGTGAAAACTGGAGTTGGTAGTACCTGTTAGGGTTCGATTTGGGTTTAAATGGAAAAAATGAGGTTTTAAAAAATGGGTTTTAAAAATTGAGTTTAAAAGAAAAAATTGAATTACCCATCATGCATGAATGACAAAACGTCTTCAACATAAAATAACCCAACTAAGGGTTGACATGCGTAAATCTGCAAACCAACATTTACGTACATACGTATGATGGTGTATTCAATAGATTTACCATTAGATGAGTGAGTGAAAAAGAAAAAGAACATTCATGAAAATCATAATGAATCAAATCAGGGCGGATTTCTAAAGCCCACTGACACTTCGATCGTCATTTGTTTCCGGTGATTGGCAGCAGACAATGTTGCATTCTGGTAGATAAATATTCAGCAGCAGCAGCAGCAGCAGCAGCAGCAACAGTGGCAGCCATTTTGAGTCTAGTATCAGACGAAGGATTTTCCTCATTCTTTCCATGACACCCGAAACCTAAATTTGGCAGAGTGAGCTCTAGTCGATATCAGCCGGACAGCGAGGGAGTGCATCCCATTTTCGCTAGCGTTAGACACAGGGAGATTGTTTTTGCTGAGGTGGAGCTCCCCACTTTAACGCACAGATCGGATTACACAATCTTCTACTAATAATTGGCGGGGACCTATATCGAACCCAGAACCTTGCGATTCCAAGGTGGATGCTCTACTGACTGAGCTAAACCAGCCCATATATATATTATATATATATATATAATATATATATATTATATATATTTATAAACTCCGGCAGTGTAAAAGAACTCCGGCTCTATAATTTGCATTTACACAATACCAAAAAAATATATAAAATAAAGAAAGACCAAATCATATGCACCACCTGAAATAAACAAAAGAAAAAGAAAAAAACAACCGTAGAGTTGCCTAAGTTAAATATATAAAGTGATCAATACACTATTGTAGAGCCATAAATAATAAAGTAAGTCTAATGAGAAACTACATAGATAGTTTCTGACTCATTAAGCTTACTTTATTCTATCTATCTAATATATTATTATTTATTTATACACACACGCGCAACCACACCCACAAACACCTAAAAATGCACAATGCCTTTTTTCGATCTACACACACTCTCTTTACTCACACCGTAAAAGAGAATATTTGACGTCATATTTCAAACCGTCCACCTTTTCAGCGTCCTTTCTTCAGATTTCAAATTTTTGAAACAGACTGATAAACAAGGACTTCGCTCGCTTTTTCTCGTTGTTCTGTGATAAAAATTTTTATTTCACCTTCTTATACTAAAAATGCCCTGAAGATGATCTAATTAATAAATCGAAACACTGCAGCGTCGGCTAATAAACTTACCACTCAATTATTTTAACCTGTGTTTTTTCAATTTTCTTGATATACTACATACCGTCGATTCACTTCTATCTCTTCAACACAAACACACACACACACACACTCTATATATATTATATATATATATATATATATATATATATATATATATATATATATATATATATATATATGAGTAAGTAAACAACAACGTGTTTATTTTTATATGGCTTTTAAGCCGATAATTTTTGGAGGATATGTGCTTAATTGAAGTCGTACGTAATTTTGAAAATTATTAGTTAATAATTAATAAATTTAGCGGGCATATATGTTCAAATGTAAGGCTAAACGAATCGAGAAATGTACATTCAGGGATTGACATTTTCTCGATTCGGTTTAGCCTTACATTTGAAACATATATGCCCGCCTAAAATTCATTAATTTTAACTAATTAATTTTCAAAATTAGGTATGACTACAATTAAGCACATATCCTCCAAAGATATATATATATATATATATATATATATTAGGATGAGTTAGTAATTAATTATCAACGCCCATTTTATAGTGATGTCTCTTTACTTATTTGTCCCCTCTCTTGTCTCCTGGTTCTTTTTCTTTCAGAGTTTTTCCGTTAAATTGATCTCAGTGTCTCTGAATGTCTTTACTAGCGATTTAGTTAATTCCCATGTTTCTCAACGACATGTTACAATAACTGCAGACTTTACAGTAGATAAATTGCTATCTATAATTAATGTTTGTCAGCTGAAGACGGTATTACCAATGGTAGGCATGATAATCAGACGCTACATAATCTTCTACTCCATGTCGTCTTATTGACTGATCTTAACACCCACGTATTCTCACACACACACACACCACACATCTTTTAAAATGAGATTTGAAAAAGTTCTTCCACGCCTGTTTGATCAACTTTGTATCCGAGCATATTAATTTTCTAAGTGATGCTGATTCTTCTCGTGACACATGTTGGAAATATAGGCATGCAAAAACAATAACGTTATCTTCTAAATGAGATTTTCAAAAGTTCTTAGACCCCTGTTTATCAACTGTCAAACTATTAAAAATGATATCCCTAGTTGGATCCTTACTATACCGGATACACAGGAACAACAACCGAAAATGTTGAGTTAATAACTACCAAGATAGAAGAGGGACAGCAGTCCCGAAAATCAAATTTATTCAAATCTCTTAACTATATTATTACTAGATAAAGAACAAGAAAAAAACAAATATATTTAAGTTATTTCTTATTTTTCTTGTTTTATTTGTGTTTTTTTTTCATTTATTAGCATACACATTCTCTCTCTCTTTCTCTCTTCTCTCTCTCTCTTCTCTCTCTCCTCTCTCTCTCTATCTCTTCCTTGTGTTGAAATTGGTTTTATAACAACAACGCTAAATATTTGTGTAGATAGAAAAACTAGCGCTAAATGCTTGTATAGGGATTGGTTTTACAGCATATCAACCTTAGTTGTCAACCAGAGTATGTTGCAAGATGATAACGGTCGTTCAATTAAGGAACATGAGTATTAATGTTATAAATAATGAACATAGATTTGCCAGTACGCCAGATTCGAAAAGACAGTCCATTGAATGGAAACACACCGACTCCGTTAGAGAAACGTTTCAGGCACAGCGGTCAGTAGAAGGTCATGCTTACAACTGAAAGGACCATCATTATTCATTTCCACATATAAAAAACTGTAAACAGTGTTTCCTATTATCAACTCCTTAGCTAAGGAGGTCTTTAATCTTCGGAACATCTGTTCCTTGGTTTGCCTCATTATCCACCGCAGACATGGCCCATCCAGTGGACTGAGCTGTATCCCCCAATAGAATTTAGTGTATTAGTGACCCTGTCCATCCAGTGATGCTGCCCAGTATAAGGCAGCGGAGGTAGAAGCTATTTTAGCCGACGCTCTTGATCCCTACAATATGGTTTAAAGAGTGTTGTCTCTATTTGCAGAACATGACAGTCATTCGAACAAACAAACAGAATTATCCACCGGCAGACATGGCCCTCCAGTGGACTGAGCTGTCGTCCCAATAGAATTAGGTATTAGTGACCTGTCACCAGGTGATGCTGCCCAGTATAAGGCAGCGGAGGTAGAGCTTATTTAGCGACGCTCTTGATCCCTACAAATATGGTAAGAGTGTTTGTCCTATTGCAGAACATGACAGTCATCGTATCTCTTGCCAGATGAAAAGTTCACATTGAGAATGTCCTTGGGATTTTCCCATCATCCCCCGCAGACATGGCCCATCCAGTGGACTGAGCTGTGTCCCAATAGAATTAGTGTATTAGTGACCCTTCCATCCAGGTGATGCTGCCCAGTATATAGGCAACGGAGGTAGAACTATTTACCGACGCTCTTGAGCCTACAAATATGGTTAAGAGTGTTTGTCCTATTTGCAGAACATGACAGTCATTTGAACAAACAAACGTACGAACATTATTTTTTTATTATTTGAATCTTCTTCGTATGACAGAAAGTGGTGATGTGTTTACTGTCATCTATCCTCAAATGATTGCAAAAATAAATAAATAAATAAAGTAAAATGAAATCGATGGTTTAATTCAAAGAAAATACATGAGGAATACACTGTCAATTTGGGAATACACATCTGTGCAAAAGTAGACAGCTATGGCAACACATGGAAAAGAGTGGTCTTTCTGGTAGATTAGGTATCAACACTTTCTTCTTCATCATCATCATAAATCGTCAATTTCATTATCAGTTTCATTATTAAGGCGTGTTGAGACTGTACAGATTCCCTTGATTCTCTTCTCTCTCTCTCTCTCTCTCTCTCTCTTTCTCTCTCCAACCGTCCCGATCGGTATTCGCTCTTGTTAGTTCACTAGACGACATTCTATGAATGTGAGTTGTTTTTTCTGGTCAGCCAATAATGTTGTGCCTATGTGTAAAGAGCCAACAAGAGAACATCTCTTCTTCAGAGTGGTAGTACCTGTTAGGGTCCATCTATGGGTTAATAGAAAAAATATGTGTTTAAAAAATGTGTTTAAAATAAATGAGTTCCACAAATTTGAAATAGCCATCAAGAATGAGTAAACAAAAATGTACTGCGCATAAAAATAACCCAACAACGGTTGACATGCCGTAAAAATCCAACCAATCAACTAACCTACTTCTGATAAAGTGCACTGGTGAAAATCTTTAGAGAATCATTCTCGCAATTTCTTATCATCTAATACCCCCGGCAAAATTAATGGAATAGAACAACTAGCAGGACCTGTGGATATACCACCATGATAATTTGATATTACACTGTTTGATATGTTTCTTAAGAAGCTATTGCTAAATACTTCAATATGTTAATAGCAGTATTATAATCTTAACTACTCCTCACACATTTTCTTTTTTTTTTTCATCTTTTCATCATGTTCAATTGAAACAGATTAAGCTTTATCCTTTCCGCGCGCCTCACCCCCTAATTTTTCCCCTACTTTCTTTCTTTCTTATATATTTCTCTTAGATAACCTATTTCCTTTCTTCTTTATGGTAAAAAAGGAAGGTCCATTATTTATCTGAGAGTGACGAAACTCAAAAGAATAATAATTCGGTGGATAAGCAACAGCAGATAATCGGAATTTACATTTCTTCATGTTCGTCTTGGACGATTTAGACGGTCTCACTTTTAACCAGAAAATGTTGCAAGATCATAACGGTCGTACTTTTTAAGGAACACGAGTATTAATTAGAACAATTCGTAGATGTTTACCTCGGTGTTTCAGTAGCGTGCAGGAACTTTTGTCTGAATGCCGTTTAAATGACTAATATAAAGACGAATGTGTATAAGAAAACAAGTCAATTTCCCAAGTCATTCATGATTGGAGCTTGTGTCATTAAAAGGACATGGGGAGGGAGAAGGTAACAATAATTACCTCAATAGTCAAGCATGTCTATATTGAAAATTTCAATAATTTTCTCATTTCATTGATAGAAAATTGGTTTGTGTGATGAAGTTATTTTTCAACACGATAATACATCTCGTGACAGACCTAAGAGAATTAAAGCATTTTTCGGGAAAGGCATATAAGCAGTGTCTTAACTTACGAATTTTCGATTTCTTTTGCCTTGAACTAAAATTTGAGTTACGAGCCAGTTCAGATACGCTTATGTTAATAAGTTCACTAAAACATTAATTTTCCAAATTCATTACGACAAGAAAAAATAATATTAATAAAAAATAAGCATTAAAAACATTTTACAGCACATAATTCATTACATTCTATTTTGATTATGTTTTTTTAATACAATACAGTGTTATTTCCATTATTTAAAAACAAAACGTAACAAAATAAACTTAGGGTGTTTGTCTTTGTGGAGCATTTCCAATTTGTTTCAATGAAGGAAAATTGAGTTTGATTACGAAGAATGGTGGACAAATTTAAATCGTAAATCAAGGTAAGCAACTCTATCAAAAGTACAGATGTACTATTAAAACCACAAAACGTAAAAAAATTTGGGGTGTTTTAGAGGTGTGATGGGGTATGAAGGTTATTAATGAATATTGTCAGTTTATTTCAATAAGGAAACTTGATTTGATATTACGAGAAATCAAGTTACCAAACGGAAGAATTAAGTCGTAAGTCAAGGGTATTATTATAAAATCACTGACATGGCTGTTACAGTCCACATTTTAATCCAATTAAAATCTAAAGCTGTCATAAAAGCCGATGAGGGAATTCGATTTTTTTCCTTCATATATGGGTTACTATCTCACTCTCCCCCTCCTCTCTCTCTCTCTCTCTCTCTTATCTATATAGTATATAATATAGCCGTTTATAAATCGAATTGTTTAAAACTCATACTTAGTTCTCGTAGAAGCGCGAATCTTCCCAGGTGCTTATATAATATATATATATTATATATTATCTAATTATATATATATACTAGTATATAACGAGCAGTTCGGTGTGTATTGTATGTTAATGTCTGGCTAAAGTACGAAATACTACAATTTAAGGACAAAGTAAATTAATATCTATATATATATATAATATATGTATATATATACACATTAATGTCGGTTTGTTTTTTGGCCCCTTTTTGTGCAAAAGTTTTGTGAAGATTCATTCATATTCGAAATATCTTAGAATTTAAGATATACGTAGAAATAGCATTGAAATCTACTTAATTATGTCAAAAATTGGTAATCTCAAGTAGACAAGTCAATAACCGGGTATTTTTTGCCCTCCCTTCTAACGAGCTGACGCTGGTAGCCGCTTCTAGTAAGGCATAAAAAAGCGTTATTCAGTCACTTCATTTCCAGAATGTGTTATACTGCTGCAGTAAGAATATATTACATACCAAAATAAAGCAAGAACATAAAATTGAGGTTCCTTCAAACACCCCGAACACAGACCCGCCCGCACACACACACACACACACACACACACACACATCAGCAAAACTGAAAACTGCGTATAATTTTTAATCACACTGGAGTCTGTTAATTCTAGCAATTTCAATGTGTTCATATCCTAATCTATTTTATCTATGAACAGTCGTTTTATTATACTAGTATGTTGTATCCTCGTCAGTTAGTAATCATGTATGTATCCATCAGTCAGTTTATATGTATGTATGTATCATCAGTCATATTATTGTTCTGTATGTAATGTATGTATGTATGTATGTATCTTTTCATATATAGTCTATATATCTATTCTATCTATATATATGTGCGTGTGTGTGTGTCTGTGCGTGCGTTGTGTGTGTGTGTGTGTGATGTGTTCATATCTTATCGTATCTCAGTTTCATATATATATAGCTAGCTAGCTAGTTAAATATAGATTTTACTGAGTTTCAGTTCATATCCATCTAGATATATAGATAGTTATATTATAAACAAACAAGTAGATAAATAGAACAGTTATCAGATAGATACAACTGATAGAATTGAATAGTAATATGAACTACTTTGATGTATTATGTAATCGGTGTACTGTGGATGCATGTTTACTATATATATCATACATTTACCACCTCTACACGAGAAGAATGTGACCAGAATGTGCATCAACGTCAGATGTCATATAGCGAGTTTAACAGGTTTAAATTAAGTTTCCTTCTCCTAGATTGGTTACTTAGCAAAGTCAAAAGAGCCCAGTATATTCTACTATTTTATCCAAAGCTGGAGGAAGAGTTAGTTGGATTGCATCCTTTCGCCAGGGTATTATCCCATGTGGAAAGTGCCAACACATCGTCAGTTTGAACTCGGTGG
>CM042145.1:56738041-56755405 GCA_023376005.1 Doryteuthis pealeii | reverse complement strand
GTGGCGTTTGGTAAACACACACACAAACACAAGCACACACACACACCCTACCTATAGGGTATATATATATATACTATATATATACACAACATACATGCACACACACATGACACACACACCGATACAAACAAATAGCACGCGCGCGCACAGCAACACAGGCGTATGGTCATACCTGACAACAAACGCGCCGTCACAACACACAGCACATCGCATGTGCATAGCATACTACAAACAAATACGCGCGTGCACACACCACACACCACATGCATACATAACCTACAAACAAAACGCGCGGAGCGCACACACACACATCACACATGCATACATACCTAACAACAAAATACGCGCGGGCACCACCACACACACACACATTGCATATAATCCTACAAACATATTATCCGCGGCACTACACCACATCACACACATGCATCAACATACCCTACCCAACAATTACGCAGCGGATGCACACACACACACACACATGCATACATCCAACCTACAAAACAAATACTCGCCGGGCACACACACACAACAACATGATCAATACAATACCTACAAACAAGATACGCGCGCGGCGCGGCACACCACACACGACACGACACCAACGATACCTACTAAACAAATACGCGCTACGCATCCACACAGACCTATCATATCATCCATACATTACAAAATACGCGCGGCACACATCACGACACACATGCACTACAACCTACAACAAAAATTATACGCGCGGCGCACACACACACACACACACACACACACCATACCTAGCGAGAGAGCAAATACGCGCGTGCGCACAACCACACAGCACATACCTACAAAACAAATACGCGCGTGCGCACACACACACAACACCTAGCGAGTACAACATACATACATACAAATACGCGTGCGCACACCTATTGTACATTACAAACAAATTACACCGTGCGCGCGCGCGCACGCACATCAAACAAACAAATTACGACACACACATTATATAATTATATATATATAAACACACGATATACACATACATATATATATACATACATGCACATATGTATATTCACACAAAACACACACACCATATATATATACAAATCATATAACATACAACATTATTCACATACGCACGCACACACACATTATATCCATATAATATCACAACATAAACACACACACCATATATTATTATATATATATATATACTATATACATAGACGATTATAAACACATATCATATGTATTAATCATATACCACACCACACAAACACACACCTATATATAATCTAAATACAAATCAAATATACTACATACAAACACACACACACACACACACACACACATACATATATAACATAGTATATACACATAACACACCACACATAAACACAACAATACAAAATAATACATACACAACCATATATACACAATATATAACACTAAACACAACACATTAAAATGCCGACAAATCAAATACTATACACCTACACGCACGATATGCATTCACAAACCGTATCCACCTACTAGCATATATACTATACATACTAAACATATAGCGGAGAGCATTTCAATCTATTATCCATACTATCCCACTTCATCTAGCGCATATTAATAGATGAGAGCGATGACGAGAGAGAGAGCTGATCCACTAACAAGATTAACCGTCAAATCTGGCGATAGACAATCGACTCTAAACAGTGTAAACTGAATACGATTCTGAGATGCCGTAAAGACCAATGAAAAGGCAGGAATTATTTGGAGCCTCAGAAGGACCCTACAAAACCAAGCGCATATCAGGACTCAGAATGAGACTCACCAAAATGCATGGCTGTGACGTTCTGAATTCCCATAAATACCAGTTTTTATCTCTAGGACAACTGTGCAGTATGTTGCGTTGGCCAGTCACATTGGCTGCAACACTACCAATTGTTGACTGTACTCTAAAAAAAAAAATGACTTGACTTCAATGATATAACTATATATATAGTATCTATTTATACTATATTATTATAACCTATATATATATATTCACTCACATATATACCAATGCACATAAATTCTCCCTATCCACAATCTCTTAAACTAAATCCTCTGAGCTTCAACAGCACGTTAATCGTATCAATCTTTCCTCATACCAGCATCTATGCCTCACCTCTTCTATTCCCATCGTTGTGTCACAGCGGGTCCACATGATTGACTCGGCAAGTAGGTCTAGGTAGCAGAACTAATACCCTACCCACAGTGTACCGCCCGCATCCTTCAGCTATCTGCCTAAATAGTACCACTACTGTTTCATACAAGGACTCGCATTTGCCTTAACATAAAAAGTTGGTAGGGTGGCCTATTTGGTCTCAGCAGAAACAAGGCGGGCGTACTCTCCCCTTTCTCGCCTAACACTAGATCACGCGGAGTAATTCTACATGTGTGAAGAGGAGCGCCATACCACACCCCTACGTCAACTCCTTCACGTTACAGTCAGAAGGCTGTGCTACTCATACACTGAGTCGGGTGAGGCTGGAATCGAACCCCGGATTCAACTTATGGTTCGAGGTGCACGCCTCTACCAACGTGCTTAATAATCCACATAAAGGTTGAGTCATTTCATTAACAAAAACCAAATAAAATCGTTAAAAAATTATGGACAAGTCAGACTAAATCACCAGTTTCAATCGTTCCCATTTTAGAAAGGCAGCATAAGTAGTGACTTATAGAGTACTCACCTTTTTTTATTTGAATTTAATTTATGCATAATATTATATGAACTTACACACAGAGTGCTGTCTTTCTGAGAGTCAGACAAAAGTAGTAACAAAATCTTAATTTTTGAATATTGCACCTGCTTGTTATAATTTTAGAAAACCAGCGAAAGAATTTTTGAGCTTTTGCTTTACACAAAATTACAAATGATGCTCAAAAATGTGGAATTAGGTTATTTATTAACATTCCTAAAAAATGGAAAATTAAAAGAAAAAACAGGGTTTTTTTGTGATGTGAGGTTAGTCAGGTTATTAGCTGAAGGTTGGGGCGTTATGTTTAGGTATTAGTTATTTGAAATTGTTTATCATATTAAACATATATAGGCACACACTCACCACACATATAGATATAGATGAACTTGATATGCGTGTACATCTTAACAGGGAGATATTCCTATGTGTTGCGTAATAATTAGTATATATGTATATATATATTATATATACTATATTCCTATATCATACACACACACACATTCTCTTCCTCTGTGAACGTGTGTAATATAAAAGGATTTATTTGAATAGAATGAGTTCTAAAGTGAATTTTAGATATGAACATGAAATATTTGTAACCAGCCCGTAAGTGAAATTTGGTTTAGCAACGTGTCCGGTAGAAAACAAGACAACTGAATGCAATCCGGGTAAGATGAATCAATAATACTGGACACTGCTTGAGAAGGCAAGATGAAACTCAATAAGTGTACTTTCTCATAGGGCACCTTACGTATAAACATATCAGGTTATCAATCAAGCTAAAAAACTTACATCAACTAGCTCTGCACAAGTACTGATGCTTTTAAGAGATTGAAGGAGAAATGCGGTGATAAAGATTGGTCTGTGAGGTATCCTTACCTAAACAACGAACCCAGCAAGGTAAAACAAACAGGGCAAACCCTAAGAATTTTTAACAGAACAGGAGCTATAACGCTTAATGGAACGGCTGAAACACAGACTTTGCCCCTTAAGTTGCTCAACTGAAACAACAGGAAGATATTGCTCCCTTTTGCTTTGCCTGAAAGAACATAACAGCATTCTACCAAGAGGATGAATGATCCAAGCACAAATACAACCTAAAAACTGACACTGCTACAAAAACGTTTTACCCAAAAGATAGTGATTTATGTTCATTTAAAACTGTTACCTTACATGACTTCGACCAGTAATAATAATATCTCGGTTTAACAACTTGTTGCATACCGCGCACGAAAAACCTCCTTGAAATCTTATTATTCTCTTGTCCTTTTCCTTTTCCTCAGCTAAATATGGATACTTATTAATAATTGTCCCATAAGGTATTACCCATAAGTTATGAAATTAATTGCTTTTTATATATTTCTTACTAAATATTGGCTGCATGTCATTTTGTCAACATTGATTCATATGGTTCGGTTTGGTAAAGCAATATGTGACCATTGTAAAAATAACAGATTTAATTTACTTTAAATAGAAAAAAAATAGAGTTAATTAATTAGTTAAATGTCAAGTGTGTTGGAAAAGAAATGAAATGGATTTTTCTGAAGGCGTTATAACAGAATAGCTTATGGAAATGTAGATATTCTTGTTAGTTCTAAGATTTGATTATAATCAAATAATATCATTCGACTTGTTGTTTTGGGCAGAGAGTGAGTAATTCCTTGTAAAAGATGAAGTAAACAAGTGAACGATCTTTCTATTAAGTGGATAAGATATATATCACCTACTTACTAATTATACTATAATATACTAGATGATCTTTCCCGGACAACTTTATCTCCAGTGACCGAACACGATACATTACCATTTCTACTGTACTTACATAGTTTAAAATCACCGTCCCCGCATCAGCAGTCATGGCGAGGGGATAGATATCGGACTACTCAGCGTTCAGTCTGAGTTCGAACCCCTACCCAAGATCTATTGTGTCTATCGCCCACACTGAAGAGCATTAATCCCGCAGCACACATGTCTCTTCGGATGACTATTTATAATACTAGCGAATTACATATACAACCCTCCGGGTGCAAGTATGATATCATAAAATATCATATTAAATTAGAAAGTCTAAATAAACTAAATAAGATGCAGATAAAATTTGATTTGAACAGAGAGGGGTATAATCGCGAAAAAAAAACAGCTGCTAGCTTCTTCTCAATCACCCGTCTTTCTTGCCTAAATTTATCCTAAATTTAACTATTTATAAAATAAGAAAGTAAAAGAATAGAGATTACAGTTATTCTTTGTAATTGATTTTTAAAAAATTATTCCCAAGATTTTTGGCTCATATTCATTAAGATAAATCAAATTTAGAAATCAACAATACAAGCCAACATATTTATAAATCAAATTTTTAGCATATCAATAGCAATTAGCCTTCCCGTTCACACCAGTAAACGCTTTTGTGTACATATCAATACAGATGCATGTTATGAGTACGTAGATATACACAGCATTATTAATAAGTGAAAAAAAAATTATTAATAATTGCAGCGCTTAAGTTAAAATGATTTCATGGAGAATGTGAATGTATAATAATGGATAGTGACTTGAGTAGTGATTATAGTTTCGGTTACAACAAACAAACACATAGATCTCCATTATAATAGATTATATATAAGTATCAAAATCTATTAATACTATATATTATTAATATGGAGGCGTGTGGCGTAATTGGTTAGAGTCGTAGGAAATGGAGTCTCGATCAATTCCTATGATTGAAGCTGTTGCATTCACATGTTGCTAATAACCCCTTGAAGGATTGAATTCAATTCTTCCCCACCTATGGGTAAATAGCAGGACAGACTGAATCTTAACCATGGGGGTGAGATAACGAGTCTAGGGAGCAGGAAGAAATGTCTGGAATGTGAAAGCACTGCTTAAAGAAATTGACGTTGTATCACCATATCTGCTCGGTGGAGGGCGGTTGGCTGCGCTATATAATATATAGTAGTATGATATAAGTGGTGCAAAAGCCTTATTTGTCTACTATTCTTACCAAAATGCAAGCACACACCACCACATTAGCATAACGTACATGCTCTATTCGAAATTCAATTTTTAAAATGCACTGTGACTTAGGGTATCTCTCTTACTCACATTTATCACAGTGTTCACACACCACAACTATACTATACTCATATATATGTACTCAACACGAATAACACACCTTACAACATGATAGTATCACATCACCACACATAACAAGACGGCATCATGTGCGCACTACATACCACACAGATATACTATTATCATACAAGCCACGCACAGTGCTTATTACATACATAAGCATATACATACAAGGCATACACGATATATACCTCACACGCATTCCTAATATTAACACAAATGACACAGATCTATTCTCTAGCGCAACTTGTTTAGGGTCCATGTGGTGCAGCCGTACAGTAGTACTGCCACAAACACAGCTTGGAGAGTTGTTGCTTTCTTAAGCTATCAATCAGTGATTAGATTTCCACCACATCGATGATAATCGTCTGCAAACGACAGTTTATCCCTTTCCCGTTATACAGCCTTCAATATTGCTTTCTGGCGATGAGATATTCACTTACCTATACCTCGAACCTAGTCTCACTAATTAGGGCTTACCCTAGCCATGTGGAGACCTGCTCTCCTTTGCGTTCTAAAACCCACTCGAACTCGCTTCATCAGGGACTTCACATAGAGCACCAATGTTCTCTCTGCCTGCCTCTTCCAGGACATCTACACAAGCACCAGCAGTCGAATCCCGTAAGCACTATTATGGAGTGCGAGACTACGCTGTATGATTTAGCCCACTTCTTGCAAACATCCTGTACATTGCTCTTAATCACACACACACATACACACACTATCACACAACATCACACATATATATTATTATTATTATTACTATAATTATATATATATATACATTACATATGTGGATGTGATTTGCTATATAGGTATACTATATACTAAATTCAGCTTTAATAACTAACACTCACTAATCTTAATAACCCTCAATAAATAAATATTCGCTTCTAAATTGAAAGTGCAATAGATAAAAGAAAAAAAAAACTACAACACTCCACATCCTACATCCCTCGATGATGACTGACGAATACGGTTGAAAGCGCTGGCGTAAAGTAGTATGACAGGCCTTACCAGCTGGATCGCTGATTAAGTAAAAAGCACGACTAGAAAATCTAAAGATAAAGATCATGAAAAAAAGAATATCCGTGTTTTTAGACAGTTAATTGCCGTAGACAATAGACTTGCTGCCAAAATACACATAGTATATATAATTATATATATATATATATAATATATTATATATTATATGCTTGAAAGGATAAATAAACGGAACAGTTCAAGTGCACTGAAAATGGAACCAAATTGACTTTAACGTGTTTGCCAGAGTTCTTTCATGTACACATGTATTCTATGTATTATATTTTGATATAAAATAGAATAAATGATGATAATAGAAAATTATTAAATATTTAAGCATATATGAAAATGCGCCTCTTCAGCGGAAAATGTGATATTTAAAGTAAAATGGCTGAAAATAATAATAGGAATTACATGTGATACATGAACTAAACTCCTGCGTCGAACACGTGTTGCTAACTCAAGTTAAATCCATTTATAAACATCAACCATTTTCTTCCTTTATTATTCTTCCTATCAACTATCTCGTTCATTTCCATTTTCAACATACACACACACCGTATATATAGGTTATAATATATATAAACATCAATCCTCTCTCTGCATCTCACTAATCTCTCTTATTAACCATTATTTTCGTCTTCTCTTTTCCCACTTGCTTCGTCTTTCTACTGGTGGTCAGTCCTTCTATTTTTTTCCTTTCTATTTCAAAATGGCTGTTTATTCCTATTTACTGAAACATCTTGGCATAAGTTGTTGGGACCAAATATCCATTAGCGGAATTGAATGGCATTTCTTATTGATTAAATAGCAGCCGTTTGCTGGAATCGCGTCAGCTGGATCTTTAACTTGCCACCTTTTGTTTCTTAATGGTGAATATTCTGACCAAATCCAGTTGGGACGAACAGATGCAAAGAGATTCATAAATCATAATCGTTGGAAGGTGTCTGTGAGTGCAGGTTAGTGATACCTTGCCCCCACCCCACGGCACATCATTCTTTCTAGTACACATCTCAGTTTGCTTTACTTTTAAAAGTATCTATCAGATTGAGATTGAATATACGCTCATTGAGAAAGCTTGTCTTTCAATAGTTGGCATTCATCTGTCTACTATAGATGATGGCGTAGTGTGAAAAACAAAACACATGGAACTATATAGCCTGAGCAGGTAATATGGAGTATGAAGCTGTCGCCCAAACAGCAAGTCCCCTCTCTACGCTACTGTTGTGTCGCAACCGAATGGCAAAAAAAAATTCAGTTCTGGCACAAGATTGTGTCACAGGAAGTTGCTAGATTAGCGCTGAAGTTCAGCATCACACCACATTTAGGGATCCAGCCTCTGATTTCATCCTTCAATCCTACTCCCCTTAGCCTTCCTCCTCGGAATGAGGTATAGCTGCCTCGGCAGTGAAAGTTCTATAACAGACATTCCCTTGTCCAAATGGAGTTGCCATCCAAAGCTAAGAAGCCCCACCTACCCCATAGATAACTTAGCTGATAATAGTAAGTACTCCAATATGGATGGCTGTAGCTCCCCTGGATCATCTGACCTTTGACAACTCTTGTTTTTGTGATGGTCTAATCAAGCATTTAGAAATAAATTTAAATTTTGGATTAAATAACCCATAAGGAGTGATATGCCATTAAACTGTAGAATCAGCATATCATACTAACCTTTACAGGATAGTTGTAACTAGCATCCAGTTACCAGACAAAGGGACAGGCTCGTAAACAAATACTCACCCTTGTACTAACTCACAGCAGCCTAACCATGTATTGGCCCTACCTTTATGGAGCCTCCTACACTAAAACAAGCCAGCCAATCATGATCCAGGAATGAGCATGCGCCAATTACATGGAACAACCCAACCCTGTATACAAACCACCACCGCCAACACTGATCAGATTCACCTTAATACTGATCCCCTAATACGAAATTCTACACCTCGGAGATTCAACATCTTATATTACTTTCTGTCAAATACACATAACCTATACAACCTTACCTATTATCATTTACTTTCTACCTAGTAAACTGATACTTTTTACTTACCTTTAACACTTTTTGATCTATCCATTTCACTGCATATGACTGGACTATTAAAAGGAAAAATTTACAAAATATTCCCTGACAAATAGCTAATATATTAATTATTATTATTATTATTATTACTTATATTCATTATACTAAAGCTGAGTGAATATTTAATCTCCTAAAGGCTTTTTACTGATGAGTTTAATGACATAAAAAGTTAAAACTAAATTATTCCTTAGTTAGTTGATTGAGTTATCTTGAGAAAAATTCCATTTTAATGCTTCTAATTAATTCGTAATTTGCAATAAGTCAAAAACAGACCTGTCTTCTTACTTCACATTTCTGCTCTAACTTTCCTCCTCTCTATGGTATCTTGATTACTTCCTCATTATATATGTGTTTTTCTTTATGTGTGTGAAGAGAGAGAGAGATTGAGAGTTTGAACCGGATTTGCATGTTAAGTTTTATAAGCAGTCAACGCAGCTAATATCTTGGCCTTAATAAATTCAAATTACGTGAAACATTACCTTTTCTTAGAAATCTTACAAATATTTTAATGTGTTTTTTTTTTAAAGGCTTCATGTCGTATTTAATTTTTTAAACAATTCGTTTGCAAACTCACTTTTCCCTAATTCCAAGAGCTCAATGGGTGACCTAACAGGTCACATTTTATCGTATATATATATATTATTATATATATATATATATATATATATATATATAGAGAGGAGAGAGAGAGAGAGAGAAGCAGAGAAGGAATAGATGATATATAGAGTCATCCACAAACACCGTGTTTCAATGTATATTTACCAAACTCTACATATGCAGGATGCAATACAATTCTTAAGTGGAATTTAACACGATTTGAAAACAGAGTTCCTTCTGCTAGACTGTTTACCTGCCCAAGGATAAAAGCCCAGTCCACCCTACTATTACCATAGCTGGAGGAAATAGTGGATTGGCATTCCTTTCCCAATATAAAATTCTACATAAACAAAAAAATCAAACTATTGAATGAGCTCACATCTGATGCCTGACAAACTTGCCATCATGGAAATCTACCAACTTTCTTTCCATCCAAGATTTGGATTATCTTTTTATTCCATGCAATTAATGAAGCTAATTAGTTGTCCTCATAGCTATTATTGATAATCAATTCTTCAAACGTCAATAAGAATTAAGTATTACAGTATCTATGTATTAATACGCGTGTTCCTAAATCTTCCATCCGTTAGCATCCTGCCAACATCCTCTCGTTAAATTGACACCATCCAAATCGCTCAAGATGTAAGCAAACATGTAAATCCAAGTTATCTGCGGTCGTTTAATCACATATTTCTTATCTGTCTCATTTTATTTCACCAATTTTAAAATAAAATATTCCAAATTGTTTGTGTCGCTTAAATGCCCAATATAAAATTCAAAGGAATTGAAAAAAAAACGAAGTTACATGTTGTTTTATTGTTAATATTAAAAAGGTTTCAAGACTTCCTAAAATTAATAATTCTATTTAATAACAATCATTTAGTTTGCACACAGTTATATGGTTTCAAGTATTCCTATCTCATAATTTTCAAACAGTTACATGGTTTCAAATATTCCAATCTAATACTAATAATTTGTACTATATATCTATTTTGACCTATAGTTTAGACCCTAACAAGTACTACCCATCTGGATCAGAGTGGACCTGAGATAATAGCAATTGAAGGATATCTCTTCACTTCCAGAGATGCAGAAAAGTAGATTCACAATCAGATGCAGTTTACTGCATACCCTGTGAATAAATTATTAGTATTAGATTAGGAATACTTAATATAATAGTCAAAATTAGTAAAAATTAAGAATAGTTACTTGAAACTATAATTGCTTACTAAGGATTTCAATGATATTTGAAACTTATATAGATTACTACTATCAGAAATTTTTCCCTTTTTTTTTTTATCTGAATTTGTTTTAGATGATAAATTTAATCATTACTAGCTGAGCTACCAGCATTACCATGGATTTAAAAAGTTATATTGTCTATATTTATGTATAGATTAATAAATTATTATTTTGTATATTACTTGTTTTATTATCTTTTTTCTTTATGTATTCTTGTTTTTAAGTTGTTTATTTTCTATTATTCTTCTTGTTTGTATTTAAAAAAAAATTTTTTAACCCCTTCAGACAAAAGGGTGTGGATTTATGACTTTTGCTGGCTCAAACAATTCCCAAAATATAATTAACATAAAAAATATTACAATCAAATTTAACTGTTAATTTGAAACAAAAATTAGTGCAAACATAGAAAAAAAAACATATGCAACAATATCCTGTGTGGATAAAAGTTTTAATTTTCATTGGTGGAATGCTAGCCCAAATCTCAGCTTTATCATTATTTCTCTGAATTTTTGTCCAATTAGATACATGGCATAGTGGATATAGTATTGAGTTAATATAGTTTCTAAGGATATTATCTCTAAGCTGCAAGTTCAATCTTGATCAAGGGGACAGTAACATAGAAGAATTAACACTGCTTAACGCTTGTAGCCAGTCATAGTTAGAAGAATGAGAACAGTCTAGCCCCTTGGATTGAATAAAAGTTAGGTTCAAAGTTCGCGAAAACTGATTATGTCAAGAAGGTTCATGACTTCAAAATAAGGTTCCTGAGTCTGACAAGAAATACCTAAAGAAGCTGGAGGGCACATTGGCCGAAATGGTGTGCAGATAACCACTAAAGATATAGGTCAATAGTTCAAATACAATTTCTTTTATATATTCATTTATTTCTATCCTATCAAATCAGTCTGCTCTATAATTAATTCATTGCTGAAGCGCTCAAATATTACAAAAAATGAATGATAAATTATAAAACAACTCTTATTCTTAATTTACTAATGGTAATCTAAATATTAAAACAAATTTAAAAAAAAAGAAGATCTGACCTTATTTGCAATGAGAACAAAACAGTAATATTAGAAATCAATAACACCAAGTAATCATCTATTATAAACATGGTTGTTAAAACCAGTATGCAAATTATGCACGCCATATATTGGGTTGGTTTTGTTTGTGTTTTACGGCATATCAACCTCGGTGGTCATTTAATGCCGATAAAGTATTGAGATACAATTAAATTCTTAATGCATAAACATTTTTTATAAATAAATTTTTCTATTGTAACCCATAGATGGACACTAATAGTACTACCACTCCGGTCAGATGAATCAGGGAGCAATAGTGATGAAGAGGTGCTCCACATGCCCAAGCTCCCAAAACTGGAACCTCACCATCAATAGAGTTTAACGTCATTTCAGGACATGTAGACCTCAGTCACCGCTTCTAGCACCCATATGATAAAAGGGGATGGGGCTTGATTAAAAGGGATTGGCGTTGAAAATCATTAGGTGCTAGTGTTTGATGTAACCAGCCGATTATTGGAGGGGTCTCTCTGACTGCTCGTCTAGCCGAGATAGGACCAAAGTGGAGTATTGCAAGTCATGAACTGGCTCATCCACCTGGGCTTCTATCCTTAAGCATCACGGTTGCCACCCACGGCCAACAGGTGGCCCCATTAGGGGAAGTCTTACCCATCTGCAGATGGGCAGTCGGTGCATTCTAACCCCAGCCGACAGGCGGACACATAATTTATGAAAACATTTCTTAATGATATATAAACACACAATGCATGATTTTTAATATGGATTAATAATATGGCTGTTTTGAGGCAAATTTTTATCTCAGCTAGACCTTTATAGAGAGATTGTTTAATGAATAAAATGCAATTAAGATTAAAATAAGATATCAAACCATGAGAATATAAGTAAATAATAGGCATTATGATAAGATGTATAATAACATGAAATATTAAAAAAAAACATTTAAAATTCTGACCTATTTGTAATGGAAAACTTCTTGTCAACTCTGAACTTACCTGTAAAAGAAAAAAAGAAAAAAATTTAAACTTTGTACATGAACAGATATCTGAAATGTAGATCTACTACCCATGACAAAAATTTTGGAAAAGCAACTCAAGATGTTCAACTTGTTTTAATTTTATTTCTAGCAGAAAAAACTAATAACAGAAATTCAAAAATTCAATCTAGTTAAGGTATATTTATGCCAAAAAATGCTCAGCTATTAGATAAAAAATGTTTTCTTATCTGTTATAGTTTATTTACTGCTAGATAAATAAAATAAAAAACAAGTTGAACATCCTCTGAGTTTGCTTATTCCAAAATTTTTGTCCATGGTAGTAGACTACATTTTTCAGATATCTGTTCATTGTACAAAGTTTAAATTTCTTTTCTTTTTTCTTTTACAGTAAGTTTCAAGAAGTTGACAAGAAAGTTTCCATTACAAATAAGGTCAGATTTTTAAAAAATGTTTTTTTTAATATTTCATGTTATTAATAAATCTTATCATAATGCCCTTAGTTATTTACATTATATTCTCAATGGTTATTGAAATAATCATTATTTAATTCTTAATTGGCATTTTATTCATTAACAATCTCTCTATAAAGGTCTAGCTGAGATAAATTTGCCTCAAAACAGCCCATATTATTAATCCATTTAAAATCATGCATTGTGTGTTATATATCATTAAGAAATGTTTTCATAATATATGGTGTCCGCCCTGTCGGCTGGCGTTAGAATGCACCGACTGCACCTCTGCAGAGGGTAAGACTCCCCTAATGGGGCCACCTGTTCCGTGGGTGGCAACCCGTGATGCTTAAGGATAGAGCCCAGGTGGTGAGCAGTTCATGACTTGCAATACTCCACTTTGGCCCTATCTAAGCTAGAGGCAGTCAGAGAGACCCCCTCCAATCAATCGGCTGTCACATCAAGCACTAGCACCTATATGATTTTCCCAACGCAATCCCCTTTATCAAGCCCCAATCCCCTTTTATCATATGGGTGCTAGAAGGCGGTGACTGAGGGTCTACATGTCCTGAAATGACGTTAAACTCTATCTGATGGTGAGGTTCCAGTTTTGGAGGCTTGGGGAATGTGGAGCACCTCTTCATCACTATTGCTCCCTGATCCACTCTGACCCGGAGTGGTAGTACCTATTAGTGTCCCATCTATGGGTTAAATAGAAAAATTTATTTATAAAAAAAATGTATTATGCATTAAGAATTAATTTATCTCAATACTTTATCGGCATTAAATGACCCACCGAGGTTGATATGCCGTAAAACAAAACAAAACCAAACCAAATATATGGCGTGCATAATTTGCATACTGGTTTTAACAAAACCATGTTTAATAGATGATTACTTGGTGTTATTGATTTCTAATATTACTGTTTTGTTCTCATTGCAAATAAGGTCAGATCTTCTTTTTTTTTTAATTTGTTTTAATATTTTAGATACCATTAGTAAATTAAGAATAAGAGTTGTTTTATAATTTATCATTCATTTTTTGTAATATTTGAGCGCTTCAGCAATGAATAAATTATAGAGCAGACTGATTTGATAGGATAGAAAAAAAACTGAATATATAAAAGAAATTGTATTTGAACTATTGACCTAATCTTTAGTGTTATCTGCACACCATTTCGGCCAATGTGCCCTCCAGCCTTCTTTAGGTATTTCTTGTCAGACTCAGGAACCTTATCTTTGAAGTCATGAACCTTCTTGACATAATCAGTTTTCGCGGAACTTTGAACCTAACCTTTTATTCAATCCAAGGGGCTAGACTGTTCTCATTCTTCTAACTATGACTGGCTACAAGCGTTAAGCAGTGTTAATTATTCTATGTTACTGTCACCCTTGATCAAGATTGAACTTGCAGCTTAGAGATAACTATCACTTAGAACTATATTAACTCAATACCTATATCCACTATGCCATGTATCTAATTGGACAAAAATTCAGAGAAATAATGATAAAGCTGAGAATTTGGGGCTAGCAATTCCACCAATGAAAATTAAAACTTTTATCCACAAGGATATTGTTGCATATGTTTTTTTCTATGTTTGCACTAATTTTTGTTTCAAATTAACAGTTAAATTTTGATTGTAAATATTTTTTTATGTTAATTATATTTGGGAAATTGTTGAGACCAGCAAAGTTCAATAAAATCCACACCCTATTTTTGTCTGAAAGGGGTTAAAAAGATTTTTTTTTAAATACAAACAAGAAGAATAATAGAAAATAAACAACTTAAAAACAAGAATACATAAAGAAAAAAAGATAATAAAACAAGTATATACAAAAATAATAATTTATTAATCTATACATAAATATAGACAATATAACTTTTTAAATCCATGGTAATGCTGGGTAGCTCAGCTAGTAATGATTAAAATTTATCATCTAAAAACAAATTCAGAATAAAAAAAAAAAGGGAAAATATTTCTGATAGTAGTAATCTATATAAGTTTCAAATATCAAATTGAAATCCTTAGTAAGCAATTATAGTTTCAAGTAACTATTCTTAATTTTACTAATTTTGACTATTATATTCAAGTATTCCTATCTAATACTAATAATTTATTCACAGGGTATGGCAGTAAACTGCATCTGATTGTGAATCTACTTTTCTGCATCTCTGGGAAGTGAAGAGTCATCCTTCAATTGCTATTACTCTCAGGTCCACTCTGATCCAGATGGGTAGTACTTGTTAGGGTCTAAACTATAGGTCAAATAGATATATGTACAAATTATTAGTATTAGATTGGAATATTTGAAACCATGTAACTGTTTGAAAATTATGAGATAGGAATACTTGAAACCATATAACTGTGTGCAAACTAAATGATTGTTATTAAATAGAATTATTAATTTTAGGAAGTCTTGAAACCTTTTTAATATTACAAATAAAACAAACATGTAACTTCGTTTTTTTTTTCAATTCCTTTGAATTTTATATTGGGCATTTAAGCGACACAAGACAATTTGGAATATTTTATTTTAAAAATTGGGTGAAATAAAATGAGACAGATAAGAAATATGTGATTAAACGACCGCAGATAACTTGGATTTACATGTTTGCATTACATCTTGAACGATTTGGATGGTGTCAATTTAACGAGAGGATGTTGCAGGATGATAACGGATGGAAGATTTAGGAACACGCGTATTAATACATAGATACTGTAATACTTAATTCTTATTGACGTTTGAAGAATTGATTATCAATAATAGCTAATGAGGACAACTAATTAGCTTCATTAATTGCATGGAATAAAAAGATAAAATCCAAATCTTGGATGGAAAGAAAGTTGGTAGATTTCCATGATGCAAAGTTTTGTCAGCATCAGATGTGAGCTCATTCAATAGTTTGATTTATTTGTTTATGTAGAATTTTATATTGGGAAAGGAATGCAATCCAACTATTCTCCCTCCAGCTATGGGTAAATAGTAGGGTGGACTGGGCTCTTTATCCTTGGGCAGGTAACCAGTCTAGCAGAAGGAAAACTCTGTTTTCAAATCTGTTAAATTCCACTTAAGAATTGTATTGCATCCTGCATATGTAGAGGGTTTGGTAAATATACATTGAAACACGGTGTTTGTGGATGACTCTATATATCTATCTATCTCCTTCTCTCTCTCTCTCTCTCTCTCTCTCTCTATATATATATATATATATATATATATATATATATATATATACTAGATAAAATGTGACCTGTTAGGTCACCCATTGAGCTCTTGGAATTAGGGAAAAGTGAGTTTGCAAAACGAATTGATTTAAAAAAATTAAATACGACATGAGAATTTAAAAAAAAAACACATTAAAATCATTTTGTAAGATTTCTAAGAAAGGTAATGTTTCACGTAATTTGAATTTATTAAGAGCCAAGATATTAGCTGCGTTGACTGCTTATAAAACTTAACATGCAAATCCGGTTCAAACTCTCCAATCTCTCTCTCTCTCCACACACATAAAGAAACAAACATATATAATGAGGAAGTAATCAAGATACACATAGAGAGGAGGAAAGTTAGAGGCAGAATGTGAAGTAAGAGACAGGTCTGTTTTTGACTTAATTGCAAATTACGATTAATTAGAACCAATTAAAATGGAATTTTTCTCAAAGATAACTCAATCCTAAAACTAAGGAATAATTTAGTTTAACTTTTATGTCATTAAACTCATCAGTAAAAAAGCCTTTAGGAGATTAAATATTCACTCAGCTTTAGTATAATGATAATAATAATAATAATAATAATAATAATAATAATATATTAGCTTATTTGTCAGGGAATATTTTGTAAATTTTTCCTTTTAATAGTCCAGTCATATGCAGTGAATGGATAGATCAAAAAAAGGTTAAAGGTAAGTAAAAAGTATCAGTTACTAGGTAGAAAGTAAATGATAATAGGTAAAGGTTATAATAGGTTATGTGTATTTGACAGAAAGTAATATACAAGATGTTGAATCTCCGAGGTGTAGAATTTCGTATTAGGGGATCAGTATTAAGGTGAATCTGATCAGTGTTGGTAGGTGGTTTGTATACAGGGTTGGG
>CM042145.1:56730541-56733041 GCA_023376005.1 Doryteuthis pealeii | reverse complement strand
CTCCTGTCAGATCCTCTTAAAAGCATCCAGTACTTGTGCAGAGCTAGTTGATGTAGTTTTTTACTGATTGATACACACTGATATGTCTATACGTAGGTGCCCATATGAGAAGCTCACTTATGAGTTCATCCTTGCTTCTCCAGCAGTGTCCAGTATATATTGTTCATCTTACCCAGATCATTCAGCGTGTCTTGTTTGTCTTACCCGGACACGTTGCTAACCAAATTTCACTTACGGCTGTACCAAATATTTCAATGTTCACTATCTATTCACTTAGAACTCATTCTATCAAATAAATTCCTTTTATTATACACACGTCACAGGAGAAGAATGTGTGTGTGTGTAATATATAATATATATATATTTATATATACATATATATATATATACCAACACATAGAATATCATGTTAAGATGTACACGCATATCAATTCATCTATATCTATATGTGTGTGAGTGTGTGCCTATATCCATGTTTATATATAAACATTTTAAATAACTAATACACTAAACATAACGCCCCCACATTCACTAATAAACCATACTAAACCTCACATCACAAAAAAAACCCTGTTTTTTCTTTATTTTCCATTTTTAGAATGTTAGAATAAATACACCAATTCAACATTTTGAGCATCATTTGTAATTTTGTGTAAAGCAAAACGCAAAATTCTTCCCATGTTTTCTAAAATATATAAACACAGCAGGTGCAATTTCAAAAATTAAGATTTTGGTTTACTTTTGTCTGACTCTCACAAGACAACTCTGAATTTGATATTGAATCATAGCCTACATATATATTATCAAAATTAAATTCAAATAAAAAAAGGTGGCAGTACTCTATAATCAATACTTATCTGCCTTTCTAAAATGGGAACGATTAGAAACTGGTGATTTCAGTCTGACTTGTCCATAATTTTTAGATTTTATTTGGTTTTTGTTTAATGACATATCAACCTTTATGTGTTATTAGCACAGTTGGTAGAGCGTCCACCTCAGAACCATAAGTTTCCGGGTTCGATTCCAGCCCTCACCCACTCAGGTATGAGTAGCACAGCTTCTGACTGGTAACGTGAGGAGTTGACGGTAGGTATGGCGCTCCTCTTCACACATGTAGAATTATCTCCCTGATCTAGTGTTAGCGAAAAGGGGAGAGACGCGACCCGCATCCTCTCTAGCTATCTCCTAAATAGTACGCACTCTGTTCTTCTAGCAAGGATCGCTTTGGCCTTAACTAAAGTTTGGTAGAGTGGCCTATTTGTTGGTGGTCAGCCAGAAGCAAGGGGGGTCTCTCCCCTTTTCGCTAACACTAGATCAGGGGAGATAATTCTACATGTGTGAAGAGGAGCGCATACTACCGTCAACTCCTCACGTTACAGTCAGAAGCTGTGCTACTCATTACCCTGAGTGTTTGAGGGCTGGAAATCGACACGGAACCTTATGGTTCTGAGGTGGACGCTCTAACCAACTGTGCTAATACACATAAAGGTTGATTGTCAATTAACAAAACCATAAAATCTAAAAAATTAATGGACAAGTCAGACTGAAATCACCAAGTTTGCTAATCGTCCATTTTAGAAGGCAGATAAGTATTGATTATAGAGTACTGCCACCTTTTTTTATTTGAATTTAATTTTATAAATATATATGTAGGCTAATGATTCAATATCAAATTCAGAGGTTGTCATTGTGAAGAGTCAGACAAAGTAAACCAAAATCTTAATTTTTGAAATTGCACCTGCTGTGTTTATATATTTTAGACATGGAAGATTTTGCGTTTTGCTTTTAACACAAAATTACAAAAATGATGCTCAAAATGTTTGAATTGAGTGTATTTATTCTAACATTCTAAAAATGGAAAATAAAGAAAAACAGGGTTTTTTTTGTGAATGTGAGGTTAGTATGGTTTTATTTAGTGAATGTGGGGGCTTATGTTTTAGTGTATTAGTTATTTAAAATGTTTATATATAAAACATGGATATAGGCAAGCACACTCACACCATATAGATATGATGAAATTGAATATGCGGGTCATCTTATTACAGGTGATATTCTAATGTGTTGGTAAATAATAATATAATAATGTAATATATATATATAATATATATATATAATACACACACACACATTCTCTCTCTGTGACGTGTGTATAATAAAAGGATTTATTTGAAATAGAATGAGTTCTAAAGTGAATAGATAAAGTGAACCATTGAAATATTTGATGTAGCAGCCGTAAGTGAATTGGTTAGGCAACGTGTCCGGGTAAGACAAAAACAAGACAACGCCTGATGATCTGGGTAAGATGAACAATATATATCTTGGACACTGCTGAGAAGCAAGGATGAACTCATAAGTGAGCTCTGCATATTGGGCAACTACGTATAGACATATCAGTGTGTATCAATCAAGTAAAAAAACTACATCACTAGCTCTGCAACAAGTACTGGATGCTTTTTAAGAGGATCTGACAGGAGAAAATGGGTGATAAATGATGGGTGGG
>CM042145.1:56713479-56730441 GCA_023376005.1 Doryteuthis pealeii | reverse complement strand
CAGATCACCTGGAATGGACAGGTCCTAATACGCACTAATTCTACTTGGCGATACAAGCTCAGACCTCCCATGGATGGGCATGCATTCTGCCGTGGATAAGACGCGAACAAGGAACAGATCTGGTTCCGAGAAGATTAAAGACCTCCTTAGCAAGTAAGCGACGTTGATAAGTAGGAAACACTGTTTACAGTTGTTTCTATATTGGTGGGAATGATAATGATGGGTCCTCTTCGTTGTAAGGCTGACCTTCTTTACTGACCGCCGTGCCTGAACGTTTTCTCTACACGGAGTCCCGGTATTGTTCTCCATTCAATGGAACCTGTCTTGTCGAATCTGGTTTCGTACTGGCAAATCTAATGTTTCATCTATCTATTACATTAGATACTCATGTTCCTTCATGTGACGACCGTTATTCATCTTGCAAACCCAATTTAACTTTTAATTTTTTCTTAGTTGAGACCGACCAACTAAGCATTGACTATGCATGTTAAAACCAAATCCTATACAAGCATTTAGCGCTAGTTTTTTTCTTATCTACACAAACTATTTCAGCGTTGTTGTTATCAAACAGATTTCAAACAAGAGAGAGAGAGGAGAGGAGAGGAGAAGAGGAGAGAGAGAGGAGACCCAAAGAGATCGAGATTAAGAGAGACGAGAGAGAGAATGTCGATAATGCATAATAAAATCGAAAAAAAAAAACAACAAACATTCAAACAAGAAACAAGTATAGAAAATAAACTGTAAATATATTCTGTTTTTAAATCTTTTTTTATCTATATAATAAATATTAGTTAAGAAGAATTTGAATTAAATATTCTGAATTTTCTCGGACTGCTGTCTCGACTTTCTTAGTGGTAGTCATAACTCAACCATTTCATCGGTTTAGTTATTTCCCTGATGATCCGGGTGGTATAGTAAGGATAAGGAAACTCAACAGGGATATCATTATTTAATAGATTGACGTTGAATAAAACAGGGCTAATTAACTTTGAAAATCTCATTTAGAAGAAACGTTATGTGATTTTTGCATGCCTATCTATTCCAACACATCATCTCTGTGTCACGAAGAAGGAATCACGATCCACTTATAAAATTCAAATATAGCTCGCGATACCAAAGCCTGAATCAACAGGCGCTGGAAGAACTTTTTCAATCTCATTTTAACAGATGATGTGTAATCATAAAATGTGTGTGCTTGGTGTTGTGAATACGTGGGTGATTAGATCAGTCAATCAAGGACGACAATGAGCTAGGAAGATATATGTAGCGTGCTGAATTATCATGACCTACCATTGGTAATACCGTCTTTAGACTGCACAAACATTAATTATAGATAGCAATTATATCTACTAGTAAGTCTGCAAGTATGGTAACATGATCGTTGGAGAAAACATGGGAATTAACTAACATCGCTAGTAAGACATTTCAGAGACACTAGAGAATCAATTAACGGAAACTCCTGAAAGAAAAGAACAGGGAAGACAAGAGAGTGAGAACAATAAGTAAGAGACATCACTATAAATGGGGCAGTTGATAATTAATTTACTAACTCATCTAATGTATACTTATATATATATTATATCATAACATATATTTGAGGATACTGTGCTTAATTGTAGTCATACTAAATTTTGAATAATTAAATTAGGTTAGATAATTAATGAATTTATAGGCGGGCATATAGTTCAACATGTAAGGCTAAACCGAACATCGAGAAACAATGTCAAATCCTAGAATGTCAATTTTTTCTCGATTCGATTTAGCCTTACATTGAAATTATTGCCAGCCTAAAATTTATTTATTATTACTAATTAATTTTCAAAATTAGGTACCGACTTCAATAAGCACATATCTCCAAAAATTATCGCGTTAAAGCCATATTAAAAATAAACACCGATTGTTTGTTTACTTACCTCAATATATAGTAATATATACCTAGATATTATTACTATACACATCAGCTATATATATATATACTTATATATATACTATATATATATTATACGTGGTGAGTGTGTAGCTGGATGTGTCCGTGTCGGTGGCAAAGAGATAAGAAGTGAAATCCGACGGATAGTGTGTAATATCAGAAAATGTGAAAAACACAGGTCTTACAATAAGTTGAGTGGTAAGTTTATTAGCGACCGCTCTGCAGCCTTGTTTCAGATTTATTAATCTAGATCATCTTTTCAGGCACTTTGTTAGTATAAGTAACGGTGAATTAAATAAAAATTATTTATCACAGAACAACGAGAAAAGCGAGCATAGTCCTTGTTTATCAGTCTGTTGTAAACATTTGAAATCTGAAGGAAAGGACGCTGAAAAGGCTGGGACCGGTTTGAAATATGACGTCAAATTTCTCATTTTTACGGTAGTGAGATAGCAGAGTGTTGTATCGAAAAAAAAGGCATCTGTGCATTTTTTAGGTGTTTTTGCTGTGTGGTTGCGCAGTGTGTGATTAATAATAAATAAATAATATATAGACTAGATAGAATAAAGTAAGCTTAATGTAGTTCGAACTATACTTATGCTAGTTTCTTATTAGACTTACTTTTACCTTTATTTATTGGCTCTACATAAGTTGTATTTGATCACTTTTAGTATATTTAACTGGCAACTCTTTAACGGTTGTTTTTTCTTTTTTCTTTGTTTAATTTTCAGGGTGGTGCAATGATTTGGTCTCTTTCTTTATATTTATATATTGTTTGCTATTGTGTAAATGCAAATTAATAGAGCCGGGAAGTTTCTTTTTACACTGCACGGAGTTTTAAATATATATATATATTATATATATATATATTATATAAATTTATATATCATATTATGGCTGGTCTAGCTCAGTCAGTTAGAGATCACACCTTTGGAACGCAAGGTTCTGGGTTCGATTATAGGTCCCCGCCAATTATTAGTTAGCACAGATTGTGTATTCCGAGCGTGCGTTTAAAGTGAAGGGAGCTCCACCTCAGCAAAAACAAATCTCCTGGAGTCTAACGCTAGGCGAAAATGGATGCACTCCCTCTGGCTGTACCGAGGCTGAGATCGACTAGCAGCTCACTCCGCCAAATTGTACGGTTCTCGGGTGTCATGGAAAGAATGAAGAAAATCCTTCGTCTGGATACTAGACTCAAATGGCTTGCAGCTTTGCTGCTGCTGCTGCTGCTGCTGCTGCTGAAATATTATCTACCAGAATGCAACATTGTTCTGCTGCCAATCACCGGAAACAAAATTGACGATCGAAGTGTCTGTAGAAATCCGCCCTGATTGATTCATAATGATTTTTAGAATGTTCTTTTTCTTTTTTCACTCAACTCATTCTAATGGGTAAATCTATTGAATACACCATCATACGTATGTACGTAAATGTTTGGTTTGCAGGATTTTTTACGGCATGTCAACCCTAGTTGGGTTATTTTATGTTGAAGACGTTTTGTTCTATTCATGCATGATGGGTATTCAATTTTTTCTTTTAAACTCAAATTTATAAAACCCATTTTTTTAAACCTCATTTTTTCCTATTTAACCCATAGATCGAAACCCTCAACAGGTACTACCACTCCAGTTCACAGGAGCATGGGAATAATGTCAATTAGGTGTAGTCCAGAGCTCCAAAATTAGAACTCTCACCTCTAGATGAAGTTTAACGTCATACCAGGACACTAAGAACCGCAGCCACACCTTCCAGCACATATATGATAAAAAGGGTTAGTGGCTTATCATGGAGAGCAATAGAGCTGAGACAATCCTATAGGAGCTAGGGCTTGACTTGATCAGCTGATTGATCGGAGGGGCCTCTCCAACAGACATGTAGTAAGGGCCAAATTATTAAGCATCATTGGTCGCCACCCATGACCAACAGGTGGCCTTACCTTCTGCAGAGGTGTAGTCGGAGTTTTCTTTAACCCCAGCCGATATATGTAAATGTACATGTGCCGGTGACCGTCATCTGTCATTACTAATAATGGATACAACAGCTAGTCTGCTTTGATTGCATATACACGTGAATGTAGATTGTGTGAATCACTTTTTCATTTATTCACTTTTTGTTAGGAGTCATGATTTGACAGGTTGTAAGAATATTGGATTTATACTTGATGGTTATTTTGGTACATATAAGGTGTGTTGTGGCTCACCACTTAAACTTATAGACTCTGCGTGGGCGGGTAGACTAAAGCCAGCCAATCAACAGGCTGTCCGTGGTTAGTTAATCTTGAAAGCCGTTCATTTGCACGTATTCGCCACGGAACGAACAGATCAGCACCGAGGAACACAAGGATTCTACCTATCCACAAAGGAAACACCGAAGAACAATTCTAAATCACAAGGAAACACCGAGAACAATCAAGGATCTACTTATCACGAAGAAACACCGAAGACAACCAAGGATTCTCTAACACTGTACAACCAAGGATTCTTCACTAAGGAACATGGGGATCCCCACTGTAAAGTGCTCTCACTTGCAGCCTAAAAATGGCACAAAAAATCGTAAAAATGAATGTTAGTATAAAAAGATATCTGATCGCTAATATAAACAACGGTAGTTTGCCGCACTTACTTCTGTTAACACCTATTATAAAAGAGTGTAATATATGCATAGATATGCATTGGTGTTCGTTTTCCAACCCTGTGTCTAGTGGCTTCGGCCTGGATCGAGATCATGAAATCCCAGAACCATCACTCTAGAAAAGAGATTAATTTTAATGGCATGTTAACAGTCTAGGATTATTTTATGCCAAGAGGTAAGAAATTGCGTTCATTATAAAAGTTGAAAGGTTTTGGACAGTTAATATTAAGAATTCCTATCTAATCTAATTAATGATGGAGATTAGGTCTCTATTTATCTGCAACCGAACTGCGTCACTGCTTACTCATATTACTTAAAAATCGTCGTAACATAGAATAAATACACTCAAAATTTGAGCATGTAATATATAAAAAACAAATTTTTAATAAACATATGCCCGCTAATTATATATTCATAAATAGTTTGTAATATATATTTTCTACTTCCCATAATAGTTTTAAATTGGTTTTTTAATTTTATATATTTAATGATTTTACTTACTTAAACAAGAAAGAAATGGAGACATGATGTGACTTATACAAAGTTCCTAATAAATGGAAGCAGCACAATTCCCGAGTCCTCTCTGACCAGTAGTAGTGAAAGAGATGGGATTTTGATCCCCTTGCCCATTTCTTCCGCAGTAAATTTAAGGGTCCAGTCTAGAAATCAATAATTATTCCAAGTGGTAGTAGTACTTAAGATGATAAATAAAAAAAAAGTATATCTAACAGGTCAATAGAGATTACGTTATATATATATATATATATATATATATATATATATAATATATATTTGCATTCATATAGCATTAATACCTTGGGAAAGTTTGAATCCAACTATTTTTAAGTGTAGAGTGGGCTTTTTAACCTGAGAAGGGAAACTTTGAATTTCAAATCTGGTACACTGCGTTTAATAAATGACGTTGTGCCATATCCTGTTCGTGTGGAGGGGTTGGTATATATATATATATATATATATATGAGGGAGAGAGAGGGAAAGAGAGAGGGTGACTTAACGGAGAAGATAAAATATCGAGTGAATCGCAACTTCGACTGTCGATAAAATAATTAACCGAATAAGTCGGTCTACTTAAAGAATATAACATTGCTCAATACGTTTGTAGAGCAGATTATACCATTTTACTTGATAGATAGATAGATAGATAAAGTTCAACATCAGAAAATAAGAATCAAAAAGAAAGAACTATGTGGGACATTATCAAAGCGAGAATAGAAACTCACGAAGATAAATGAATAAAACATCTCCAAACACAGACTCTAAATTATGTTAACATTGAGCTAAACCATCTCCATTGAAATAAAATGGACAGATTTGGGGTGACACATAAACACCTAAATAAACAAATGCCTGACTAAAGTAGTCACAAATAATTTAATCATCACTTCCTATACCTCCTATTACAGGTTATCTGAGCTTACTGGTCGATTTGATTTCTGTTTTTTATGGGCTGCACCATCGCCTAGAATTCCCCGATAATCTCGTTAGTGCCAGCTAGGCCCAAGACCTACCTTTTTTCGACTATAGGGAAGGTAGGGCCTTTTGGATCTGATATGGTAGATTCCAATCTTGCCCCCGAGCTCGAACGTTACCGTGTAGATTACAGAGTGTTTTGAGGGTCGGCTTTTAGGGGGGAAAAGTTCATATTAAATGCAGTAGCTCTTTTTTTCTAATACCCATAAATCCCCACTATATATATATATATATATATATATATAATGTATATAAGTATTAACTTACCGGTGGGTATAAGAACGATCGTTGGAAGCGCACAATATCCAGAGGTTAAGGTTGCGAAAAAACAAATACAAAGTGCTCAATACAATGTAGAGCATAACTCGAGTAGGTTACTCATTTCCATTCTTAAAATATATATATTATATATATATATATATATATATATAATATGGGAGAATATGTGCTTAATTGAAGTCAGACCTAATTTTTTGAAAGTTAATTCATTAATGATTAATTAGGCGGGATTTAATCATTAATGAATTAACTTCAAAAAATTAGGTCTGACTTCAATTAAGCACATATTCTCCCATATATTTGTCGGCTTGCAAATAGCTATATTTTTATACATATATATATATATATATATATATATATATATATATATGAGAGAGAGAGAGAGAGATCATAAGAAAGAAGGTACACAAAATGGTTTGAATTTTGTTTTTTTCAAAAATCTTTCAGATTTCAGTATATTTCTCAGGCTTATTTAATCACACACACACACACGCATACATAATACATACATACACACACACAGACACCACACACACACACACACATATATATTATATATATATATATATATATATAAATATATGCGTGTGTGTATGGATGTATGTGTTCGTGTGTGTGCTTGTGTATATTGAGGTCACTTTCGGTAGATGATATATTGCTAGATATCCCAAATCATCCTAGTAAGTATAGTTTGCTATGTAAAGCGTGCTCAATATTATTGGTAGTGCATATATATCTAAATTAGGGTTGTACATTGGCGAGAAACTGACAGTTACCAAGCGCCATTAACTTCGCTACCCTAACTGATAATATATATATTATATATATATATATATATATATATATATATAATTGTGAAGAATGCTTATTTCTTCCGTCTGTCTGCCGCTCTCTATTAAGGCTTATTTTGGAGCTTATATTAAAATCGTCCTGAAAAATCACGCTACGTCTTATTTTACAGGTAGGTCTTATTTTCGGGGAAACTCCATATATATATCTGTGTGTGTCTGTGTGTGTGTGTGTGGTGTGGATATCGAGTGTTTCCTTGGTAATTCCTTAATTCAAGTAAAATTGAAAACTCAAACGTACATATAAAGATTTACGTATATATTTTTACATATACGGAGTATTATAAATAAACGAATGTGTAACAAATACGGAAGGAGGAATTTGAAATAAAGTGAAAAAAAATTAGGGAAAGGAGAAGATCATACCAGTGAAACCGGGTATGAGGTCTTAATAAAAATCAGACTGAAGAGGCAATGAAATGTCGAAATAAACTTATATATGCACCAAGGCATCCATTTCTTCATATATATATATATATATATATATATATATATATATATATATATGGTGTGTGTGGTGTAGGTGAATGTCTGTGTATGTAAATATGTGAATGTGTACTCAAAGAATTAGGATAGGGAAGGAAAACATTTGATATTAAAATATAATGAATTGAATCGATAATAGTCGATTAATTTCTCATCAATAATAACTTGAAAACTGATTTGTTGATTTCCTTATTTTCAGCCAAATGAAAAAGTTGAAATAAACTGCTGTGTGATAAAAGATCGAAAGTGAAAGTGAAAGTAGAAAAAGAATAAATATTTCAATAACAAATGTCGTCAGTGATTTCAGATAGGAAATTGTATTTGCAAATTTCATAAACCCGATAGGACCATTAATAAAAAAGAAATGTGTCATTTCGCGAACTTATTTAACAGTTTGTAAATTAGCAGTCGAGAAATGAAAAATATTTCATTAATGGGCTTCCTTAATGAATTTCTGACACGTTCAAACGAAAACGATATTCATTTATTTACCCGATTTTATATTATATTATATCAAAAATAAACAAAAATCATCATCATCATCATCATCAACAGTAGCAGCAGCATAGTCATGCTGGCAGCATGAATATATCCATAAAAGTCTCTCGTCAACCATCCCTATTGTCATCGCCTCCGGTAGGTCCTCCGCACAGCATTCAGAATCTGCGCAGAGTTGATCGATGTAGGTCCTTGCTGGGAGATCGACATCGACGGGCCAATGAGTAGGTTTCCATCGGTGAACGTTGCTTATTAATTCGTCCCCACTTCTCCAGCAGTGCCTTGTTTGTCTCACTCGGATGGTCCGTGTGATAGGGGGCAAGTGGCCGTACAGTGTGTTGTTTCCACAATCTGTTTAATATCGCATGCAGTATTCATGTGTAGCATCAATTGGACCCTAACAAAGCGCCTAGAGAATAAGTCAGATTCCTATCTGGCTTATTCTCTAGTCGCTTCGTTAGGGTCTAAGTGATGCAGCCATACAGTAGCATTGATACAAATAATAAATCATAATATACACATTTACCAACCCATCCATAAGAGTAGGATGTGACACAAGGTCAATTTCTCAAGTGGAGTTTAACAGGTTTGAATTCAGTTTTCCAACTCCTAGACTGGTTGGCTAACCAAGGTTAAAGAGCCCAGTTAGCCCTGTTATTTTCCCATAGCTGGAAGGTAAATATTAGGGCAGACTGAGCTCTTGGTTAGGTAACCCGGCTAGAAAAACGAAAACTCTAAATTTAAACCTTTCAAATTCCGGTTAGATAATTAACCTTGTGTCACATCCTATTCGTGTGGAGTGGCTTGAAAATATGTATATCGTGAATAATACAACAATGTATATATTTATCAACAGCTCCGCACGAGTAGGATGCAACACATGGTCAATTTCTTAAGCGGGGTTTAACAGATTTGAATTCAGAATTTTCGTTCTCCTAAACTGGTTACCTAGCCATGGTTAAAGAGTCTGCCCTGCTATTTACCTATAGCTGGAGAGAGAATTGGTTTTATATCTCTTCCAAGGGTAGTAGCGCTATGTGATATGCAATCAGCTTCGTCTAGGAATTGAAATCGGTTCGACGAATTCATTTCCTACAACTCTAACCATTAGACCACGCGCCTCCATAATGTATATCCAGCAATGTACAAATCTCCTACTACTTTATCATCTTACGTATCTTGTGTATTTTTACAAGTTGAATGTTTGAGTTGTAACTTTTGAGCTAAAACCGATTGTCGTCCATGACAGTCATTACCTTTACTTGCAAATATATGCACCCTCCGGGTGCAAGTATTTAAGTTTTAATGTAATAAAATATTGTATTAAATTAGAAAGGCTAATGAAACTAAATAAGAATACAGATATAAGAATATTTGAAACAGAGGGAGTATAATAAAAAATGGAACAACTGAAACTTACTCTTCCATCACTCTCGTCTTTCATTGTTATTTTTTCTAATTTAAGTATTTAGTTATAAGAGGAAGTAAAGAATAAAATGACAGTTATTTTATCTTGTTAATGGATTTCATTTAAGATTCATTGAAGGGATTTTTGCTTATATTCATTAAAATAAAACCAAACAGTTAGAAATCAATAATACTAAGCATATATTTATTAAATTCGATTTTTTTAATATTAATATGCAAATTAGCCTTCCCGTTCACACTGTAAACCGCTATTTTGTTGTATATATAAATATAATTGCATGTTATCTGTACGTAGACATAGTTAACAGCATTAATAATGTAAGACAATTTTATTAATAATTGAGATTTAGATAAAAATAAAATCATGGAGAATGTGATGTAAATAAATAAGGGAATTGTGACTTGTATAGTAATATAGTTTCGGTTACAGACAGAAAAACGCACAATCTCCATTATAATAAGATGCTTGTAAAGTCTCCCCTTGTTCACACTCGCTGTTAACATATTACTGGAAACATATGCTGCTCTCCGTAATATCACTTCGGCTTTTCTTATAAATCGACTCTCATAGAAATATCATTATTTTTGTTAATCACCTGTACGTTGGTTGGATTTTACAGCCGAAGATGTTTTATTCTATTCATTCTTGATGGGTACTCAAATTTTTTAAACTCAATTTTTTTGGATATACTTTTCAAACTTTTTCTTCTATTTAACCCATAGATGGGACCCTAACAGGTACTACCCAACCAGGACAAAGTGGACCTGGGAGTAATGATGATGAAGGGATACTCCACATTCCCCAAACCTCCATAACTGGAACTTCAACATCAGATAGATTTTAATGTCATATACAGGACATTAAGACCCTCAGCTCCCATCTTCTAGCTTTTATATGATAAAAAGGACTGGGGGTTGCCATAAGGGCAATAGGATTGGGACAATCATATGGGCGCTAGGGCTTGGCATGACCAGCCGGTTGATCAGTGGGGGCCCCTGCGACCACATGGTGAACATGTGGAGACTGCTTGAAATTATGTCGTAAAGGTGTTCCTATAACAGGATTTTTTAATACCCCTTTATATATCGCCTTTGGTTAGGTTTTTATTTGATTAATGCTGTATATTAAAAAATTGCAATGGCAAGGAAGTGCTGAAAAGTTCTCGGTCACACCATTAAGTAAATAACATAGAGTCATCAAATGTACATGTTATTGCACATATTTTCACGCTTAGGACGGGGGGGTTCTAGTGGTGTAGGGACTAATGTGCTGGACAACAACATCGTTGTATGCGAGTTCGAACTCCAGTCAGGCTATTACATTCGCTTTCGGACCAATGCCCTTGTAGAAAGGTATGATCCTCTTCCCCCCACCCTAGCCATAGGTTAAATAGTACCACTGCTGTTCTTCTACAAGAATAGCTTTGGCATTAGATAACCCACGAAGGTTGATATGCCATTAAGCAAAAAAAAAAAAAAAAAAAAAACCTTCCCACTTGGCACATTGTTTCTAAAGTTTCTTGCCCAGAAATAGAAGAATCTTTGGTTGAAATCTTTTCAATACGTCTCGTATTAAAATTATTTTCAAAATATTTGATTAATAAACAAGAAATAGCTGTGGGTCGGCAGATATTTCGTTTTTTATTTACATCATATTCAGAACCTCTAAATTCACTCCTATCGAATATTCAAAACACATCGTGTGCTTTTTGATGACGAGGTTACCATTCTGGAATTCTGGGAAGTGTAGTATTTCCCTTCATTGTTATTACTCCCAGGTCCACTCTGGCATTACATGGTACGGTCCCATCATCTCCCTTCTCTTTGTTCTCTCTCTCTCTCACACACACACACACTCACCATCCGTCCCAATCGGCCATTGCTCTGTGTAGGTCCTATACACGGCATCCAGTGTCCATACAGAGTTGATGAATGTAAGTTGTTTTCAGGTCGTTCAACACTGGTGTGTCCATGTGTAGGAGTCCACAGGAGAAAGTCGCTTAATAAGTTTGTTCAGAAATTATTCAGATTTGATAGGAACGTGTGCATAAAAAAGAAATTAAGAAATAACTACATACAAAATGTAAATATGAACGTATAATGAACCCGATTCCCTAACGTCTCGGCATAAAATAATCCCAGACTGATTGGCATGCCTTTAAAATCAATCAATAAATCAATTAAAAAATCGGCAAATTTTCTGATTTTAGTCAAACTATCAAAGAAAATGCCAAGTTTCTTGTAAACAAATTTTAAACTCAATATTTGTTTCCTGTGTCAGCGAATCTACCTTAATCAATTTAACTATGTTTTTCTTAATTAATGAAGAAGTAATTGAACTTTTTTCCGTTTCTAAAAAGATAATTCATTAGAGAAATATTTTCTGTTTACTTTTGTTAACACAAATTGTCTCGTTTTCATAACGGAAGTGTCATGGTTTTAATTTTATCACCTCCCTTGTTTTGACTCTCCGAAATCTAAAACTACTTTCATAAATAATTAAGTGGTCATTATCCAATATGGCTGACCAGTAACTCTAAATATCTGTATTCTTGTCTTGTGGTTAAAAAAAAAACATGTTTTCAGGAAACGTTATCTTTTGGGAATTTAAAAACAATAATAATAATTTAATCTATCTAATAATACTCGTGTTCCTTAATTATACGACTGTTATCATCTTGCAACGCCCTCTGGTTAAAAATCAGACCTAGATCCTAGTCGAAGAATTGGGGAGCTACTATCTATATATTAATACAGGTGTTCCTTAATATTCCGTCCGTTATCATCTTGCAACACCCTCTGGTTAAAAATCAGACCGTCTGAATCGTCCAAGAGGAAATGCAAAATTGTAAATCCTCATTACCTGGTGTTGCTTATCCACCGAATTCTTATTTCGTATGAGTGTCGTTACCTCAGTTAAATAATGGACCTTTCCTTTATAAAGAAAGAAGAAAACGGACATGCTACACAGAAAAATAAAATAAGAAAGAAAGAAAGTATGGGGAAATATAGAGATGGAGTGAGCATACGGAAGCGATAACGCTAATCTTTTTCAATCAAACATAATGAAAAGAAAGAAAGAAGGAAGGAAAGAAAAAACAGTGAAAGAGAATTAAATCAAGATTATTATAGTTTTTACATATTGAACTATTTAGCAATAGCTCTGAAGTAAACATATCAATTTTTTTTAAAGATTTGTATTGTCCCGTTGTTATTGCTGTTACTGTCTGCTGCAATCAATCTCTATTTACCCTTGTTTATATATTCCCCGAATCCTTGTATTATTTTCTTCCTAAAAAGTTTTGACGCCAATTTTAACTGATGGTCTTTCGCTAAAAACTGAGCGACAGAAAGTCTTCTCAGGTCTCCAGGACTCTCCGAAGTATTTTAACTGACTTTAACAGTGTTGTTGTCTGGATGTTCTCAATTCCTTCTCTCATCTCCAGCTCCCCTAGTTTATTTCTCAACCCTTTGGAGGGGGGGGGTCCTTCTAAGGACACCAAATATAATTGGTATCACCATTACTTTCATTAGTATTATCTGCGTTATTCGGACTATTGTCCTCATCTTCATTGTTATCTGTACAACGTTTCGCTCGATGTGCCCTCCGACCTTCCTCAGGTATTTCTTGTCGGACTCGGGAATCTTCTCGGACTCGGGAACCTATTTTCGGACTCGGGAACCTTCTTGTCGTAATCGGGAGTAATCACGAAACTCTGAACCTAACCCTTTATTCAGTCCACGGGGGTATCGTGTTCTCATTCCGCTAACCATAGCTGGGGTAGAGGCGTTATGGGATGAAGTTATGATAATAGATAGGGAAGAACATTGGAAGAGAAGATGCCTCAAAGAATCAGCTCATATGATAGGCTGTAATGGGCTCTTAAGTAGACGAGCATAAAAATAAACACAATATGGGAACCCATAATTAAAAAGGCTAGATTAGATTAGATAATTAAAAAAAAACACAATATGAGTCTAGATAAAAAAAATCATACATTAGTTAATAGGTAGATATTCTAACCAAAACAAGACATTAGGTTTATAAGTTCCCAAAATTCACAATGGATTGTCCAAATGGACACATGGCCTAGTGGATAAAGACAGTTCTATAGTGACAGATATCTCTGGACTGCAGGTTCAATCCTGGCCAAGGGCTGCAGTAACATAGAATAATAATTAACACAGCTTAACGCCTCTATCTAACTCTAATTATTTCACTATTTGTTTTTTATACCAGTTTAGGCTGATAAGCATTCACTGGAGTCTGAGTGACACCAAATCTACATAGGTCTCCTGGATTCTTCTGAGTATTCTAGTCGATTTCAACAATGCTGTTGTCTGGATGATCTCAATTCTTTCTCTGATTTCCAGCTCCTCTCGTCTGTTTTCCAAACTTTTGGGGACCATTACAAATGCACTAAGTACAATTGGTATCACTTTCACCCTCAATTTTTTTCCAATTCTCTAGCAAGATCCAGATATTTGTCTATCTTTTCGTGTTCTTCACCTTGGGGTCTGCCGGAACTGCAAAATCTACCAGTTGACAAGTTCTCTTTTTCTTGTTAATCAATACTAGGTCTGGTCTCCAAATGTTCTTATATTATCTGATTCGGTTGTCGTATTCCGACCATTGTTTTTCTTTCCTCCTTTTTCATCAGTAGCCTGGCACATTTTTCAATTCTAATTCCATTCCTATTTCCTGGCTGGATATTCTTATGGTTTGTACAAGTGTTTCCAGTTCTTTTTCATTTTTTGACAAAAATCTTTATATCATCATATACATAAGGTTGTTTATTTTTTCCCGTGAGTTGGTGAATTGTAGCCCCCTGTATATTTTCTAAGTATATAATTGAGTGGCATCATTGCTATAACAAATAGCAATGGCGATAATGAGTCTCATTGGAAAATGCTTCTTCTTCTTATTATTATTATTATTATGAAGGTTTTTCACACCGACATAAGCTGGTGGTTCACTGGAGGCTGGGTGACAGCATTATTATTATTATTATTATTATTATTATTTGAAGGATTAATTAAAATCTCATATCCCCCCACCCCGAAACAAGGGATGTTTGTGAAATAGGCGAAGCTTCGTTGTTTAACGAAAGTGGCGGTGATGTTGAAGTTAATGGCGATAGAAGTGGATTATCTGCGGATAATGGAAGAAGAGGACGAGAAGAGAGAGAGAGAGAGAGAGTCGAGTGTTAATGAGAATTTGTAGATTTTCCAAAAGAATGAAAGAGTCGACGATGCTGGCAAAACCGTAGATAAGGAAGAAATGCGCGTGTCACAATGCTAGAGGAAAATTTTGGGAGGGGGTGGTGGCTCTGATGTAAGAATGGTATCCATGGCAACGGTGACAAGTTAAAGAGAATGAGGGATAATACAACAATGGTGGCGGTGAGAGTGTCGACTTTGGTAAGATTCTTCATGTTAATGATAATATCGAAGATGATGCTGTTAATGATGGATTTGATAATACTGCAGTATTTATGACTACAATAATGCTGGTGGCTGTTATAATATCGATTTTGGTAACAAGGATGGTGAGGCTCAAGACAAGTGGAATTATATATACTTATAGGGAATAATGCTGACATTTAACCTAGCTAATCTCAGTTTAGTACAGGGCCTGAAGTATACCTAGTGAGGATCGAACTCATTACTCAGTTGCAGCGGATCTGCGGACAGATGATGATAATGTTGACTGGGTTCTAAGGGTACATAAGACGGTATAAATTCTAATATCACTTAGTGGCGAGTTTGATGGAGAAAAAGATGACGAAGAGGAAGAAAAACTCAATAATATTGATGGTGATGATGATGATGATGATGATGATGATAGTGGTGGGGGGTAAAGGACATTATGATGATTATTTCGATTACAATATTTAATTGATGATGATGATGATGATGATGTCGACTACAGTGTTTAATCGATGACGACGATGATGATGGTGATAGAGACGGTGTTAATCAAAAGGACAATGTGTAGATGTGAGAGACATCTGTAATGATCTTATTATAAAGATGACTGCCGCTACTGGAAACGCTGATGATGATGATAGGAATAACCGTTAAAAAGACGATGACGATGATGATGATTAGAATAACGGTAATAAATTAGGTAATGACAGTATTATCAATAATTGTAATTATAATGATGACTAGGGAGTTAAGGGAATAATTTATTAAAACAAGCAAAATAAGAAATGTAGATACTACTATAGACACACGACTGCCGCAGCTGATGCTGAAACAACAACAACAATAACAATAATAATAACAACAACAACAAATAATAATAATAACTAGCAGGACCTGTGAATATATCACAGAATGATAATTTAATCATTACAACGTTTGATATGTTTACTTTAGAGCTATTGCCAAATAGTTCAGTATGTTAAAAGTATAAAAATCTTGATTTAACTTTTCTTCCTTCTGTTAAGCTTTTCATTATGTTCAATTGAAACACATTAGCGTTATCGCTTCCACGCGCTCGTCCCTTTCTATATCTTTCCCCTACTCTCTTTCTTTCTTTCTTATTATATTTTTCTTTGTAGTATGTCCCTTTTCTTCCCTTTCTTTCTTTCTGATAAAAATGGAATAGTTCATTATTTAGCTGAGGTGATGACACTCATAAGAAATAAGAATTCGGCGGATAAGCAACTCAAGATAATTAGGATTTACATTTTTGCATCTCATTTTGGATGATTTGGATGGTCTGATTTTAAACCAGGGATGTGTTGCAAAATGCTAACGGTCGAAAAATTAAGGAATAAGAGTATTAATATATAGATATTAATTTGTCAACTAGTGGATTTTGGCTTTCCAGCTGATGAAAATAGAGAGAGGTGATAAAATAGACAAATATCAAAGAGCTGAAAAAGCTGTAGAACATGAAGGTGACGATGATATCCATTTTAGTTGGTGTCCTTGTAATGGCTCCCAAAAGCCTTGAAAAAAGTCCCTTTCAGGTTTGGTTGGGTTTGGTTTATTAGTTTAACAGCATATCAACTCCTTATGGGTTATTTCATTCCGAAATTTCACTCATTTTTAAATGTTTGGTTTAGTTTCTTTGTTTAATTGCATATCTACCTTGAGATATTATCTATCTATTAATACTGCAACACCCTCTTGTTAAAAATGTGACCGTCCTATGTAAATCCTGGTTATCTGGTGTCGCTTATCCGCTGGATTTTTATTTCTTATGAGTGTTGTCACCTCAGCTAAATAATGGACCATTCCGTTTTTATTATAAAGAAAGGGAAGAAAAAGGACATGCAACACAGAAAAATATAATACGAAAGAAAGAAAAAGAGTAGGAAAAAGATAGAGAGAGGGATGAGAACGCGAAAATAATAACGC
>CM042145.1:56610979-56708479 GCA_023376005.1 Doryteuthis pealeii | reverse complement strand
CCACTGTTTACTTATAATTATAGCAACAATAGTATCTATCTATCTATTTATCTATAGAAAGTTCTAATTAGTCGTAATTTGCAGTTAAGTTAAAAACTTACCCGTCTCTCGCTTGACATTCTGCATGTCACTTTCACCCTCTCTATGTATATCTTGATTACCTCCATGTATGTTAGTTTTTCAGTGTGGAGGCGGTATTGGAGAGCTATGAAAGATATTTGTATGTTATATTTCATAAACAGCCAACCGGGCCAACATCTTGGCTCTTAATGAAATCTTACAAAATGATTTTAACGTTTTTTTTTAAATTCTCCGGTCGTATTTATTTTTATTTAATTCGCTTTGCAAACTTACTTTTCCCTAATCCCAATTATCTACCCAGAGCTCAATGGGTGACCAAACGTTTTGTTTACTATATATATATATATATTACAACTCAAACAGAAAACATTGCATTTGGAATGTTTTATTTTCTTTCTATTTCTTGAGAAAATCCGTTGTACCATTATGCAATTGGCAAATTATTTGTTTGCAAGTCCACATTCGTGATAAACATGGTTTCTCTGTGGATATCTACGATTCCGAATATGCATTATGATTTTTTTCACATATTGTATTGCGCTTGCACCGAGTTAAAAATATATATAATATATATATATATATATATATATATATATATATACATCCATATTGAAAATGGCGTTGATAAGGTTCCTAAGTTATCAAAGAATTCTCTTTTTATCTCTTGGATTGACAACGCTCTGTTTTGTCGTGGACTTCTTTTCTCTTCGTGTTCCCTGCTAAAATTTCAGATTGCTTTCACAAAATTCGCTTCATTGCAAGCACTCTGAGTAACTAGGTATCGTTTCAAACATTTTTGCTTTGGTTTTTCCTCAATACATCAACATTTTTAACCTTTTGGGGTTTTTTTAATAATTTTTTTTATCTCTAACCTTTTTTTATTGAAAATTTTCGTTTGTTTTTTTAGTTCATTTCCACTCCCCCCTCTCTCTCTCTCTCTCTCTCTCTCTCTCTCTCTCTCTCTCTCTCTCTCTCTCTCTCTCGCTCGCTCGCTCGCTCGCTCGCTCGCGCTCGCTCGCTCGCTCGCGCTCGCTCGCTCTCATTGTCTGTCTCACTTCTTTGTCCTCCTTCTCCACTCATTATCCTTCTCTTTTTCTCCGCCCCCCTCTCTCTCTCTCTCTCTCTCTCTCTCTCTCTCTCTCTCTCTCTCTCTCGTATTAATACTGTCTCCATTATTTTATTCTTTTAATTTTTCTCACCAATTCGATTCTCATTTTCTTTCATTTTCATATTTATTCCTTCTTTTCTTTTTATATATTTTTTTAACCCTTTACTTTTTTGAGTTTCGTAATTCGGTTATATTTTTTGTACTTTTACCTTTTCTTTCTTTCTTTCTTTCTTTCTTTCTTTCTTTCTTTCTTCACATTATAATTTTTCTTTTTTCTTTTTCAACTCACTTCTCCCTCTTCTATTATCCATTTTATCTTTTTTTCCCGTCATTCAGTCTTTCTTTCTTTCTTTCTTTCTTTACATTATTATTTTTTCTTTCTTTCTTTTTCTTCTTCTATTTTATTTTTTTTAATTCTTTCTTCTTTTACTTTCCTTTCTTTTCATCATTCAGTTTTTCTTCTTTCTTTTCCCCCTCATCTATTTTCTTTTACTCCTATTTCTATTTCTTTCTTTCTCTCGTTATCTACTTTATTACTCTCCCAACATTCCCCCCCTCTCTCTCTCTCTTCTCTCTCTCTCTCTCTCTCTCTCTCTCTCTCTCTCTCTCTCTCTCGTCTCTCTCTCTTCTCGTCTCTTCTCTTAGTTTTGCTTCAACCATATTTGACCTACCACATTTACTCGAGTATAAATCGAATTTTGAAGACCTAATTTGTAGGCCGAAAAAAATATGGCGTCAGCCAACACATGAGAAGTAAATTTGTAAAGTTCAAATTCAGACAAAACGAAAAGAAACAGGAGCAGCCATTGATTTTTAAAAAATGAATTCCATCTATATATTAATGATCGTGTTCTTTAATTGTGCGACTGTTATCATCTTGCAACACCATCTGGTTAATGAGACCATCCAAATCAATCCAAGATGAAATTCAAAAACGTAAATCCTGATTATCTGGTGTTGATTATCCACCGAATTCTTATTCGCACTCTTTTTCTTTCTTTCCTTTTTTCATTGTATTCGATTGAAACAGATTAGCTTTATCACTTCTGTGTTCCCACCCCCTCTCTCTATCTTTCCCCTACTATCTTTCTTTCTTTCTTATTATATCTTTTCTTTGTAGCATGTCCTTTTCCTTCCTTTATGATAAAAACGGAATGGTCCATTATTTAACTGAGGTAACGACATTCATAAGAAATAATAATTTGGTAGATAAGCAACATCTGATAATCAGGATTTACATTTTTGCATTTCATCTTGGACGATTTGGACGGTCTCACTATTAACCTGAGGGTGTTGCAAGATGATAACGATCAGAAGATTAAGGAACAAGAGTATTAATATATAGACTAGCAGGACCTGTGGGTATACCACAGTATGATAATTTGTTTATTACAACGCTTGGTATGTTTACTTAAGAGCTATTGCGAATTATTCAATTTGTAAAAATATAATAATCTTGATTTAACTCTCTTTCTCACTCTTTCTTAAAAGGGGAGTTATAAAATATTTACATTGATTTGACCACAAAAAAATAACAAAAACACGACTGAGAATATATCTAAGTTGGGCCGGAAATTCGCATGATGCCGGCTCGCTAAAACATATCGTAAATTAAAGCAGGAGGCCGGGACGACATAAGAACAAAATTCTCAGATTTAGAATGTTTCATTTTTAGAATTGGGTGAAATAAAATGGAACAAATAAGAAATCTGCAATTAAGCGACACCATCTGAATTTACATTTTTGCGTTTCATCTTTAACAATTTGGACGGTCTTATTTTTAACCAACGGGTGTTGCAGGATGATAACGAACGGAAAATTTAGGAACACCAACTCTAGTATCATTACAATACTTTGTTTTCTTTCTCTTTTTTTTATCTTTACTTTCTGTCTTTTTTTTTTTTTTGTCTTCCTTTTTCTTTCTTTCTGACTGTCTCCGTTTCTTTCTTTTTTTATCCCGTTATGTCTCTCCATTCAACCGGTCGTTAGTTTTACTGCCCCCACCCCCACCCCGTTATTTACATCCGGTCATCATCGATCGCCTTTTCCTATCGACAACAACTCCTTTCCCGCCAAATACAAAAGGAATAGATTTTCTTTGTTCCCTTTACCACATTCCTCAACCGGATTTCTATCCTATCGCCCCCGATTCGATTTCTGATCCCATACCTGTAGCTCTCTCTCTCTCTCTCTCTCTCTCTCTCTCTCTCTCTCTCTCTCTCTCTCTCTCTCTCTCTCTCTCGCCTTTAGCCCAAACGGTACTGGACACGGTATATCTACAAACACTAACGCTGGACAATGTTTGTCAGGGCAGCAAAAGTTTAAGTTTGGACAAGTCAGAAGAACTGACCAACAGAACAAAATTAATTGAAAAAGTCCTCTGTACATCGCCCCCCCCACACACACACACACACCGCTGCAAGGTGACCTAATGTTGCCAAGGAGAATACAAAAACAGTTTTTTTTTTCCAATTGTATATATTTCACATGAACTGTTTCAGTGTTGTTTTTCTACTTATATATTTATTTATTTTGTGCAAGTAGCAATCCAGACGATGTTTAGTTATCTGACTAAACACACCACTGATAAAATAATCATCCTCTTCCTACGCATTTAAATACGTACGCCCCCTCCCCCCCCCATACATATATGTTGTGTATTTTGGCAGCAAGTTATTGTCTAAGCAGGTATTATTTAAGACCACTGAATATTTCTTCTTAACGATCTTTTTTCTTTATTTGTATTCTTTCTAGTCTTCAAGTGGTTTTTCGTAGATTGGGATCCAGTTGGTAGAGGAGCTGTCCCATACTTTTTACCCTAGCGCTTTCGACCATTTCGTTGGTCGTCATCGGGGGATTGTAGGTTGTAGTGTTTTCTTCCATTTGAACTTATTCATTCATGTATTTATTGTTTATTCAAAGGAGAGTCTATTATTATATTTTTGAGGGTTGCTAATAATAGTGTGTTAGTTATTGAAAATGTTTAATATATTATTGCCGGTGTTAAATGCTATTTTATTAATGTTAGGTTTGTTGGGGTTTTGTATACAAATTGCCTCAAGAATTTGTAGGTGTTTTTTATTGCTATTTCTATAAAGGATTTTAGTATTTTCAGTGAGTATTTTTCTTATGTTAGAGGATGTGAATTTGTCTATATGCTGTGTAATTATATGTTGTTTCATAGCGCTAGTATCAGAGAGGTGGTATGTAAAACGACGGAAGAGTGTTGTGGTAGTGTGACCAATGTCGGTATTAATATTTTATTTATTTTCTGTGCGGCACTCTTGAAATGGACAAGAAAATTTATACACTACATTGGTTTGGTATATATATATATATATATATATATATATATATATATATATATATATATATATATATATATATATAGAGAGAGAGAGAGAGAATGAGAGAGAGATAAAAGGATATGAAAACACACAATGCTGTTAAAATGAAAATATCTTATATCATATTCATTTTCATAACATTGTGTGTTTTCATATCCTTTTATCTATACTTATACCGTCGGATTCATTTCCTTTCTCTTAACACACACACACACACACATATATATATATATATGTGTGTGTGTGTGTGTGTACAGATATGAACAGACTGGGATAGACGCATATGGACAGACTCGGATAGATAGATAGATAGATAGATAGATGCATATGAACAAAATGAGATAGATAGATGTATAGGAATAAGTTTTTGGTTCTGTTCGTCTTTGTATCTTATCTCCAATAAATGTTGGTTCTTTCTTCTTGTGGGCTGGTAAGCTGAAATGGAATTTAAGGAACGAAAAGGAACGAAAGAGGAAAGAGACAAAGGCAAGAGGTAGTTTTATAACTTAGGCTTTATTGAACGGGGCATAGTCGTTTGTAGCGAGGGAACATGTCCCCTGGTTAGGAAACGACCACACCCAGTTGCGGCCTCAGTTCAAAATGACCGAGGTATCCTTTTTGAGGTAGGGAGTTAGTCCTTTTTGTCGGACATGCGCAAAGGGTTCTTCCGGTCAAAGCCCCATGGGAATTTGTTGTTTTATCTATTTATTCTTTTTTATTTGTTTAAATTTTAATCCCCACAGATGTAGATGCCCATGAACAGATACGTTCGCCACAAATAAATGTGAAAAATGATCGCAAGTATGGGGCATCAGGCGAGGATCAAACTCGCTATTCAGTAGTAATGGGTCTGTGAGACTAACTTGCTAAACATTACATCACGATGGGACGCCCTCGGCGAGTAACAAGAGTAATAAAAACAAAGAAAAAAATGCAATGAAACAATGATAAAATAAATAAATGATGATAAAATAGAGAAAGAAAGAATAAAGGATAAAAGAAATTTAAAAAAAACAAAGAAGGAAAGAAAGAAGAAAAGAAAGAAGGAAAGAAGGAAGAATACAAAAAAAAAAAAAACAAGGATAAAATAAACGAAGAAAGTGTTGTATTCCATCGTATATTTTGTTCAATAGTTCTGGGTAGCTCTGTTATAGTTGTAAGAAAGAAAGAAAGAAAGAAAGAAAAAAGGATTACGAACGAACTGGGAGAAAAGAAAAAAAGAAAGAAAGAAGGAAAGGAAGGAAGAAAGAGAAAATGGCTGAGAAAGAACGAACGAAAGAAAGGAAAAAAGAAAGGAAGAAAGAGAAAATTTTTGAAAAAGAATAAACGATTGAACGAAAGATAAAAAGAAAGAAAGAAGGATAACGAATGAACTGGTTTAAAAGAAAAAAGAAAGAAAGAAAAAAGAATAACGAATAAACTGAGATAAAAGAAAGAAAGAAAAAAGAAAGAAAGAAAGAAAGAAAGAAAAAGAAAAGAAAGAAAGAAAAGAATAACAGAAAGATAGAAAGAAAGAAGCAAGAAATCTAGAAAGAAACCAAGCCAAGAGAAAAAAAACATATTCATCCATCTATTTCTCTATTTTTCTTTGTGTGTGTGTGTGTGTGTCTTATTCACCCCCCAACCTCCACCCCGTTACTTAATCATCTCTTTCTTCTTTGCAATCTTCTCCAAAGTGAACACTAATATTATAACTTTTTCATTCTTTTCTTTTTATGACTTGAGCATCAAGGAGGTCGATTTGCCGTCGGGTCAAACATTTCGTTTTCATCAGAAAACATATTCTTATTAATAATGACACTGAAAATTTAATAAATCAGTCAAAGATAACTAAAAAAAGAGATTGGTACTTATTTGTTCGCGCCTTTTCTGTTGCCGGAAGCTAAGATCACATGACTTCTTCACTTTTCCAACACCTCTTTGTAATTCCACCATTTTGCTTTCTTCTCATATTCTTTTGTTTTGCACCGTTTCTTCTTTCTGAAACTTTTCTTCTTAAAGACTTTCGAACCGATCTTCATTCTCCAATGATAATAGTCGCCATTTTATCATATCTCATAATTCGCGGGTAGGGTGTGACACAAGGTCTCAATTATGGAGCATCTAGCGAGGATCGAACTCGCTATTCAGTAGGATCTGCGTGGTGTAATGTTTATCGTCAAAGGAAATACTCGGCGTTATGAGTTCAAATCTTGGTCGAGGCAGTTTGCATTTCCTATAGAGCTCATACTCGTGAGAAAAGTATAAATCTAATTATCCTCCCTCCAGCTATGGGTAAATAAAATCTCCAATATATATAGATTCCCCTAATTTGATTCATTTGTAAATATTTAATTGCAATGATAACTACATTAGCAATATTCAATTATCTTTTTTCGACTGCACTTCTACAGATGTAAGCTGTATCTAGTGGTGAGATTCCAATTCTGGAGCTCTGGAGAGTGTGAAGTACTCCTTCAATGCCATTACTCCCAGGTTCACTCTCGTAGTACCTGTTAGGGTCCCATTTATGGGTTAGATAGATCAAAAATGATTTTTTTTTTTAAGTGTTTAAAAAATGAGTTTAAAAAACAATTTAAATACTTGTCTTCGGTATAAAATAGCCCAACAGGAGTTTACACGCCGTAATATCTAACCAATCAATCAATCCACTGCCTTTTTAAAAATGTTACTTTTTTATTTGTCTATAATCATTTGTTGGCACACAGTTATATGGTATCAAGTATTCCTGTGTAATACAAATAATTTGCAAATAGTTGCATGGTTTCAAATATTCCTATCTAATACGGATAATTTCCGATAAAATCAAGATGGGACCCTAACAGGTACTACCACTCCGGGTCAGAGTTGATTGTTTGGTTGATTAGTTGGTTTGATTTTACGGCATGTCAACCCTTGTTGGGTTATTTTATGCCGAAGACGTTTTGTTTTATTCATTCTTGATGGGTACTGAAAAAAAATTTTAAACTCAAATTTTGTAAGCACGTTTTAAAACTCATTTTTTTTTCTATTTAACACATAGATGGGATTTTAACAGGTACTATCTCTCCGGGTAAAGGTGAACCTGGGAGTAATGGCGATGAAGGAGCACTCCACACTCGCCAGAGCTCCAGAACTTGAACTTCACCATTAGATGCAGTTTAAGGTTAAAGTAGTCCTGGGAGTAATAGCAATGAAGGTTAAAATAGGAACCCAACTGATTTCACATCTAGAAAACAATAATCTCATTCCAATGATTCAAATATTGTTTCTTATTAGGTTTTTTTTTTGGGGGGGGGTGTCTATTGTTTTAGTTTTTTAAAAGTAGTGAGAACGTAGTTTCCCCCATTTCATTCTTTTCTTAAATCTTTACTGAGCTAATCTATCAAGATTGTTCTGTAAACTTGTGAAGAAGTGATATTTCGATGGAACATGGTCTGAAGAATAAATAAGGTGTGAAATCTTTTTTCCCCAGAAGAGCTCTTCACTCTTTGTTTAAGACGTGATCGTTTCAGTGTTGAATTGTAGACTATCAGTCAATGGAACAGCACACCTTTGCAACTGATTGATCAAGTTGGGTCTCTTTTTCATTCACAACCGTGTTTAACCGCTCTAAAATGCTGGTAAAAGATTTCTACTTTAATTTTAACATTCATTTGTAACAACTAAGAACGGATTACGCCAACCGCAACCGATCAAATACCTTTTTTTTAATTATAGATAGTAAATGTTTTAAATACCAGGTGCTTTTTACAATATCACCATTTTTTCCTCAAGGAAAATACATGTCAGGTACCTAAACTTTGCCCCCACCTCAATCCGGGGGAAGATCTATTTTGTATTGTGCTTATTCGCTTTCACTAAGCCATTGTCTGCGCCGATTTATGTTCTTGTAAAATATACATCTGTTTTATAACAAATCTATCCAAAAATTGGACTCATGGCGTAGTAGATATAGGCGTTGAGTTAATACATTTCTAAGTGAAAGTTATCTCTAGGCTACGGGTTCAATCCTGGTCAAGGGTGACAGTAACATAGAATTATTAACATAGCTTAACACTTGTATCTGGTCATGATTAACAGAATGAGAACAGTCTACACCCGTGGATTAAATAAAGGGTTAGGTTCAAAGTTCCGTGAAAGCTCCCGATTACGACATGAAGGCTCCCGAGTTCGACAAGACGGTTCCTGAGTCCGACAAGAAATACCTGAAGAAGAGCGGAGGGCACATAGGCCGAAACGTTGTGCAGATAATAATGAAAATGAAGATAATGAATAATCCAAATAATCCAAAATTTCCATTGCAGCATTAATTTCATAAAAAAAAACTCAACCGGAAAGTTGGAATATGTACCAAAATACGAAACTAAAACCGGAAGTTGGAAATTATTACTGAAGAAATAGTTTGAATCCATGTTTGCTGTCTGGTGAGAAATCTGAACTCGGCTTAATAACAATATTTCAAGAATATCGGTAAACTAAAAAATGCTTAATGTGCAATATAATTTTTTGCATAACGATACAGGACTTTGAAGGAATGCATTTTCATAAACTTTATACCGACAGGACAAAGGACAAAATAATTAAATTTCGGACCTTTCCTCTGTATACGAGATATCTGGCAACTCTACAAATAACGAGGTATCAAAATTGAACTTTTTCTCCGGTTGGCTTTTGGCCATACTCAACTCTGTGATTATCGAGAAAACACAATACACTGACATCTGCAGTGTATTGCAAACAGAGAGAGAAAAAAAGTAAGTGTTTTCTTTTATGATTCCTCACCCCCCAAAAATTGGTGTATGTGTAAAGAATAATTCAATAAAGGATATTTCTGATGTAATGTACAAACGAATTATATAGAAACTAGAAACGGCTACCCAGCATCACCTGGGTTGAGTGGGGGTGCAAAGAAGGTGGTGTAAGTTAATCACTCATATTATTATTATGTATGTTTTAAATTTTAGATATCTTCGTAAATATAAATCAAATATTCTTAATTTTTGCACAAAAAGCAAAAACTGGTAATATTTAATGTATATATTCTTTATTTTCGTAGTTTCATCCGGACATACATGCACACCAACTGTTCCCTATATTATATAGGGGACAGTTGGTGTGTATGTATGTCCGGATGAAACTATATATTGTATACCAGAAGCAGCTACGTTGCCTAGTGTATTGATTTGTTTACTTTGAGATTTACAAATGACCGGCATTTCTAAGTAGAATTTCAATACAATTTCTATGTATATTTCAATTTTTAGATATCTTCGAATATAAATCAAATCTTCATCATTTTTTGCACAAAAAAAGAACCGGTGATATATATATATATATATATTGTCGTTAATTGTTTTATTTTGGTAGTTTCATCCGGAAATACATACATATACACCAATTGCCCTTTATATATGTACTAGAAGCGGCTACTCGGCGTATCCTAGGTAAAGGGGGAGCAAAAAAAATATATTATCACTGAATCACCAGTTGGATCCTCGCATGATAACCTATTAAAATACCTAGGTACAAAAGATCTTGCGTTGATCCGGTCTTGTGGGCAGTCAAAAAAAACAAAAAAAGACAAGTAAATAATCGGACCATTAATTGATTTTTCATAGAATTTTTAAAAACCTCTAGCCATAACTTGTTTTTGGCTACGTTAAATTTCAATTGATTTAACGGTGCAAAAATGTAAACATTGTTTTCGTTTATAATTTTCATTATTTCCATAAGCTGAATTTTTTAAAAAATCATCAGGAGTTTTTGTTATGTTGCTTCCTTTGAATAGACAAAAATTTTCAAAATGATATTAACCTTTATGCAACTTTCATTGTGTTAAATATAAGGGAGGGGTAAATTTCACAGGGAAAATAGGTGGTAGCTACTGAACAGACGCTAATTCTAAACAATCATTTTCAATAAAATAGTCCGATTTTGTGAGATCTGTACACTTCAATGTTTTCTCTCGGTTAGAAAGATTTATCATCAAGCTAGAGAAAGAACAAATTAAGTACGAACAATAAATGAATAATAATTGTTGGTTAGTTGGGTTTTACGACATACCAACCCTTGTTGGGTTATTTTATGTCGAGGACGTTTTTTGTTTTATTTACTCTTTATGGGTACTCAATTTTCTTTTTAAACACTTTTTCAAAACTCATTTTTTCTATTCAACGCATTTAACCCTAACAGTTACTACCACTCTGGGTCAGAGTGGACAATGGAAGCAATGGTGATGAAGGGATACTCCACATTCCACAGAGCTCCAGAATTGGAACTTAACCATCAGATTGAGTTCAATGTCATATTCAGGATACTAAGACCCTCAGCCACAGCTTTCTAGCACATATATGATAAAAAGGGTTCGTTGTTTGCCATAAGGGCAATAGGGTTTGCACAATTATATAGGTGCTAGGGCCCAAGTAGATTGTTGCATGTCCTGAACTGCTCAGCCAGCTGGGTTCCATTGTTAAGCATCATGAGTCGCCACCCACGACCAACAGGTGTCTCTATTTGGGGGGAGTCTTACCCCTCTGCAGAGGTGCAGTTGGTGTATTCTAAAGTTCCAGCCGACAGGGCTAATAATTATTTGAGAATGTAGAAAGCATGCTCATGAGCCTTTGCTGCAAAGATGGAGATAGACAGGTAATTTCTTCCCCCCCCCCGGGTATTTTCACCCTACTCGACCAAACCTTCTTACTTGAAATGAAGGGACTAGCCATGGATATAGATAGAATGCCTATCGCTTAAAAGAGTTGCCAGTAAGATATTCGGTTGTTTGTAAACTGAATGGTGGATTTTATTGTCTATTTAGATGTAGAATCAGCTATTATTTCCCAAGCAACGTACTCTTTTATTCCAAATATATCATTACCCCTTCCCCATACATACACATACCTATACCCTAGAAAAGTGACAGGAGGTGGTCATAAAAGTGGCACGCAGAACATAGGCAGATTTTTCTTGATCTTGACCAATAATAGAATTCAAACGGATTGCGTGAATCCGTGACTAGAATTCTGCAGAATGATTCCTTAGATTGTTGTAACATTAAACTTTTCCATTGCAAGATTTCTCACTTCTTACTTGTTGTGCCTTTTTATTAGTAAATTTAATGGGGGGATCCTCGTGGCGTAGTGGCTAACGTACTGGACTGCGACATCGTTGAACTCCAATCGCACTATTACATTCACTTTTGGACTAATACCCTTGGGAAAGGTATGAACACCTCATTCCTCGAACTATAGGTTAAGTAGTACCACTACTCTTATTCTACAAGGATGGCTTTGGCATTAAATAACCCAGGAAGATTTATATACCATTAAACAAAGAAACCAAACCAAATAAAATTTAATTTCTATTCACACCCAAATAAATTAATTGAATACTATCAGGATATGTGGATATATCACGGTTTGATGATTTAATCAGTACAGCGTTTGATATGTTTTCTTAAGAGCTATTGCTAAATACTTCAATATGTAAAAAGTGTAATAATCTTAATTTAAATCTCTCTCTCTCTCTCTCTCTCTCTCTCTCTCTCTCTCTCTCTCTCTCTCTCTCTCTCTCTCTTCTCTCTGATTGTGTTCGATTGAAACATATTATCATTATTGCTTCCACGCGATCAGAGGGATAATACGCCATCCAAAAATGGGGGGGGGGGTGACCTGGTGAGGCACCAGTTTTTGAAATCTGGGGTATGTAGAATAACCTTTCATTACTCCGGTGTATTCGCATTCGATTGGAATACTTGATACCATATAACTGAAAGTTATGGAGGTGCTTGTTGTGTAATGGTTATCATCGTAGGAAATGAACGAGGCTGTTTGTATTTCACATAGTGCTAATACCATTGGGAAGGGTATGCATCCAACTATGGCTATGGATAAATAATAGGACAGTCTGCGCTCTTTAATTTTGGTATGACAACCAGTCTCGGAGAAGGCAAACTCTGAATTGAAACCTATTAAACTTCGCTTAAAAATTGACCTTGTGTCACATCCTGCTCGTGAGTAAGTATTTAGTAAATACATATAACTGTAAATTAATAGCATTACGTATAGTTACTTGAAGCTGTGATTACTTACAAAGAATTATTATCACTTAAGTGAAACCATACAACTGTGAGCAAATTATTGGTATTAGATAGAAATACTTGATATCATATAACTGAGTTCGATGAACGCGATTACCTAACATCTATACATAGAATAACCCCAGATAGGTTTACATGCCGTTAAGATCAATCAATCATTCAATCACCAATATTTTTCTTAGCCTCATGTGATGCTCTGATGAGAGGAGTTATTTTAATAGTTTTGATTTCAAGATTAAAATCTTTATAAAAAGAGGTATAACAAATCGAATCCAATAATAACATCAACAAACACTTGATAATACTGAAACTGACTTAACAAGGGAATATCTGGATATCTTCCATTAGAACTGGATTTTTCGTCAAGAAAAATTTTATTTTATTTGTTAAAAATCTGTTACCATAGATACGAATCAAAATTTAAAGCATTGTATTTTAATTTTTCCTTATTTTTCTTACTTTTTTTTCTTTCTATATTTTCATTCTTCTTCGGTTTCAATTCGTCCATACATTGAAGAACTTAGCTTTAGTCTCTAACCCCAGACAATTCCAGAGACAGCAATCATCTCCTCGTTTAAAAGAGCAAGGATCAGGATCATTACCCGATGTCTGAAGTGCCCCCTAGATAGGGAAAGCCTATGAATAATCAATTTTGGGTACTGCCCCTGACTAGTGTCTGTGGGTCGGGGTACCTGAAAATTGATCATGTATCACATTTTGTCTGTGGCGGAAGGGTTAGATAAATTATGTGAACATAAATTCCAGTTTGGCTTTACATTTTAAAAGTAGGGTAGGTGCTGCTTGGGGGGGGGGCTTCATTAAGCGAAACCTTTCAAAGATAAAGTTAAGTTAATTGACTGGGCATGCCCCATAAAGCAACTGCCCTCTTATTTAAAAGAGCCTTACTGCTTGGTGCGTCTCTCAAACGGGGTAATGCCGACAGAGATCAGGCAACTCTGAATTCGTGGCTGTAAGAGGGTTAATTGACATCATCCAATATTCACGATTCGAACGAAGATGGTGCTGTCCATTGGAGCGCCAAATTGACGTCACAAACAACAGGAGAAAAAGTTGAATTCTGATTGGTTAAGAACTGTTGTGACGTCAATTTGGAACTGCGATAACTAATATGATCTTTATTTGAATTGATTATGTTGCATGATATTAATGCTTCAACGGGAATTTAGTTTAAAGAATACAAAAAAAGAAAAAATATAAACCAAATGTTTATTGCACTTCTCTTCCACAAACGTTTAACTTTCATGTAATTACTCTACACTTAATCAGTTAATAAGTAAATTCCAATATTATTGATTATCAGATCAAAAGCCAATTGGCATATGTAAGAATTATTAAAACAGGTTCTAGTGTTTGACGAAGAATTTTGTTTAAATATCAAATTGACAAAATTAAAAACGTCATTTTTATTCAAAATAGACTTTCATATTAGTTTGGGATATTTTATTCAAAATTTGTAAACACTCTGTTGGCGGGGCTTAGAAATACGCTGATTGTATCCTCTGTTGAGGGGTAAGAATACCCTCCCCCGAAAAATAAAGTGGTGTCCTAAGTATGAAACTAAACTGCATCCGGTGATAAGGCTCCAGTACTAAATCTCTGGGGTGTGGGGAGTACTCCTTCATTACAATTATTCCCAGGTCCACTCTAATCCGAAGTTGTAGTACTTGTTAGGGTCCTATATATGAGTTAAATAGATCTGAGAGGCACCTCAAATATCAAGCACTGAAACTGACTCTTTTTAAATGAGGGCGTGGGTACGCCCCCTTGAATCCAAACTCCCCACTGTATGAGCAAGAACCGAATCTCATACCGAATTAATTCACTAACAATCGCTTGCGAGATTAGTTTGCTGTTTCTCTGCAGCAGGTGCTCTTGATAGGTAGAAAGGAAGGCAGGGGCGAGGTGGGGGTGCAGGCGAGGATGATATTGAGATCATGGCTAAGAGTATTAATAGATAGATTTTTGCCCAAACTGTTTCTCATTATAATTATCGATATCGAACAATACTCAGACTAATGACACATTCCAGCTGTTCTTTGGTTCGAATAGAAAGATAGAAGAAATCCGGTTGTTTGAAGACGGATCAAATCTTTTAAAATCATTTAATTTTTTTTTTTAAATTTATTCTTTTGTTTGTAGTGTTTGAACGCGACAAGATGCTTGTGTAGAATTGTTGAGGTGTTAGTTTTGGCTGAGTTCGTTTTCTGTGTCATTGTCTCTCTGATTAGCGATTAAATGAAAAAAACAAAAAAAAATTTGTCTGGAATAAAAAGAAAGAAAATTGTTTCTTGTACGAGTTTCAACACGTGATCAGTATTTCATTCTGTTCAATTGAGAATTTAGATGACTTGTTTTGTCACTGTTTGTGTGCCGTACTTTTTATGTGATGCCATCTACGATCTTAAATGAATGGTTTAGTGTGTGTGTATGTATGTTATATTATACTAGCAGGACCTGTGGATATACTATAGTATGATAATTGAATTATTACAATGTTTTATATGTTTACTTAAGAGCTATTGCAATTAGTTCAATATGTAAAAAGTATAATAATCTTGATTTAACTTTCATTATTTCTTTCTTTATTTCCTTCTTTTCATTATGTTCGATTGAAACCGATTAGCGTTATCCCTTCCGTGCGCTCACCCCTCTCTATCTTTCTATTTTTATTATATTTTTCCCATTACTTGTGACCTTATGTCAAATCCTACCCATAGGTTACATATTTTTCTCTTTAGTATGTTATTTTTCTTCCGTTTCTTTCTTTCTAATAAAAACGGAATGGTCCTTTATTTAGCTGAGATGACGACACTCATAAGAAATATGAAATCGTCGGATTAGCAACACCAGATAATCAGGATTTACATTTTTCTATTTCATCTTGGACGATTTGGACGGTCTTATTTTTAACTTGAGGGTGTAGCAAGATTATAACGGCCGTACTTTTAAGCAACACGAGTATGAATATATTAATTATAAAAAAATGTTATATATATATATATATATATATATATGGTTCTCTCTCTCTCTCATCAGCCGGGGCTTTAGAATACACCGACTGCATCTCTGCACATGCAGTGTATCTCTGCACAATGGGGCCCCCTATTGGCCGTGTGTGGTGACTCGTGATGCTTTAGGATGGAAACCTGGTGGCTGTGAGTAGTCTATGACATGCAACACTCCAATTTGGCCTTTACTTAGGCTAGACGGGCAGTCGGTGAGGCCCCTCCTATCAATCGGCTGGTTCAATCGGCATCAAGCCCTAGCACCTATATGATTGTCTCAATGCTATTGTCCTTATGACAAATCCTAACGCTTTTTATCATCTATAAGCTAGAAGACGGTGCCTCGGCGTCTTTATGTCCTGGGTATGATGTTTATCTGATGAAGTTTCAGTTCTGGGGAATGTGGAGTATCCCTTTATTACAATTACTCCCAGGTCCACTCAAGACTCGGAGTGGTAGTACTTGTTAGGGTCCCATCTATAGGTTGAATACAAAAAATGAGTTTGAAAAAAAATGTTTTAAAAAATTGAGTACCCATCAAGAATAAATAAAACAAAACGTCTTCGGTATAAAATAACCCAACAAGTGTTGACATGCCATAAAACCAACCAGCCACCCTGCATCTCATCTTCTTCACTTCTCTTTCTTTCGCTTCTCCTCTTTCTTTTTGTTTCTTCTCTTACCTTCACTTTGCAACTTCTTCACTCCTTCTTTCCTTTCTTCTTTATTCCTTTAAACTGATTCAATTATTATTTAAAAACATTTGAATACGCAACAAGAATAAATATTGCAGACATCTTCGGCATAAAATAACCCAAAAAGGTTTGACATGCCGTAAAATCCAACCCCCCCCCCTGCACTGCACCTCATCTCCTTTACTTCTTCTCTTACCTTCATTTTGTATCTTCTTCTCTCCTTCTTTCCTCTCATCTTCATTGCTTTAAACTGACTCAATTATTATTAGTTCCCCTTATGAAATGATAACCAAACCAGTGATTTCTTCCAAACATGTCCTCCTGAAATGTTCGAAGAAGATTTCAGTAAATCGTTATTTGTCGACCTTGAAAAATCTTTCATTTTCATTCCGTTGTTGTTGTTGTTGATCAGCTCTGATTGAACGAAATCGAAGAATTCCTGAAATCTTTAAATTATCGGCAGATTTGCTGCGCTTAGCATAAATGCTCAACAACAGCGAAACATTTAAGATTTTCTCAGCGCTTCCCCCCCCCCTCATCCACCTCACCCCATCCACCTCAGCCCCACCCACCCCCTTAATTGCGAAGTGTCAAGAATTTTGCCTCTTATTGATCTGTTAGATTTAAGGCGAAATTTTCAGAGTTTATCTCCACATAATTGATGTTATCTTTTTCACTGTCAGCCGCCCGTTGCAATATGCCGAAAGTAATTTAGAAATTTGGTTAATCTATTTACCTGTACGTGTATATATATATATATATATATATATATATAATAGAGAGAGAAATGTAGAAAACACGGGATGTTACACTGGATTAAAGTTTATTATTGGTCGTAATTTCGACGTTTTGGTTTATATAGAAACCTTCTTCAGGACAATATGAAACGAGTAAAGGAAAAAAGATTTTTGTCGTTAAAAAGGTGATAGGTGTTTTTGAATTAGTTTTTACTCTCATATATATTGTTCGATGGGTTTGATGTGTCTGTATATGTTGTATACCCTTTCTTACTTCTTACTTGCTTCTATATCTTGGACATCTATTCTTCTGGCCGGCTTTGGTTCTATCTTCTAACATCTTGCGTCTGGAGTTGTCTTGGGGACTTCGGGTCTGGTCTCTGTTAGGGATTTCTCCTTATTAGAAGCCCTGTGTCATTGTTAGTTTTTAGATAATAAACACAAGACTTCGATTTACTTTTGATCTTATTTTATTGTTAATCCCCAAACCAGGCGTCTGCGCAGGTTCTTTACATACATCCTACGAGCTCGGCTTCTAACTTCTAACTGAGTTACTTACTATCCTTAAACCGGAAGACAGGATCTTCTATGCCTTCCGGTCCTCATGATTTATCCCTGGAAGGCAAGGTGAGAGTGAGGTCCAGCACCGTCACTCACTCTCAAGGCCATCAGCTGCACTAATCGCCATTATGTTTCTACACTATTGCCATAAATATTAGCTATCTAATAATTATGTAACATATATGATGCTGGTTATTACTTGTTCATTTGACTTTTACTTATTGTGCATTTGATTCCTGTAATATAGATTGATTCTGTTATTGTTGATGAGGATGGTGGTGGTGGTGTTATTATTTTTGTGGGTGATATAAAGACATAGATGTATTTGTTGGTCAATGAGTTTACTGGGGGAAATTATTATCAACTAGGGTTTGTTTTATGAGGAGATGCAAAATACAAATATGTATTAGGCTTTTATATTTTGGGTGGGGTGGATGTATTTACTATGGTAATTAAGTAATGTGGAGTTTTGACTGGTTGGTTTATATATATATATATATATATATATATATATATATAAAATGTTATAGTCAGAAAATTTGCCCAGATTTCACCACATTCGGATCGTCAGGTGTATCTGCGATTAATTAATCAAAACAATGTTTTTACTTTTTATTTTGATTTAATTAATTTGATTAATTCATCGCAGATAGCCCCGAAGATCTGAATGTGGGGAAACCTGGGCAGGTTTACTGACTTAGCCATTTTACTAAACCTGCTTTACAAACGTATTGGGCACCTTTATATTCATTAATAACCTATTCGGTTAATTATTTTATCGACATTCAAAGTTGCGACACCCTCGATATTTTACATTCTCTGTTAAGTCACCCCCCCTCTTCATATCTAATTCTTCCAATAAGAAGGAAAAACTCAATAGACCGTCATTATGAATTTATTTCAAGTGGTAATTCCATAAAAGAGACCAGTTTCGCCAGGTATTGTCTCTCAGCATTTTCCTGTCCAGAGGATATCCACAAGATAGCGGGGCTTATTTAGACTATTACGCGCCTAAATACCAGCCCAGGTTTTTCTATGTTCTCGCTTTAATGTGCTAGATGGCCGTTGAGCAATAAGTTTAGTCACCGATGATCTGACTATGAAGCAGTACGGGGTTACATATACATGTTCGTCAGATAGCCATATGAACAAAAAAACCTATCTGTTGAAACTTGGCTCTTTTATGGAGTTTCTGGCTGAAATAAATTTATAATAATCCGTACTAACAATGTTTTTGCTCTATGCTGGAAGTACAAATGAACACAGAACTGATGTTTTCTCTTGGACCTTTACACCTGGACATACTAATGTCGGCCGATACTAACACTAATAACACGGCCTTCGGGTCCTCCCCAGGCAAAACATGCTCCCTTGACTTAAAGGGACAGGGTTGGGTTTATTAACCAGTGCTTGAGGCGCCCACCTTGAGGGGGAATGCCGACGAGATCGACGCATTTTTTGCACCTACCATCCCATGAGCTTGGGCTCGTGGGTGGTCCCACATTAAAAGACCTTGTGTCATACGTGGGATGCGAGGTAAATATTCTAATGTCAGCCGACAAGCAAAAAATTACATTCATTAGTTTTGTGCCGACACTGGGTGTCGTCTAGAGGATTTAACAAGAATGATGACCAATAGGGAGTCGAGGGAATCAGTGTAGATTACTAGTTACATGAATGTACCGTAAATCCTCGAGTATAATTCGCACTTTTTTTCCCAAATTTAAAGATCAAAATCCCTAGTGCGTACTATATACGAGGTTAAACATGAAAAAAATGTCTCTATTTGCAATGTTTATTTAGACGCCTTTTTTTTTTTTTTTTTTTTTTTTTTTTTTAGATCTACAGCCCCCTAAAAATCCCCTACGTATTATACTCAAGGATTTACGGTATATAATTTCTTGAAATACTTTAAACCAGATTATTGTGCACATATCATTTTTAAATATGAATACTTGAATCCATATAACGATGCAAGCAAATTGTTATCTATATACTGATACTCTTGTGCCTTAATCTTCCGACCGTTATCATCTTGCAACGCCCTCTGGTTACAAATGAGACCGTCCAAATCATACAAGATGAAATGAAAAAATGTAAATACTGATTATTTGCTGTTGCTTATGCGTCGAATTCTTATATCTTATGAGTGTCATCATCTCAGCTAAATAATGGACTATATCATTTTTATTATAAAGAAAGGGAAGAAAAGGAACATGCTACACAGAAAAATATAATGCAGAAAAAAAGATTAGGGGGAAGCTAGAGAGATAACGCTAATCTGTTTCCATTGAAAAGAAAGAAAGAATAAAATGTGAAAGAGTTAAATCAAGATTATTATACTTTTTACATATCATACTGTGGTATTTACACAGGTCCTGCTAGTTAAATATGAATACTTAAATCCATGTAACTGTGCAAACATGTGATTATTAAATAGGACTAGTTACTTGAAACTCTATAATTATTTACAAACAAAATGATTGATTTCAACATTAAATAAGCCTACATGGGTTGACATGCCACAAAACCAACCAGCCAACCAACCAACCCATCTCTTCTTATCAGCAGAAAACCTTTGGGTGGGGAAAAATAACCTACACGATTCTTCCATTATCAGATTTAACACAAAGATAATTCACTATGAAACTTGTTTATGAAGGTACTAACAACGGGAACTCTAGGAATTGGATCTCTCAGGCCAGAATCCTAATTAGCTTTGTTACAAGTATAAAAAGTCAGGTCAGATGGAAGGGTCCTGTTATATATATATATATATATATATATATATAGAGAGAGAGAGAGAGAGAGAGCAACAGTTATGGGTAAGGGGAGGTCAGTAATGGAGAAGATGAAAAGGCTCATGACCATCAGATTATGTTTCTAGTTGTCTTTCTTGTTGAATTAGTTTAGGCTTCTTTGGATGCTGTAAATGGCTCCACAGAAAACAAATTCTTCATTTTGTTGCAAAGAGGAGGAAGGAGTAGGGGGAGTAGGGGGAGAGGAGTTTTATCTATTTTTACGCCTTTGAAGTTTGCAGGAATCAATGGAAACCAAAGTCTTGTTATTGGTCATTTGAAATGTTATGTCTGGCTGTTTGACAGTCAAATTATAGAGAAATTGTTTTTTGTGATGTTGATGAAGACCGGATGAAAGGTTTATTGGATTAATGTCTTGAAGTGATAATGTTCTTCAAAAGATGGGATTAGTACCAGATTAAAAGGATAAAACAAATAAGAACTTTTCATTTTATTTCATATCATAAAGATAAAAAAATAACAAAAATGCGCCGTTTTTTAAATCTTTTTTTAATATGATACTAAACTGAATCTGGTGATAAGCTCTGGGGAGGCTAAAGTATCCCTTCATTACCATTATTCTCATATTCACTCTGACCTGGAGTGGTAGTACCTGTTATGGTCCCATCTATGAGTCAAATAGATATTTTTCTTAAGTACCAGCAGGGATACACGGCAATGCCAAGAGGTGATGGAAATGACCTTGTATTACAATACTAATCGCATTCCATCAAATGGAGGTCTGGGGAGTGTAGAGTGCACCTTCATCACCATTACTCCCAGGTCCACTTTAACCCGGAGTGGAAGTATCTATTAGGGTCCTTTCTATGGGTTAAATAGAAAAAATGTGTTAAAAAATTGCTCATTGGTCAAATCAGATGCTGACCATGGGCAACCATAAAACTATTTGTTTGCTGAGAACGAAACAGGGAGTGTTGACAGAAAACTATGTTGGATTTCGGCTGAGATGTGATCAATCTTGGATGGATCATTTCAGTGATGAGGTATGATGCTGAAAAAACCCCAAAACCCCAATGAACATCACTGATGATGCATCCAACTGCATCTTTGAGATTTATTTTGAAAAATAATTTTATTATCATTATTATTACTCATGTACCTTTAAAATACAACTGTTATCATCTTGCAACACCCTCTGGTTACAAATGAGACCGTCCAAATCATACAAGATGAAATGCAAAAATGTAAATCCTGGTGTTGCTTATCCACCGAATTCATATTTCTTAAGAGTGTCATTAACTCAGCTAAATAATTGGCCATTCTTTTTTATCATAAAGAAAGAAAGAGTAGAAAAAGGTCATGCTACAGTGAAAAAATATAAGAAAGAAAGAAAGACAGTAGGAGAAAGATACAGAGAAGAGGTGAGTGCATAAAAGCGATAACACTAATCTGTTTCAATCGAACATAAGGAAACGATTAAAAGAAGGAAAAAATGAATGAGAGTTAAATCAAGATTATTATACTTTTTACATATTGAACTATTTAGCAATATTTCTTAAAAAGTAAGTAGTCAGGGTGGCTTAAAGTCAGTATCAGACAAACTGCTAAGAAATCTATCCCTTTCCATAGTACCACACCAAGGTGATTATTTTTGCATGGAGCGCCACACCTACCATCAGCTCCTTAGTTTACCACACAGATTCCTCTGCTACTCATATGCTGAGTCGGCGAGGGCTGGTATCAAACCAGGAATATTGTGGCTCGTAGTCGGACACTAAACATATAAAATGTTGTAATAATTAGATTATCATACTGTGTTATATCCACAGGTCCTACTCGTCATTATTATCATTCATATAGCTTTTATCTTTTATTGTGATCCATTGTTAGCAATAAATTACCAAAGCAATAATGTTTTACTTGAAGTCTCTCGGCTCTGAGGAACATAGTGTGTTCATTGATAATCTATGAGGAGAAAATCCTTTGTGAAACAAACAAGAAAAGGAATTTATGATGGGCATCCAAATCTTAAAAGGATGAGGTTCACCAATTGCAGTAAAGCATTTTGTATGAACATCAATCCAATTGTAGAAAAGAGATAAAAGAAATCAGGAAATGTGGATGTATTGATAATTTACACGGTGGATTTAGTAGATGAAATGGAATGGGAAATGGGAAACAATGCGGCTGCAAATAGACTTTGGTTTCTTTTGGAGTCTTTGGATTTTATTCAGGATTCATTGTTTCATTTAAAAAATGCTTCATAGTTTGGGAAAAAAACTTCTTTTTTTTTTCAATCAGGATTACTTGATTATGTAGGATTCAACATTATAACACTATTTGTGTATCTCTCTCTCTCTCTCTCTCTCTCTATCTATCTATCTATCTATCTATATATATATATATATATATATATATATATATATATATACAATGTATTAATAATAGAGATTCGCTTCCAGTTTTTGTATGTAACAAAAATTACGTCACTGCTTACGTCACATTACCCAAAATCGTCATAACATAGAATAAATACACTCAAAATTTGAACATGCAACATTAAACAGTCTTCATTGTTTTTTAAAACGAGTTCTAATATATACATGACTGGTATTGAGTTATATTATCTAATATATACATGACTGGTATTGGTATTGACTGGTATTCTCAAAAAATAAAAATACTACTCTGGTCGGATTCATTTCCCATTCTCACATGACTAGTATTATATATCTATATATAGTTTGTTTTATTTTAATACATATTTAAAGTTTACATTTCCAATTGTTTTAGTTTTTAATTCTTTAATGAATTTGATGATTTTACTTACTTAGGGTACAAACTCGCTGACATTGAATTTTTTACTCCCACCCCTCAGGTAATATGTTTCAAAAATCTATTTTTACATCGCCCAGAGGGTGTTTTTTATTTTGTACTAGTATATATGATAAAGTAAGCCTAATGAGTCAGAGAATATCTATCTAGGTTTCTCCTAACAGATCATCAGGATAATTCTGACTGCCAGAGTTTGGTGCAAATTACATTTTATTCCCTAAATTCATCACAAGGACATTCAAAATTAGCATAAAAACCCCAAAATGAGATTTTTTTAAAATATATTGTCGGAGTTTAAAAATAATATATATGTGTGTGTGTGTGTGTGTGTGTGTGTGTGTGTGTGCGTGTGTGTGTGAGAGAGACACAGAGACAATGAGTGTTTGTGTCTGAGACAGACTGACAGTGAGAATATGTGTGTGTTTAAGAGAGACAGGGAGAGAGTGTATGTGTATGGGGGGGGGTGAACATACATTCTTTCCCATTACCCCTTACTTGATCAATCTTTTTTATTTTATTTGTAAGGCATTACATACAAATATGCATCCCTTTATGGCCATGACTCCCAGGTCCACCCTAACCCAGAGTGGTAGTACCTGTCAGTGTCCCATCTAAGGGGTTAAATAGGAAAAAATAAGTTTTTAGAAAATGTGTTTTCAAAAATTGAGTTTAAAAAACAATTTTTGAATACCCATCAAGAATGAATAAAACAAAATGTCTTTGGCATAAAATAACCCAACAAGGGTTGACATGCCATAAAATCCAAGAAACTAATCAGAAGTGTATCCTGGCTATAACATTAAACTGTATTTGCAGAGTGGCTAAGAATATATGGTTTTACAGTAAAAGGGTAAGACCTCACCGGAAGAGGGGGGGTGCAGATCTTGTGTATGGAACTAATCTGCATTACTCTAATTTCCAGTTTTGGAGCTCTGAGGAGAATCACACCCTATTTTTGTCCGAGAGGAGGTTAAAAAGACTTTTTACCCTTCATTTTCCATAAGAAAAGCTAAATAAAAATATTATAAGAGTATAAATAAATATATATTAATAAAGTAATTAAAAAATGATTAACAATAAAACAAATTAATAAAGAATAAAACATAATAAAACAACATAATAAAAAGCAAATAAAAGACAAAAGAAAAAATGCAAACAAGAAAAATAAAAATAAACTACTCAAAATTAAAAGATGAATAATAAAAAATAATAAAACAAATAAAAAAAATAATTTTTATCAATCTCTATACAAATATTGATAAGAGATTTATTTTCAACTTTTTAAATCTCAGGCAACACCGGGTAGCTCAGCCACTTGAAAATATAGTTATATTTACAACATTTAAAATTGAATCAAATTTCAGAATTAAATGACCCATAAGGAATTGGTATGCCGTTAAACAAATAAACCAAACCAAACCCTCTTCTCTCTCTCTCTCTCTCTCATTATCTCCGTTTTTCTTTCTCTCTCTCCCATTCTCTCCTTTCTCTTTCTCTCTCTCTTCTTTCTCATTCTCTCTTTCTCTTTCCTTCACTTCTCTCTCTCTTTCCTTCACTTCTCTCTCTCAAACTTCTTCCCTTTTTTTTTCTATTTTCATTTATTTCAATCAAACATTTACAAATGATTAAAACTTTGTTATTGAATAACCCATAAGAAGTTGATATGCCATTAAACAAATAAAGCAAACCAAACTGAAATTGAAGCAAGATTTTTCAGACATAAACCACGACTCAAAAAATGAGTAGATCCGTCAAAACGTCCCTCCATTTGATCCCGACTCTTCTTAAGGAATCGAGTTGTGAATGACACTTCTGTTTTTATTGCAGACCTTATTCTATCAAATGTCTATGGGCTTCATACGTCACGTGACATCAGATTCTGCTGATTTGCAACCAAAAGTAATCAATAACTTGTCTTTCAAGATGCATCGTGTCACATTCTGAGGTACTCAAGCCTCTGCCCTTCCATTCACAGCATGAAAAACTTACACATACATTTCTTGTGTATTTGCAAAAGATTTCTTTGGTTCATAGCCAGCTGGTTGAAAGAAATGATGATACGCTTGAAAATTGGGCGGGGGGGGGGGAGTGGGATGAGAAAGCTTAGAAGGTGGAAGGACTTGAAGAGCTAAAATTATAATGGTATGAGATTATATACTCAAGGCTAATATTGAATCTATACATTCAAGATAATGGTTCAAGGGATGAGGGGAGGGTCTTTAATTTATTTGTATTTGGGGAGAATAAAATTGTCATTTTTGGAATGCTATTTGGTTATGGAAAAATATTCATGGAAACATCCGAGAAAAAAAAATGAATTGATAAATGTCTGTTTCCTTTTGGTTATGTATTCTATCTTGATTTTTTACTGTCCGAATCAGTTTGGTTTGCTTGTTTTGTGGCATATCAACCCTTTTTGGGTCATTTAATGCTGAAATAAGTCATTTTGATAAAGGTTTCTTTGTTTCAAATTCTTAATATCTTAAAATTGGAATAAATGATTTTCATTAACTTCATTTGGTTTGGTTCAGATTGGTTTGTTTAATGGTACAATAACCCTGTGGGTTATTTAATGCCAAAAAACTGTTAGAGCATGAGACAAAAGTTGGTACTTGTTATAGGTGATATAACCTATGTACATAAATGGAATGTGCCAACGGCTACTATAAGTAGCAGGAACAATTGTGGCTTGACACGAAGCAAATGTGAGTCAGCTCATAACTGTATTGGTCAGATGCAATCTCCACTTTCTTTGCTGTAAATTTCTACTCCTTTTCGTTCAATACATTTGTATCCATTGTTACCAGTCATTTGTCTTATTTTTTACCCTTAAAACCCCACAACAGTACTCGAGTTTCTTTTACTGGTGTAATTTTTGTAAATTCATTTCACGGATGAATTTTATATCTAAATCATAATTTTCGATATATTCTTATTTCTCTCAAGAAGGATAAAATATCATCTAGAATTTTCCAACTGCACCTCTACAGAGGTGTAAGACTCCTTTCCAATAGGATCACCTATTGGCCATGGTTGGTGACCTGTGATACTTAAGGATTGAATCCAGGTGGCTGAGGAGTACATGATATGAATCACTCTACTTAGGCCCTTATTTAGGATAGACATGTCGTTGGAGATGCCCCTCTAATTAATCGGCTGGTCACATGAAGCCCTTGCACCTATATGATTGTCCCAACCCTATTGCTCTTATAGCAACCCACCCCCAACCATTTTTATCATATATGTGCTAGAAGGTTGTGTCTGAGGGTCTTAGTGACCTGGATAGGATGCTAAACTGCATGGTGAGTTTTCAATTCTGGAGCTCTGGAGAGAGTGGAGTACCCCTTCATTGACATTATTCTAAGGTCCACTCTGACCTGGAGTGGTATTACCATCTATAAGTTAAATAGATTAAAAAAAGAAGTTTTTAAAAAATTGAATACTCAACAAGAATGAATAAAACAAAAATGGCATAAAATAACATAAGTATTGACATGCCATAAAATCCAACCACGCAATAAAAACAACATATATTAAGATTTTAATTAAAGAATAATACAATTTCCAGTCCAATTTGTAATTAAATGATAATTTTATAAGGTCTGAATTTGCACTGAAGATCCTTTTATAATGAACCAAATTTACAATATAACAAAAATAACTCTGAAAAGCTAATTAGATTCCTTCTCTCTTTCCAAAATAGAAGCATCAATATCATCATGGACCACTGCTAACTATGCAATGTTAATTAGAATCCTTCATTCCTTCCAAAATAGAAACGTCAATATTATTGTAGACTGCTGTTATAACAGGAACCAAAAGGTTTCACCAATTGTCTCGTTTAGACATAGGTGTATATGTATATATTCAATTGATTTCTAAAAATTGACAGACTTAATCGATTGGAGTAACTTTTTAACTTACATTTTATATGCTTATTGCATTTATTATAAATGATTCTCCTTATTGTCCACGGGAGGGGTGTAGTCCTCGTGGTGAAGTGGTTAATATGATGGACTGTGACAATATAGTAAGCAAGTTCAAATGATATTTTAGACATAATTATATGGTGAGGTTCCAATTCTGGAGCTCTGGGGAGTGTGGAGTATGCCTTCATCACCATTACTTCCAGGTCCACTCTGACCTAGAGTGGTAGTACCTGTTAGGGTCCCATTTATGGATTAAATAGATAAACAATGAGTTTTAAAAATGTTTTAAAAATTGAGTTTTTAAAGCAACTGAATACCCAATAAGAATGAATCGTACAAAATGTCTTCGGCATGAAATAACCCAAGCCATAAAATCCAACCAACCAACCATTATATGGTTTCAAGTTACAAATAATAATAATCCTTAGTAAAAAAATTTATAGCTCCAAATAACTGTTATTGCTATAAATAATTTACACACAATTTGTGACATTGTTATGGCTTATTTCTGGTCGTTTGAGATCAGAGACAATGTGGTCATTCGACCAGACTTTTAGAAAGAAAGTCCCCTACCCAAAATTCCACTTGGTCTTTCACTCTTCTTCTACATAATTTCATTGCAAATAGTTCCATCAAATTGTCAGAGTTGCGGCCTAGCTTGCTTTAAATCCTTACTGGGATTTGTTTGGTCAGAATCGAGAACTTTGTTGTAATTTTGTTATTTCCTTTCAAATCTGTTGCCTCCCAATCATCTTGTATGAAGAGTTTTTTGTTTGCCAACAATTCTTTTTTTTTCTATTGGTTCATTTATTACTCTTTGCTGCTACCATACAATTCTCATTTGTTCCTTTTCAATTTTCATTTCTGTTACAGTTAAGAGGAATTGGATTCAATACAATCTCTTAGTTGAAATCTAACCAAGAATCTAAACAAGAACAATAGAAATTCTAATATGAAAATTGTTTGATTTGATCTTATGGCATGGCAACCCTTGTTGACTTATTTTATGCTGAAGATGTTTTGTTTGATTCTATCTTGATGGGTACTCAATTTTTTTAAAACTCAGTTTTTTTTTTAATTATTTTTTTAAAACTCAATTTTCTTTAAACTCATTTTTTTCTATTTAACCCATAGATAGAACCCTAACAGGTACTACCACTCCAGGTCAGAGTGGACCTGGGAGTAATGGTGATGAAGGAGATCTCCACATTCTCCAGAGCTCCAGAATTAGAACTTCACCATTAGATAATTTCACGTCATACCCAGGACATTAAGACCCTAACCCACCACCTTATAGCACATATATGATAAAAAGGGTTGGGGCCTCCCATAAGTGTCTAATAGGGTTGGGACAATCAAATAGGTGCTAGGACTTGATTTGACCAACTGATTGATCAGAGGGGGGGGGTCTCTCAGATCTCAAGTCTAGCCTAAGTAAAGGCCAAGTGGAGTGTTGCACACCATGGACTGCTCAGCCACCAGGGTTCCATTCTTAAGCATCATGGGTTGCCACCCACGGCCAAAAGATCGCCCCATTGGAGGGTTTTTTCCCCTTCTGCAGAGGTGCAGTCAGTGTATTCTAAAGCACCAGCCAACTGAGCTGGATAATTTTATTTCCTTTTCAATTTTTTACCTCCTAATCATCTTGTGTGAAGAGGTTTTTTCCAATAATTCTTCTTTTTCTTTTGGTTCTCATTCCCATTAGTTCCCTTTCAGACTTCCTTCTGTTAATAGGAATTGTATTCAATACCATCTCTTGGCTCTAATCTTACCAAGAATCTTAAGAACTATAACAATAAAAACTCTCATAGGAAAAGAAAGACCCTCATTCAAGGATATGATATATAAAAGGAAAAGATTAAGTAGTATAATCTGTAAAAAAAAAAAAGACTAATTTAGTGCGTATCAAATTTTGGGAATTAGTAGAACAGTTTTAGCATCTATGAAACACACACACAATTTGTTTTCATAATATAGTGATGAAAATTGACGTTCTAAAAAATGATTGTTAAGTGTGTATTTATATGTGAGTGATACTTCATTTGAATCTTAAGAACAATAGAAACTCTAAAATGAAAAGAAAGAGACACTCTATCAAGAATATGAAATGTGAAAGGGAAAGGGATTAAGTTGTTGTTGTGAGTGAATTTATCAAATAACAGCATTGAAAATCCGGAAAAGGTTCATTAATTTTTGTACAGGAATATAGATAATAGTCAACATGCAGTTCTCCAATAGTATGACTAGCTACACGATTAATAGTGACTCAACTACGAATACTACTATCTAACTTGACTACAAATAACCTTGCGTATTCGTATCTTATGTGTTCGGTTGGACTCACCTAGCTATCTTGTTGGGAAAATATCTTCCTTACAACAGTTGTGTAGTCTGCTTAGATGAAATAAAAATGAGTCAAAAATTGATATGAATTTATAAAACAGCAGAGAACTCCTCACTTTACCACACATATCCAAGCTGTGTTATTCATGCACTAAGTTGGTGATAGGACCTTTTTTTTCATCTAATATATATATATATATATATATATATATATATATATATATTAGTATATTTTTTTTTTTTTGTATTAGAAAATAAAGTACCCGATTACGCATGTAAGAGGTGTATTTATTTATTATAGAGTACAATACATTTGAGGTGTGATTCTTACCATTGGTTTCAAAGCAGTGTGTTAGCCACTTGTCAAGACAATGTGACTGAAACCTCTACAGGCACATTGTCTTGACGATAAGTGGCTAACATGCTGCTTTGAAACCAATTGTAAAAATCACACCTTAGATGTATTGTACTCTATAATAATAGTATATATATATATATATATATATATATATACACACACTTTATTGATACTTATTGTTTTCTACAGATTTCTTTTCTGTTTTTCCTTTTCTCCAGTTGTTTATTTTGCTTGCTATCTGATTACCTCCCTTGAGTGATTATGGCAAATCTTAATTTCAACTTTTCAAACATCTGATGTCATTTCATAGTCACTGGAGAAAGCAGCAATGAATAGTTGTAAAAAAAAAAAATTAGAAATTTTAATCTTTATGTAGAATTTTGTATAAGGTGATCAGTATTCAGCTTTATTGCAAGTTAAATCTGCTCTGAGCCTCAGTAATGGTAGGTGGTTTAAATACAGGTTTGGACTGTTCCACTATGTACTTTGGCCAAGCTTATCCCTGAAAAAAAAAATTGAATACCCAACAAGAATCAATAAAACAAAATGTCTTCATCATAAAATAACCCAACAAGGGTTGACATGCCATAAAACCCAACTAACCAATAGTCATTAGTTTACAGTGCAGAACAAAAATAATGAATGCATTTCAGCTGAAACCTCACTGTATTCCTCTCCTCATAAAATTCTTCAATTACCAAAGACAATGATTTATTATGAGGTTTTTCTTTTTATGAATAAAGAACCGTAGGTAATCCTTCTTTGTTATTTGGCCAGAAAACAAAACGATGCTGATAAAAGGATATAATTGTGCCTGGAGACTTTCAATTGCCTTTGTAAGCTGTAAGCATGGCTACTAGGCATTGCCCAGGAGAAATAAAAGAACCTTTATTCAAACAATCTTCCTGGATTTGCTAATTCACCAGAGAAATAATTCAAGAAATGCTAATGGCAAAATTAGAGTTTATTTTCTGTGGCGGTTCTGAAGAGATGTATTAACTTTTATGGAAATTTTTTTCTTTTGGTTAAGGAAAAGAATAAGAACCAAAAGGGGAAGCGAATAAACAGTTTATGCAAATGTCTGTAAGGCTTGTGATTTTATGATAAAACTGGGCTATAAATTGTGAACTATCTTAGTATAATAGAGATTCAATGTCTGTCTGTAACCAAAACTATGTCACTGCTTACGTCACAATACCATTAATACATAGAATAAAGAATGACCCTGTATTATACATCTTTTTATTTATCTTTTTTTTTTTAAATATTCAATATTTATATTAATAAAATAAATACAAACTGTTCCTTATAATTTAACATTTGAATCCTTTCCATTGTAATAATGACAATTTAAATAAATAAACTATGAAATTAATTAAAAAGTTGTATTATTGATTTAAATGGAAAAAAATTTTGTGAAATTTGTAATCAATTTAAAAAATTATTTTTTACTCTCGCCCTTTTTTTCAGTAACAAGAAGTTAACTAAAAAGTTTACAAATAGATGAATACCTCTGATTTTGTGTAAAATTTATGCGTAAAATAATCAAAATAATTATTTAATTAATGATTAATAGATGCATGCAACATTTTATTTGAGAAGGACAGAATTAAGTTTCCATTTCAAATTGTTTTATTTTTTTACTTCTTTAATAGATTTGATGATTTTACTTACTTATGATACAAACCCTCTGACATTGAATTTTTAACTCCCGCCCCCACAGACAATATCTTTCAAAAATTTTTTTTTTTTTTTTTTGCTAATTTAAATAAAATACGTCTGTATACATGTATGTTTGTTTATATATACACCCTTGTAAAAATTGATTGAAAAAAAAACACTTTAGTTTCCTTTCTTTCCCCATATGGTCAGTTTTCAGTTTTAGAGTTACTGGAGTGACAGGGTGTAATCGATTTCTAATTTTTCCTCAGATTATGTCATTTATAGTGGTGTGCAGTAATATGAATCTATTTTCGTGTTGTATGATAAAATTTCTTTGGCCTTTAAAAAATATTGTCATCCGTGATTACATCAGATTTTTATCATGTCAATTGTCTTGATTGTCAATTAGCTGTCCTACAGCCATTGTCTGCATAAAACTTTTCATAGATTCAATTTGTTTGTTTTACTGCATATCAACTTTGGTGGGTCATTTAATATCGACAAAGTTTTTTAATAAATTCTTGATGGGTACTTTTTTTTATAAACACATTTTTTCTATTAAACCCATAGATGGGACACTAACAGGTACTACCACTCTGGATCAGCATTGACCTGGGAGTAATGATCATGAAGGGATACTCCACATTCCCAAGACCTCCACAATTGGAACCTTACCATTAGATAGAGTTTAATATTATATATAGGACATTAAGACCCTCAGCCACTGCCTTATAGCACATATATGATAAAAAGGGTTAGTGGTTGCCATAAGGACAATAAGGTCAGGACAATCATATAGGAGCTAGGGCTTGACATGACCAGCCAATTAATCATAGGGGGCCTCACTGATGTCCATCTAGCCTAAGTGGTGCTTTGCACACCATGGACTGCTCAGCCACCAGGGTTCCATTCTTAAACATTATGAGTTGTCACCCATGGCCAACAGGTGGCCCCATTTGAATAAAGAATGACCCTGTATTATACATCTTTTTATTTATCTTTTTTTTAAATATTCAATATTAATAAAATAAAGAAAAACTCTTCCTTATAATTGAATATTTGAATCCTTTACATAGTAATGACAATTTAAATAGATAAACTATGAAATTAATAAAAAAGTTTTATGAAAAAGTGATGAAGGGGTATTCCACATTCTCCAAACCTCCAGAACTGGAATCTTACCATCAGATAGAGTTTAATGTCATACCCAGGACATGAAGTCCCTCAGCCACTGCCTTCTAGCACACATATGATAAAAAGGGTTAGTGGTTGCCATAAGGGCTATAGGGTCAGGACAAACATATAAGAACTAGGGTTTGACATGCCCAGCCAATTGATTGGAGGGAGTCTCTCTGACCGTCTGTCTAGCTTAAGTAAGGGCCAGAGTGAAGCATTGCACATCATGGACTGCTCAGCCACCAGGGTTCTATCCTTAAGCATCCTGGGCTGTCACCCATGGCCAACAGGTGGCCCCATTTGGTGAGGGTCTTACCACTCTACAAAAATGCAGTCAGTGTATTCTAAATCCCCAGCCGACAGGGTGGTACATTCAATTTGCCCAAGAAGAAAATCAACTGAAACTTATTGTTGTAGAATAAATACTCACTGTAGAAACAATATTACAATTACCATTGAATTGGCAAAACAAGGCAACAACCAAGCCATGACTCAATATAGCCTACTGCATAATGGTAGGTTATTTATCAAGCACCATAACACCACAGAAACCAAGCAGCCAATCAGGACTCCAAGAATGGAATTACCCAAATACATAAATGGAGTATTCCTTAGTTCCATAAATACCAGCTGCTTCGGGCACCAGTTCAGTTGTGCTCAGTTAGTTATTGTTCAAACCAACAGTATACTAACTCACTCCAACAATTGTCACCCAATTAATATATAAACCAATAAAGAATAAATATTAGAGAAATGATTGAAAGTAATCAATGATATTTTTTTAGACTTTTGAGGGAAATAAACATGTCCGGAGTGGAAGTACCTGTTAGGGTTCAATCAACCAGTAAAATAAATCGATTTTTGCAAATATTCATTATAAAATCAACATGGGGATAAAATCTATTTTTCAAAATTTTTGATACTTTTAACTTTTTTTTTTAACAAATGTCAACAAAAAACGTTCTCTGCTAATTTTGCTCTTTCTCTCACACTCTTCACCCCCCCTCTTTCTCTCCATGTTTCAATTACCCTTTCTCTCCATGTTTCAATTACTCTCTCTTTCCCTGTGTATTTCACTCTCTTACAATTTCTCTCTCTCTCTTTCTCTCTCTCTCCCTCTCCCTATTTCTCTCCCCCAATATAAACAAAATCACCTATGAACCTTGGAATCCAATCAAATATTGATCATCTACAAGTTTGGTTTTTTTTTGTCTTTTTTTAGTTCTAGTTTTTTTGTGCGCATATTTTTTTTAGTTACCTCCATCCTTAATGTCTTGAAATTATCTGATTGAGAAGAACTTTGGCTTTATCAATAAATAAACACATTCATCAAATGACAGAAATTCATAAAGATCCTCAAAGTCATTGATAGATGTAAATATAGATAAAAATCTTCACATCGATTTCATATGTCAAAAAAAAAAGAAAAAAATCAATAAAAATTCCCAATTTTTCTATTTCTCTCCAACATTTTTTTAGCCTCAAGTCAATTTCAAGAGTTTAAATGTAAGAACAAGAACACTATCAACTTTCAAGTTCCTCAACTTCGACACAGGACTTTTTAAAACTCATTTTTGCATGTATTATTCAGATTTTGCGGACTATTGTCCTCATCTTTATTGTTATATACCCAACATTTCAGCTGATGTGCCTTCCAGCCTTCTTCAGGTGTTTTTTTGTCAAACTTGGGAACCTTCCCTTTGAACTCATGAGCATTACGTGCATCCACAACTTGACACTTTGTTGCAGCATAAATATCAATGAGCTTGCCTTGCAAATAAATCTCTACAGAATAGTCACTTAAAAGCTCACTAGGTTCTCTTTGGGGGTCTGGTTTAGCTCGGTCAGTAGAGCACCCGCATAGTAATTGCAAGATACCTGGTTCGATACTGGTTCCACCAACTCAGCGAATGAGTAGCATATACTGCGTAATCTAATCTGTGTGGTAAAACAATCTCCCTGGTTTAGCATTAGCGAAAATAGGATAGACTCCCTCATTGTCCGGCTGATATTTGGGAGTTTGGTTTTGTTTGCTTTTTTTGTTTTTGTTTTCATGGCATATCAACTCTTGTGGGTTATTTAAAACCAAATCTTGTTTGTTTAAAAAAGAATGTTCATTAACTTCATGTGCATTAATAAATTGGTAGAAATAATTTTTATTAACTTCATGTGTCTTGATAAATACTGGTGTCTGAGTGTCAAACACCAACTTCTAGCACCTATATGATAAAAAAGGGGGTAGGTGTATTTACCATAAGAGCAATTTGAATAATATGGTCAAAACAATCATATTTTGCTAGGATTTGACATGACCAGCCAATCGATCAGATGGGGCTTCTCTGATTGCCTGTCTAGCCCAAGTAAGAGACAAAATGGAGTGTTATATGTTATGGAACCATTTAGTACCTATCCTCAGGCATTACAAATCACCACCCACAGGTGACATCATTGGGTGCGATGTCTTATCCCTCCACAGATATATTTTACAGCCCCACCCAACATAGCAGTCTCCTTTCTTGCAGCCTTGTGCTAAATCTAAACTATGATTAGTTTTTCAAGATTTACTCGTTTTTAGCATGTCAAATCACACTGAAAAAATTTTCCTCAGGTGTTCCCTGTGTAAATCATCATTTTCATATATATATATATATATATATATATATATATATATATAATGATTGTGATTCTTCTTATGACAGATGTCAGAATGATGGGCATGCGAAAACAATGACGTCATTATTTGAATTTAGATCTTTAAAAGTTCTTGATCAACAGTTAAATTATTAAAAATGATTTCCCAGGTTGGTTTATTACTATGCTTGGATACACAGAGAAGGCTGGAGGATACAGCAGCCAAATGTTGTGTCTATACATATCACAATAAAGATGAGGACAACAGTCTGACACATCAAAATTATTCCCAAGGAAAAAGTATTTAAACATCACACATGACAACAAGAGGAAAATTGGAAGTGATTCTGTCTGCTTCAGTTATTGCCTGTTTTAATGGCACTCAACAATAGGCCATTCACTTAGAATTATTTGGTAATAGAAAATATCTATTACTTTCTCATTTCATGTAATAAAATATATTTATGATGGTAACCAAAGATTTAGAAATGACTTACATTTATTTATTAGTAATCGATATGAACACTTAAAACCATACAACTGTGTGCAAATTATTTGTGACTAGCAGATCTACCTGGCATTGCCCAGGATTTAAAAAAATAAATCTCTTACCTATATTTATATAGACTAGCAGGACCTGTGGATATACTACTGTATGATAATCTCATTATTCTGTTTTTGATATGTTTATTTTAAGAGCTTTTCCAAATAGTTGAATATGTAAAAAGTATAATAATCTTGATTTAATTGTTTCACTCTTTCTTTTTTTTCTTTCCTTCTCTTCATTATATTCAACTGAAATAGATTAGCATTATCTCTTCCGTTTGCTCAACTCTTTCTTTATTTTTCTTCTACTATATTTTTTTTTTTTTTCTTATGCTATTTTTTCTGTCTAGCATGTCCCTTTTCTCCTCTTTATTTCATTATAACAAAAATGGTTTGCTCCATTATTTAGCTGAGGTGACAAAACTTATAAGAATTAGGCGGATAAGCGACACCAGATAATCAGGATTTACATTTTGGACTATTTGGATGATCTCATGTTTAACCAGAGGGTGTTGCAAGATGATAACAGTTGTACACATTTAATGATTACAAGTATCAATTTCTAGATCCCATTTATTATAAAGATTAGATTGATTTAAAAAAGAATTCTTTTTCCCTTTGATTTATCCTCTTTTATTCTTTATCTTTTCTTGTTTTTTCAATTGTTTATTTTTATTATTTTTCTTGTTTGTATTTTTTCTTTTGTATTTTATTTGCTTTTTATTATGTTTCATCCTTTATTGATTTGTTTTATTTTGTGTCCTTTTTTAATTAATTTCTAATATACCAATTGTTTTATAGCCACATTATATTCTTATTTAACTTTTGTCTTATTGAGAATGAGGAGTCAAATGCTTTTTATCCTTCTTTCAGACAAAAACAGGATATGGATTTTATTGAACTTTGGTCTTTACTGGTCTCCACTAATTTTCCTTTATATGGGGTGTGTGGGTACTGCTTATTTGCCATTACTTCAAGGTCCATTCTGACTCGGAGTGGTAGTACCTTTTAAGGTTCTATCTATGCGTCAAATAGATATGTTTGTAAATTTCTATTAGATAGGTTGGTTGTTTATTTTGTTTAATGTCATATCAACCCTTGTGGGCTATTTAATGCCAAATCTTTTTTTTTGTTTTGTATTTCATGTGTATAAATAAACTGGTAGAAATAATTTTCATCAACTTCATGAGTTGTGTCCTTTTTTTATTAATTTTTAATATACCAATTGTTTTATAGCCACATTATATTCTTATTTAGCTTTTTTCTTATTGAGAATGAGGAGTCAAATGCTTTTTAGTCTCCTTTCAGACTAAAACACTGCATGGATTTCATGGATAAACTGGTGGGAATAATTTTCATCAACTTTATGCATATTAATTAATTGGTGGGAATAATTTTTATTTTAGATTTTTCATAAACTTCAGATATATTAATAAATCAAAAGAACTAACTTCGCATGTATTAATCAACAGCCCTAGTCAACGGGGGGGGGGGGGTTCTACTAGATAGGAATATTTGCTATCATGTAACTATGTGTAAAATTTCTTAAGAAATGACAGCACAAAAAATGTAAATATGAATGTACAATGAAAGTGATTCCCTAATCTTCTGGCATAAATAACCCTAGACAAGTTGACATGCCATTAAAATCAATCTATCCAAGCTATATAAATAACATTTACTCCTGACTTTGCCAAAAGGAGAATTTTCCTTCAGTGGCTCTTGTCATGTGACCTTTTTTTTTGGGGGGGGGAGGGGTCTTTCTCATTTTTGGAACAGAAAAAGCTTTATATATTAAAAGCATTGTAACTATCAACATCCTTAGAGTGCAGCATGCATCATTCTAAAGATGGATGGATGGATGGATATACTAAGTGAAACTTCCTTCTCCCATGGCCTGAAGTCAACAGGGTCAACCAGGTTACAAATGTCTTAGCACACCAGCTCTCCAATGACACCTATCCCACCCAAGTGCTCTCTGCAATGCCTTCACTGAAATATAACTGCAATATTTGAATTGTACTTAACAAATTCTTCATTTTATTTTAATTCCATTTTTATTTAACCATACTTAAAAAACAAAAGGAACCAATTTAGCACTGTTGGTAGAGTCCCCACCAAGGAACTGCAAGATTCTTCATTCAATATGGAGTCCTGCCAGCTCAACGCATGAGTAGCACAGATTGAGTAATCTGCTCTGTGCAGTAAAGTGAGGAGCTGGTTGTAGGTGTGGCACTCCACCTCAGCAAAACAATCTCCCTGGTCTAGCGGTAGTGAAAAGGGAATAGACTCCCTCCCTATCTGGCTGATACCGACAATAGGCCACTCCACCAACTACTTTTTTTAAAAAAAGGTAACATACATACATCTCATTACAATAATCATATATCGTATTGACGCAGTTAAAAATGGTGAAAGACAGCAGCAGTCTATATATATCGACACTTATTAACAACTACTCAAGATTTTATATTGTTAAAATTTTAAAATCTATTTTCATCTTTTTAAATTCTATTCTTAAATTTTAAACGTCATTACAGAAAATCAAAGCAGTTATTATCATTTTTCTATCAAATGAAATTTTCAAAACTACTAGTTAATTTTTCATGAATCCTCTACATATTAATACTCGTGTTCCTTAATTGTACAACTGTTATCATCTTGCAACACACTCTAGTTAAAAATGAGACTGGTCAAATCCTCCAAGATGAAATACAAATCTATATACTAATACTCATGTTCTTTAATTGTACAACCATTATCATCTTGTAACACCCTCTGGGTATAAATGACACCATCCAAATGTCCAATATAAAATGCAAAAATGTAAATCCTGATAATCTGGTGTCGTTTATCCGCCAAATTCTTATTTCTTATGAGTGTTGTCACCTCAGCTAAATAATGGACCATTCTGTTTTATTTTTAATTTTATGTTTACACTCGAAACATTCATCTTGAAAATAGGCAGATAGACATCATGTCCCCATGACAATTTGATTTTCTGTCTTGAAACCTATGGTAACAAACACCTACATATTTGTGTCATATTGTATGGATAAATATATGAAGAAAATAACAGATTAGGAAAATGTGAGGAAAATTTAAGAAAAAATTAAATTACAAAACAAAAAAAATGATGTTTCACCTCTGTTGGTTTTTTAAAACCAACAGAGGTGAAAAATCAAAATGAATCTTTATCATTTTAAAACAGAATGATATATCTATATGATGAAAAGGTAAAAGGATGAGGTAGAGGAAGGAGATGGAGGTAGGAGGTAAAACGTGGGGGGGGGGGTTCCCACAGATGTATGGTAGATCACAAGTTTGGATGGGGGAGGGAATAGGATGATCAAAGGATTTAGAGTAAGTGAAGCATTGAGTGATTAGTGTGGGTGTTTGTTTTGTGGTTGGTGAATGGAGACTGTTTAATGGTTTCGTCTGTGTAAGAAGAGACTCGTGTTATTTCAGGGATTCTAAAGTTTTGCTATACTCTATTCATTTCAGTGTTTCTGTGAGTTTCTTGAATTTTTTTCATTTTTATCCTTTGTCTTGATGTTTTTGGGAATTAAATATACTAGCAAGAATGCCGGGCGTAAGTATTTTAGTTTTAATGTAATGAAATATATTTAATTCAAAAGACTAACAAAATTAAATAAGGACACATATAAAATGATAACACTTATTTTTCATTATATTTCAATCGGTTTCTTTATAAACTCATTCATAGGAATGATTTTGATATGTTGGAGAATAAAGCAATAATATTAGAGATCAATAACAGCAAGTAACTATTTATTAAACCTGGTTTTGTTAAAACCAGTATGCAAATTAACCACACTATATATTAGGTAAACCTTTATTTCTTAGTGATATATAAGACACTTTGCAGGATGTTAAATGCACTAATAACATGGGCTGTTTTGAGGCAAATCTAACTCAGATTTTCATGGAGACATTGTTAATAAATAAGATTTATTCTATTCTATGTATTAATGATTTTGACTATAGATTAAATACTCATTGACAAACTTGTTAAATTCCTCAGTTACTGTGATGTAAGCAGTGACATAGTTTCAGTTACAGACAGATACCAAATCTCCATTATATTAAGATATATAATGCAACCTGGTTTTTATATGAAGTAATGAGAAATTCTATTGTTATATTCAACCTTTTGGTAGGTAATCTTCAGGGAATTTAAATCCAGTCCCTTTATTGAATTGTTGTAAACATCCAAGGAGGTGAATTACCTGAAACAAGCCATTCCAATGAATGGAGAGCAGAATAAGAATTGAATAAAAGGGTTTTGTTTTGAAATTTCCTAAAGGTTACTGATCTATTAATAATGGAGATTCGCTTCCGGTTTTTGTCTGTAACAAAAATTACGTCACTGCTTAGGTCACATTACCCAAAATCGTTATAACATAGAATAAATACACTCTAAATCCTCATTGTTTTTTAAACAAGTTTTAATAAATACATGATTGGTATTATATTTTTATATATAGTTTGTTTTATTTTAATACATATTTAAAGTTTACATTTCAAATTGTTTTATTTTTTAATCCTTTAATGAATTTGATTTTACTTACTTAGGGTACAAACATGCTGACATTTAATTTTTTACTCCCACCCCTCAGTCAATATGTTTCAAAAATCTATTTTTACATCTCCCGAAGGGTGTTCGGGTTAGCTCAGTCAGTAGAGCGTTCGGCTAAAGACCACAAGATTCCTAGTTCGATACCGGTCCTCGCCAACCTAGCATATGAGTAGCACAGGGATCTGTGCGGTAAAGTAAGGAGCTGATGGTAGGTGTGGCGCTTCACCTCAGATGCTAAAACAATCTCCTTGGTCTAGCGTTATTTAAAAGGGGATAGACTCCCTCGCTGCCTGGCTGATACCGACTTTAGGCCGCCCCGTCGACTTTACTTTTACTTTTTACTAGTTTAGATAAAAGACATCAGAAGAATGTCTTTTATATGAATCTTATGTCACATTGACTGAGGAATTGCACAAGTTAATCAACCAATTGGTGTGTAGAGTATCTGAAACCTCATCAATATAGCAAGCAAAATGATATCAATAGTCTGAGATGTGTTATCATCATCATCATGTTGTGCCAGTAGTGCAGATATCCATGACAATCTCTTGCTAACCCTCCCTATCACTCATTGACCCCAGGAGGTCCTCCATACATAGCTGGTCTATGTAGGTCTTTGCTGGATGTCCCGCACTAGTATGTCCATGTGCCGGTTTCCACAGAAGCACGTCGCTTATTAGCTCATCCTTACTTCTCCAGCAGTGTCCGGCATATCTTGATCGCCTTACTCGAATGGTTTATGTAACAGAGGGCATGTGGCTGTATAGCTGTTTTCTTGTGGAATGTTGCTTCCACGATTTGTTCAAGATCACACACAGCATTCTTGTGCAGCTCCCATCCAATCTATTTTCCAGGCACCTCGTCAAGGTTCAAGTGGTGCAGCCATAAAACAGTGCCAACACCACCACGGCCTGGAAGAATTGTCACTTTAACTTGTCAGGGAGGTCTGACTTCCATATAACTGACAGTTTGTTTATAGCGGACCATGCCTCCCCTATGCGTGCATCAACATCGCTTTCTGTGGATGAGATATTACTACCTAGGTATGTGAATTGTTCTATTGGTTTTAGAGGCTTACCGTTACTCTTAAACTCAGAAATTTCACACAAGAAAACATTAATTTTTCTTTTTTGTGGTTGTTATTGATATTGCTTGATAATTTTACGCAATTGCTGAGGGTATTGGAATGTAAGCAGTGACATAGTTTTGGTTATAGACAGACACTAAATCACCATTATAGTAAGAAGAGACTGCAAAACATAACTGATCTTATTAAATTTAAATTTCCAAACATCAAAAGATAAAGTGAGGAAATATTTGGATTATTCAGACTATTGTCCTTATCTTTAGCAATGGTAAATAGTAGGGTAGACTTGGTCTTTAGCCTTGTTAAGTAACCAATCTAGGAGAAGGAAAAGCACTAGATTTAAATCCACTGTATGTAAAATCATTGGGGTGGCCTAAAGTTGGTGTCAGCTAAACAGTGAGGGAGTCTACCCCCTTTTCACTAGCACTTGACCAAGGAGATTGTTTCAGTGCCTGAGTTTGAGTGCCACAACTACCATCAGCTCCTTACTTTACCACACAGATTCCTGTGCTACTTATACACTGACATTGGTAAGGGCCAGTATCAAACCTGGAACCTTATGGTTCCTAGTCGGACACTCTACCAACTGAGCCAAACCAACTTTTGCACTTCATTTTGGATGATCTCATTATTAACTTGAGGGTGTTGCAAGATGATAACGGTAATTCAAATAAGGAATACAAGTATTGATATTAATTCAAATAATTTTTCAATCAGATTTTTTCCTATCATTCTTATGAACAACAAAACATTTAATACAGTAAAAGTATCCTAGGTATGATGTTAAACTGCATCTAATGGTGAAACTCTTTATTGCCATTACTCCCAGGTCCACCTTGACCTGGAGTGGTAATACCTGTTTGGGTCCCATCTATGGGTGAAATAGAAAAAAGATCATAAAAGAGAGAAAAAGGATGAAATAACAAGAGACAAAAGAAATTTATAGAAAAAGTGAAATCAACATAAAAAAATGAAAGTAAAAGGAAGAGAAGATGGAATTAAAAAAATGTGTAAAAGTAGATAAAGTACAAATAAAGATTTTTTTTTTTAAAATTGTATAAAGGAAATGGAAATAAAGAATTAGAAAGTGAAACTTAAGTAAATATAAATAAAGTGAAAGTAAGCAAATAAAAAATAAATAGAACAAATATCAATGAATAAATAAAAAGTTTAAAGGAATTAAAAGAGAAAATAAATGAAAGGAAAAATGAAATATGAATAAGTGAATTGAAGGAGCAAATGATAAAATAAAAAATAATAAAAATAGAAAAATAATAAAAGAAAAAATGTCCATCTTTTTTTATTCCTATTCTAACTACAAATCTTCTATCTTACTCTAAAAAGAAAAAAATAATTTGAATGATTCAAAATAGAAAAGGATAAAATGATGATGAATAAAATAGACGTCAATGAAACCTGAATGAATGAAAATAAAAACTGAAGAAATGTGATTGTCTGGTCATTTGAGTGACAAGGGAAAATAATGAACTGATTTGTTGTTTGGTCAATTCTTTAATGTCACTTTTTTGTTGATTACATTTTTGGCTTTTTTCACTCAGAGTTTTTTTGGGTTTTTTTTTTATTGGCTCTCTTCCCAATTTTCCTTTTACATACATTCTTTCACTATGACTTCTACAAATCTTTTTCCTCTTTTCTTCTCTTCTTTCTACACTAAATTGCATCTGGTGGTGAGACTCTGGTTCTTTGAAAATGAATATATATATACCATATAGACTTGTGAAGATCCATTACAACTGAATAGTGAGTTTGATCCTTGCTGCATGCCTCATACTTGCGACCTTGTATCACATCCAACTTATGATGAATGGGTTGGGTAAATATCTACCATGTACATGGTACCGATGTATGAGGTCTCATGGGAAATGGACACGATGACACAAGTTCAAATCCTGGATGAGGTTGTTTACATTTCACATAGCAATAATACCCTTGGGAAAGGTATGAATCCAACTGTTAGAGGGTAGACTGGACTCTTGAACTTTATGACAATCGGTCTAGGATAAGGAAAACTCTGAATTCAAACTGGTTAAACTTTGCTTGATAAATTGACCTTGTGACACATCCTGTTCATGCAGAGGGGTTGGTAAATACATATATACTTATGTATAGGTTGAATGTAAAAGTTCTAATTTTAAGACAAAAGATTTAATGATGACCTATACACAAGTTATACCTTTTCCTCTTCCTTTTGGCTTTTTAAAAAAAATTCTTTACTTTATAATGTGGCTGCTGCTGCTGCTGATAATCATCATCATCATCATCATCATCTTGTGACTTTAAAAAAAATCAGTTTTAAAGAATGTATTTAAAAAAAAATTTCCATCAAGAACGAACTAAAGCAAAAATGTCTTTGACATAAAATAAGCCAACAAGAGTTGACCTGCCGACCAACCCTTGTGTATAGGTCGGATTTGAAAGATCTAATTTTAAGACAAAAAATTTAGTAATGACCCATACACTAAGTAATATCTTTTCCTCTTCTTTGTTTTTTTTTCTTTTTTTTTTTTTTTTTTTAAATTATTTCTCTTCTCACTCTGGTTGTTGTTGCTGATGATGATGATGATCTTGTGGCTTCTGCTGCTGCTGCTGCTGCTGCTTCTGGTCTTTTCTGCTTTGAGCGGCCGGCATCCTGTATAGTAGAGTCAGAGATATTGGGTCAGCCATTCACTGAGCAAATGGCTGAAACGCAATGTTCATTAACATCCATTAATCAATATATCAATAAAGTTGGGTCTGTTTAAATCTTTTCACCCAAGTAGAGACTGTTTGATGAAAGGAAATGAAGAAGTAACTGCACTGACAAAGGGGATGGGGGTGGTATTGGTGGGAAGAAGGAAGAGGGAGGTTTGGGGGGGGCATGCTGGTGGGGATGACTTACAGGAAACCAGAGGAGTGGGAGGTGAAGTGAAGAAGAAGAAGAACAACAACAGAGATAGGAATCGGATGGTTGGTGTGGGATGGGATGAAGAGCTTGAAGGAGAGTGCAAAGTTGGTAGTTGAAGGGTTGCACAACAGAAAGAAAGAAAGAAAGAAAGAAAGAATGCAAGTTTAAGAAGAAAATAAAGAGAAAGAAAGAAATTTGAAGAATGAAGGAAAAGACGGGAAAAGACATTGAGAGAGAAAAAGAAGGAAATAGAGAAGGTATGAGATGAAGAGGGAGAATGAAAGAGTGACAACAGAAGAAGATAGAAGAAGAAGAAGAAACCTTTGTAGTAGTAGTAGTAGTTGTTGTTTCAGTAGAAGAAGAAAAGGAAAAAGAACATTAAATTGTTAGAAAAATAACTAAATGCCGAAGGGGCCAAAGGAAAATAAGGAAAGAAGAGAAAATATAAACTAAAATGGTGTGTGTGTGTGGGGAGGGGGGCGGATGAAGAAAGGAAGAAATGCTGAAAGAAAAGAAAAACCAGAATAATAAGGTGAGAGAGGAGGGGGACAGTGAAGTAAATAAGAAATGGTACAAAGAGAGTGGAAAAGGAGTAACTGGCAGGGAAAGAGAGATAAAAAGAATAAAATGAAGAAGAGAGAAAGATGAGGAGTAGAAATGATACTCCTGAAATGAAAAGAGAAAAAGAGAGAGAGAGACATATGAAGCAGAAAAATCAGAGAGAAAGAAAGGGAGATGAAGTAATAGAATGAAAGAGATGAAGAGCAAAAGAGATGTGGAGAGAGAGAGAGAGAAGGGGGGAGAGCAGTTAATTAAATAAGAAATGGTACAAAGAAAGTAAAAAAAGAAGTGGATAACTGGCAAGAAATGAGAGAAAAGGATTTAAGGAAGAAGAGAGAAAGATGAGGAATAGAAGAGAGAGAGAGGAAGAGAGATGTGGAATTAAAAAGATTAAAGACAGAGAGAGAGAGAATGAAAAAAGAAGAACAAAGATTGATTCAATTATTTGCTAGAGTAGAAAGGAAAGAAGGAAAATATTTTTTGAATTTATTTTATTTATCCTTTTTTTTTTTTTTTTTTTTTTCCAATGAAAAAAATGTGTATTTTGGCAAAAGTATCCGAATGTTTTTGCAAAAATCCCAATTTATCTAAACTTGGAATCAAATGACATTTATTTATTGGCAACAAGGTTTTTGGTCAAATCAAAGGACCTATCATAAAAAAAATAATAAAACTGCTTAGAAACATTTGATTCTCACTGGGTGCCCCATACTTCTGGATTTGTGCCACATCTAAGCTAAGCTTAGTAAATAATTAAATCCTCTACTTAGCATTCAATATTAATTCCGGTAAATTTTCCATTAATCAAAAAACCTAAAATTCTCTTTTTAATATGAACAAATTGGAAAATTCAAGATTCCATATTCTGACTTGAAAATTCCTCCATACAAAATGGTAATGATACTGGAATAACAAAATCCACAATAAACTCTGGTTAATCAAACACATTTTGTGAAACTGGAGACCAGCATTTAGAATATCCAAAAAGAAAAAAAAAGTCATTATATCCCAATTATGCATTGGACACACAAGATTTACACACTCCTTTATACTCAAACAAGAACAACAACCACAGTGTGAAACATTTCAAACTCCTTGATGAAGAAAGAAGAGAACAAAGTTGAGGGTTGTACAACAAAAAGAAAGAAGAATCCAAGGTTAAGAAAAAAAAATAAAGGATGAATAAAAAAAAAAAAGGAAAATGAAGATTGATTCAAGTATTTGCTAGAAAAGAAAGAAGGAAAAGAGAAGTTTTTTTTTATTTATATATATATTTTTTTTTTTCTAAGTAAAAAGTGTTGTTTTGGCAAAAGTATTAGAATGTTTTTGCAAAAAGACCAATTTATCTAAACTTGGTATCAAAGGTTATTTATGTTGTTTTCAGTTTTATTGGCAACAAGGTTTTTTGGTTGGATTTTACAGCATGTCAATCCTTATTGGGTTATCTTATGCCAAAGACTTTTTGTTTTATTCCTTCTTGATGGATACTACATTTTAAAAAACTCAATTTCTTCTCAAACACATTTTTTTCAAATTCATTTTTTTTCTGATTAACCCATAGATGGACTCGGGTACTACCACTCCAGGTCAGAGGGGACCTGGGAGTAATGGTGATGAAGAGGTACTCCACATTCCCCAGAGCTCCAGAATTGGAACTTCACCATCAGATAGTTTAACATCATACCCAGGAGATCCTCAGCCACCACCTTCTAGTGCATATATGATACAAAAGGTTGGGGTTTGCCATAAGGGCATAGGGTTGGAACAATCATATAGGTGCTAGGGCTTGACATGACCAGCAATTTATCGGAAGGGGCCTCTCCGCTCACTCATCTAGCCTAAGTAAGGGCCAAAGTGGAGTGTTGCATGTCATGGATTGCTCATCCACCAGAGTTCCATCCTTAAGAATGAAAGGTAGCCACCCATGGCTAACAGGTGGTCCCATTGGCAGGATGTTACCCCTGTAAAAGTTTTGGTCAAATTGAAGTATCTCTCCTAAGAAATAATGAAAAACTTTTTTCTGTTGTATTTTCATCTGAATATAATCAATAACAACATCATTAGAAATTATTCACATCAAATAAGTTTTGTCTATGAAGTAATGAAATTGTGATCTTATGATGTTTTTGTTTTATTATTAACTTAATTATAAATTGACTTTATCACCTCAAAATTACTTCCCTTGCAAAGAGACACACCTTGTTCCTTTTGTTATAAATTGAATGGGCAGAGAAATGAAATTAACAAGGAGAATTTGTATTATTTGGATTTTTCACACTATTGTCCGCATCTTTATTGTTATGTACACAACGTTTTGTCTGATATGCCCTCTAACCTTTTTCAGGTGCTTCTTCAAAATTGGGAACCTTCACCGAACTTCAAACTGAACCCTCTATTCAATCTTTGGGTTTTGACTGTTCTAATTCCATTAACCATGATCGGCTACAAGTGTTAAGCTATGTTAAGTATTCTATGTTATTATTGCCCTTGACCAGGATTGAGCCTGCAGCCTACAGATAATTGTCACTTAAAACTGTATTAACTCAACCCTTGTATCCGTTGTGCCAGATTTCCAACTGATGAGGATAATTGTCTGAAAAATCCAAATTATCAATCCTCATCTCAAAAATTCAGACAAGAAGGTTGAACCAGAACTCTTGAAACTGAAACCACAAAATAGGAAATAAAATACAAATGTCAGGAAGTATAGACCGGGGGGGGGGTGCATAGAAACCCTGACCCACCCCCTGGTCAGAGGGGGATGGGAAGCATTACCCCAGAAAGACAAATTGTCTATATTTTCTATAGATACTACTTCATGAAAATACTTAACTGATTCCGGGGGTTTTTTTTGGAATACAGTGTCCAGTGGCTTAGGCCATTGGATCAGTAAGATATTAATATCAGTGTAACCCTGGGTGGTCATCTCCTCAGGCACACCTGCCCCCTCGTCTAAAAGAGGCAGTGCTGGGTTTATTACCCAATGCCTGAGGTACCTCACAAAAGGAATGCTGAAGGGACTCACACAATTTTTAAAACATCCTTGTGTTCAACTGACACAGTGTCAGTTAATACTTACTACTTTATGAAAATTGACATGTAGTAGAGTGAAGGCTCTCGTATTATAGATTTAGGGTTGGCCTATGAGAGCTTAGCACCAGCCCTGGGGATAGGCATTTAAGTTGTGTGATGTAATTCCAAAAGACATAGACAGATAAAGAAAATGTGTGGGTAATACAATATGCATAAAAAATTACAGGTACACTCAGGAGCCTAACAAAATTGGTTCAGCTGACATGTGTCGGTTCACTTACCATTGTCAACCTCATGAGATCCAACCATCTCTGCTACCCCCTCTCTCTCTCCCGCTGACCGTCTCGGTCAATTAGATTATTGGTACTTACAAATGCAATGGAGTTACATCATGTAATGGTTATTGTTATAGGAAATGGGCTCGGTAACCAAAGTTCAAATCCTGGACAAGGCTGTTTGCATTTCAAATAGTGCTAATACTCTTGGGAAAGGTATGCATCCAACTATTCTTTTTTCAGCTATGGGTAAATAGTTGGACAGACTGGGCTCTTTAACCTTGGCTAGGCAACCAGTCTAGAAGATGGTAAACTCTGAATCCAAACTTGTTAAAGAAAGAAAGATGTTTATTTTCACACATTTTTTTTTACAAAAGACACAACAAATGATCAATGTGTGGAGGATGATCACTTATGAGGATTGAGCCTATTCTAGTATTTCCTAGTTTTTCAGGTTTAAATAGGTTTAAAATATTTTAAGATAGTAGTAATTCTTTAAAGAAGAACAAAGGTTATTAATTTTAAATATACAGGGTATTGACTGGGTCTATTTTTTTTTGTTGGTATTTGAGTAAATTCCACTTAAGAAATTGACCTTGTGGCACATCCTACTCATGTGGAGGGATTGGTGTGTATAATATATACATAAATACTGTTGTTTTTTTTAAGCATAAAAAATGGTGAATGTAAGTGTTCAAATTAAGAAATATTGTTGACTTAATCATTATATAATCATGTAAATTATTTTTGACTCAGTAATATGGATAATTCTTAAATTGTGACTAGTTATGAGTAAATTGAATTTTTATATCTTTGGTATGTTGAGTTTGAATGGCTTTAGGTATTAGTGTAATGTTACATATTAAAAAAACACTTTGTAGTCCTCCTTAGTAAATAATTTTCAACATACAAACCATCTGCCAATAAAAATCCACTAACTTCAAAAAAGTTTATATCAAGCAAACAAAAATTAGTATATATATATATATATATATATATATATATATATGTGTGTGTATATATCCTGAGTCCAGTATCATCCAGATTATTAATTCGAATATAACAAGTAAGTCAACTGTACTTCTTAAATATTAGTTTATTTGAATACTTACATTTACCATTTATGCATGCTTAAAAAACCAAACAGTATTTTTATTTTTTTTATAACCAGACAACAAATATACGAAGCATATGCAAAACCCTTACAACTAAAAAAAAAAAAGACAAAAACGAAAAAAAAAAAATTACATATTAGTGTGTATGGTTGGCACTAGTATACTAGAAAAAGTAGTTGTAATCCAATGTGCAGTGTTATTAGAAGAGTGCTCAATATCTGTGATAGAGCGTTGATAGATGAATTACTAGACAAATAAAAGGTTTAGCTTTTATTCATTTACTTGGGAACAATATTATGACCAATGGTTTCCTGCTAAAGCATTCGTCAGGTAAACAAAATAGTTTTAAAAAAAAACTATTTTGTTTACCTGACGAATGCTTTAGCAGGAAACCATTGGTCATAATATTGTTCCCAAGTAAATGAATAAAAGCTAAACCTTTTATTTGTCTATTCATTCATCTATAAATATATATATATATATATATATATATATATACTTTTAAAGAAAGAAAAACTTAACAAACCATCATTTAGCTATCATAAATTTATTTCAACCATAACTCAATATGAGCCTAGTCTCATCAGATAGGCTCATATTGAGTTCTGGTCAAAATAAATCTTTTATAGCCAAATGAAGATTTAAGTTTTTCCTTTGAAAGTTCAAATATTGTTCTGTATATAATTAATTCATTAGTTATAATACATTAGGGATTTGTAAAAATCCTTGTATGAATATATAAGTTTGCATCAACATGCGCATACATTGAGGATGTACAGGAGATATTGATGATACCAAATAGAATTATCCTCTACATACCAGTCAGTTGGATACTTTTATCTTATATATATATAATATATATATATATATATATATATAGAACCAGAATTGCTAGATGATGTATCTATATTATGCAGAGGTTGCTGTCAGAAACCACAAAGCTGGTCTTTGGCAATTTAATTGTAGCTATTCTGAAATTTACAAGAAGATTCCTGTGTTATGTGTCATTTATTAAGAGAATAATTCACTGTTTTGAAACAACAATTGATGTTGTCATTAATGAAAGGCTGAGGAAATCTCAAAACCTCATCATGTAGAGATGACCACTTGTTTAAATTTTCACTTCTCAAAAGACTGAATAAAAAGCAAAAAAAAATATCAGCCGAATTCAAGACCTCAGAAAAAAGGATTCATTTTGAAGAATAACAAGCAGGAAGTTATTTAATTCAACGTCTTTTCTGTAGATGATATTTTTTCTCTTTAAAAAAACGAAGCCATTCCTGTCTGAGATAAACATCAGATTCTTGTCAGAATATGGAAAGTTTGATCCAGAGTGATTCTGCAGAATTTGTATAGAGTGAAGAATTTAGATTTCATTTACATATTAATGCTTCGGAGAGTGTATCATTGAAGATCTTGGAAGAAATCTATCACATTTAACGATGGAGAAAGTGGAAGGAGGAGCTTTTTCGATTGCTAGTAAGCTGTTTCTCTGTAAAAAGTCATTTAATCCTTTGGAATGAAGGAGAAAATTGCATTACCATAAAGAAAGTACTGCCCATAAGTAGTTGATCAAACAGAAAATCTGGGGCTTTTTTTGTTTGTCAATTTCCAAATGTTTCAGGGACCTATAAGGACTGGCAGCCAGAGGGATCCAGAAATTTCCCAAGGTTGCAGGGACCTTTAAGGATTATTAACAGTTTGGAAATGCTCTTCTAAATAGCAAAATCTTGTTCAATTTTGAAAATTTTAGAAAAAAGTAAATTTTTTTTTTTTATTCAATAATTCAAACAGCTTCTTCCCAGATTTGAACTCTGATTGACAAGTCCATTTCCTACAAGGATTACCATTACACCACATGCTTCAACTTCCTGGTTCTGTATATAAACCTTAAAAGCTCAGTACATTGGCATTTGGGACTTTGCCATTTTGTTTGTTCATTTTGTTCTTTTCTTATTTATTGGCACAAAAAATGGAATCAGTGAGAAGCTTTATATTCCCTTGGTAAGTAATGGCTTTGAGGAAGGAATAAATTCATCTTTATCTAGAACCTCAAGCCTTATTTGGCAACCAATCTAGAAGAAGAAAAACCAATACTCAATTTGAGACAAGAGATGGTTGGAGCTTTTTAGTTTGTTGTAAAGGAAGTCCAATTAAGAGAAGGTTACTGTGAAAGAAAAATAGGTTGGTTGGTTGGATTTTATAGCATGTCAACCCTTGTTGGGTTATTTTCTGCTGAAGACATTGTTTTATTCATTCTTCATGGGTACTCAATTTAAAAAAAAACACAGATGATTCCATTAGGCAGGGGGGGTTGTCTTACCTTGCTGCAAAGTTAAACTGTTGTTAAAGTCCTTCAGAGTTGATGTTTAGGAAATCCTGTGATGCTTTCAGAATGTTAGATATTTCAGATGCTAGAAAGCAGTGACTGAGGGTCATCATGTCCTGGGAATGACGTTAAACTCTATCAGATGGTGAGGTTCCAGTTCTGGAGGTCTGGGTAATGTGGAATACCTTTTCATCACCATTGCTCCCTGGTCCACTCTGACCCGGAGTGGTAGTACCTGCTAGGGTCTCATCTGTGGGATAAATAGTAAAATGTGTTTATAAAAAAAAATTGAATATCCATAAAGAATGAATTTATTTCAAAATTTAGTTGGCATTAAATAACCCACCGAGGTTGATATGCCATAAAACAAAACAAACAAATAAAATAAGACAGAAGATATAGGTCAATTTGAGTAAATAAGTAAAATATATATACATTAAGATTTCTATGGTTATTTTTTCTTTTTTTTCTTTTAACAGCAGAATCTTAGAAAAAAAAATTGAATAAATAAAAACAGTTATTCATAGACAATCTAAAAATGTAAATATGCAAAACCCGAGACAATTTCATTTAATTTTGTCTGAAAACATTGATCTTCCTGCATGAAAATGAAAAAAAAAGAAGACATTTTCTAATAATCAACACAAAAGTTAAATTGATTTGTGGGAAGCAAGAAAAAAAAAAAACAACATTGAAACATTTCTATAGATTTTAGAAAATTTCTTTTCCACAGACAGAAGAAAAGGATGCATTAGCAGAACAAGAAAAAAGGAATTTACCAATATGCAAAAGAAACAGACACATCAAATTGGGGGAATTGATCAGGTCGAAGGATCCACATTTCCGAAGGGCAATTTCTTTTTTTTCCAAGATCATTTTAAGATATTGAAATTTCCAAAGAAAGAAATGTAATATTTCCAAAGATATAATAAAAGTATCTTTAAACTATGATATTTACTAGCTGAAATTTGATTGAAAATGTTCACTGTATAATGTATAATTATGGTATATAGTGTATATATATATATATATATATAACTGTATAATCTGCGGGACTAATTTTCACTACAAAATAGATATTGAAAAATCAATATCAATAATCTATATTTTTAATATTTGTGATCCTTAATGGTAGGAACATTTGTAACACCCTCTAGTTAAAAATGAGACTGTCCAAATCATCCAAGATGAAATGCAAACATGTAAATCCTGATTATCTGATGCTGTTTATCTGCTGAATTCTTATTTTTTTATGAGTGTTGTCACCTCAGCTAAATAATGGACCATTTTGTTTTTATTGTAAAGAAAAAAAGGGAAGAAAAGGGAATGCTATACAGAAAAAATATAAGAAAGAAAGAAAGAGAGTAGGAGAAAGATTGAGAGATGGGTTGAGTGCACAGAAGTAATAATGCTAATCTGTGTAGCGAGAGTGAGTGGCAAAATTCACGAACCTGTGATGAGCCAACAACGGTCTGTCGATTGAAGAGACAGCGGGTGGCATGTTGCACGTGTGGGCGGAAGAAAAACATGTGACGAGTCCGACTAGTTGTGGAGGTAAAAATCGTGAGTGTCCTTGAGGTGGGAATTTATAGTGGCAAGTCTCATAGCTGGCGAGACGAGAGTTGTGACGTCTCGGCCAGACCGAGTATAAAAGAACAGTGGCGAGGGGGCAAAAGAGGACGAACTTATTTTGTTTAAGATCTTCGCAGGTGTTACGGTGTCTTTGGTAGAAGCAGAAGTAAATTTCGTTAACTAATTAGATCTGTTTCAAATGTAATTTAAAGATGAAAAGAAAAAGAAAAAAAAGAGTGAGAAAGAGTTAATGAATATTATACATTTTATATATTGAACTATTTACAATAGCTCTTAAGTAAACATATCAAAGGTTGTAATAATTAAATCATTATACTGAGGTATATCCACAGGTCCTGCTAATTATGCAATTAATGTACAATAAGAAAGAAGTGACAAAAATTAAAACAAAATAAATCTCAAAACGAAAACCTGAACAGAAGAAATTGATTGATTGATTTTAACGGCATCTTAACCAATCCAGGGTTATTTTATACCAAGCAGTAGGTTGTGAGGGATGGTCAAATTTATTGTTATGTCTTTTTTTCAAGGATATTTTTTTTATCTTGACAGTCGGTTGTTTGCAGTTGTTTGTTGCTAAGTGGATTGGAAATTAGTTTAAGGGAGAAGTTTATAGGGTAAAGTTAAAGTTTGTTATAAGCGATAGTTTGGTAGAAAGTATTTTTTAAACAATTTTTTTTCTATTCAACCCATAGATAGGACCCTAACAGGTACTACCACTCTGGTCAGAGTGGACCTGGGAGCAATGGTGACGAAGGGGGTGCTCCACACTCCCACAAACCTGCAGAACTGGAACCTCACCATCAGAGTTTAATGTCATTCTCAGGACATGAAGAGCCTCATCCACTGCCTTCTACCACCCATATGATAAAAAAGGATTGGGGCTTGCCATGAACAGGGGGAAGTGTTCTGGGGGTCTGTCATGTCTGTAACCTTCCAGCAATCTTGTACTGAACCCTCTTTTCAATCCATAAGGTTTATAGAAATGTATTTAACATAGAAAACGCATCATAAAGTTATTATGCAATTGACTTACATAAAGAAAGAAGAAGAAAAGATCAAAGTGAAAACATTAAAAGATTTCTGTACATAAAAGATCAGAAAGAACAATAAAATAACAGTGTGATTCTGCATCTATTGGAAATGTTCTAATTTGAAACATCAGTGAGTGAACATTTCAGGTTAAGTTTCAAAGCAAATCTCAAATATTGAAGGGTGTAAAAGAAAATACCAATGCAAAGAGTTCACAATGACATTAATGCAGTGATAAAAAATACTTTGATGGTGAAATGATATTGATTTTTTTTTCTTTTTATTCTTTTTTAGATTTAGGTATATAATTCTGCTATCAATACTCCATATACTGTTTGTATTTATTTATCTATACATATGTAAACGGCAGTTGTGTATATATGTATATGTCCGGAGGAAACTACAAAAATAAAACAATTAACAACAAAGTAAATATATATGTACATTCACTATAACCAGAGCTTGCTTTTTGTGCAAAAATGATGAAGATTTTATTTATATCTGGGAATATATTTAAAAATTCAAATTCATATAGTTACAGAAGGGAAAGTCATTAGTGCGTTATTTACTTTTTTTTTCTTTCTTTTTTTTTTTCTTTTGGTACGTTTTTTTTTTTTTTTTGCTTTGAAATATGATTAAATTAATCACCTCATTTATATCATATTTTTTTAAAATTGTAAATTATTGAATAACAATTTCTTACTATATTATTACATGGGGATTTTGATGGGGCATCCACCAAGGATCCAACTCTCGATAAGTAATAATAGATCTGTGAGATTAACTTTCAAAAAATCCACCCTTTACCCAGGTGACGCTGGGTAGCCACTTCTAGTACAGTTGGTATGTATGTAAGTATGTGCAGAGGAAACTATGAAAATAAAACAATGACAAAGTAAATATATATATATATATATATATATTCCTTTTTGTGCAAAAATAATGAAGATGTTATCTATATTCAGAGAAGGGGAAATTCATTGGTAGCATTTGTGTTTCAAACATAAACAAATCAATTCTGGAAGACCAAAACAATCAATGGATCTGATATCCCACCGTCTACCCAGGCAATGCTGGTTAGCTGCTTCTAGTGATAACATAAATCTCAGATTGAATGCAACCAATATCAGGCATTTACCACAGCATACAGAATTTATTTGTTTGTCCAATTTCTTATCACAGAAAAAAATAGTAGGGTTCTTTAGCCTTGGTTAGGTAACCAGTCTAGAAGAATAAGAAAACTCTAAATTCAAACCAGCTGTAAAATTAATCTGCTATTGGTGGAGGGGTTGAGAAAATGCATAAAACTAAGGGGAAAATGAAACCTCTGGTGAGGATTGTGAATGATAAGTAATGATTTGCAAAACATTTTGTGATATCCATACTCCTCACAGATTCAGAACTGGTGCCTTATCACCATATATAGATTGTTATACCCAGGATATTATGAAAGTTTCAATCATACAGTCAGGATGGCATAGAAATATACAGTTAAGTCAATGTTTTTAATTATAAACTAGAGGGACCTGTGGATATACCACAATATGATAATTCAATTATTACAACATTTGATATATTTACTTAAGAGTTATTGCATATAGTTCAATATCAAAGAGTACAATAATTTTAATTTAACTCTCTCTCACTCTTCTTTCTTTCTTTCTTCCCTTCTTTTCATCATGTTCAATTGAAACAGATTAGTGTTATCACTTCCGCTTATTCACTTCCTTTCTCCTTCTTTTTCTTTCTTATATTAATGCTCATCCACTCTCTCTGTTTCTTTATTTCTTATATTTTTTCTTTCTTAATAATAAAATGGAATGGTCCATAATTTAGCTGAGGTGACCACACTCATAAGATTTTGGTTAATTAAGCAATCAGGATTTTAATCTTTGCAATTCATCATAGACAATTTGGACTGTCTTATTTTTAACTAGAGGGTAATTCCATGGGAAAATCATCCAGGCCATGTCACCTACTCCCTTCAATTTTTCTGAAATTTTGTACAGGTGTGGACTATTTTAAAGTTAGCCAATCCCTAACATTTGAGCTTCCAATTCCAAAAATTGGCGGAGTTATGCTGATTCTAAACATTGACTTAACTCTCCAAATTTGGGTGTGGTGCCACAAAAAATGGTGCCTTTTTGGAATCTACTTTTGTCTGTAAAATAAGTTCTAGAGCTTCTTTACTATTAATAATTGGTTTCTAAGAGCATTTTAGCCCAAGGAATCTAAAAAGTCTTAAATTTAACCAATTTTAAGTTATTAATGATTTCTGATTTGCAAAATTTTAACTGATGCTGTAGGTTTGGTTCTGAGCAAATATCAAACTATCTTTTTGGTAAAAATAATGTTCAATATATGTGAAATAATAAAAGAAAAATAATTTGTCATCGATGCAGTGCCACATCGGGATATTGATCTTATTAGGAAAAAATGAGAAATCATCAATAATTAAAATTGTTTGACTTGAAAACATTTTTGATAGTATTTTTGGATTTCATGGGCAAAAATGCTTTTATAAACCAAGTTTTAGCAGTAGGGAAGCTCTTTTTCCAGACCAAAATAGATTACAAAAAGGTGCCTTTTTTGCGAACCCTGCCAAATTTGGTGAGTTAAAAATCTACATAACTCCACTAATTTTTTGGAATTGGAAGTTCAAATTTTGGGAATTGTCCAATGTTAACATAGTTAACACCTGGAAAAAAATTCAGAAAAATTGAAGGGGGTGGGTAACAATTTTACTTTTTTCTGGAGGATTTTTACATGGAATTATTCTAGAGGGTGTTGCAAGATAACATTTGGAAGAATATGTATCATGATTATTAATATATAGATATTATTATTATTATTATTATTATTATTATTATTATATATATTAGATATAAATTATTATAGAAATCTAGAAAACATTTCAACTATGATCCAGTCTAATTTTGCTTTTCTTTGAGACAAAGGAATGAAAAATCCTAAGCAACTTTCAACTAAGCACACGTGAAATATTTAGATAAACTGTCCAATCATCTGTGTTCATCATTTTCCAAAGGAGATTTTCTTATCAATAGAGATTTTCTTCTCCATCGAAATGGATAACAATAAGAAATGCCCCATCTCCAATAATGTGGGGTCAAATGATCCAGCCAGACCCCAATTAGTAGTTAAGCTTTTCTTGAAGGATTTACGATGAATTTTAACCTTTTCCTTTTGGCTTATGGTCAATATATTTGAGCGAAATACAATTTGTGACTGTGAGTGTTTTTATCATAAGTCTGTTGAACTGATGAGCATAAATAGCTGTGTGTGTATATATATATATATATATATATATATATATATATAATCAATAAATTGTCATGAACCTTTTTCTCCATACACATTTCCAACTCAAATCATTTAAAAACACCCATCACTGAAGAAAAATTTTCTTTTCTATTATATTGTCCTGATCAATGTCAGGTGATGGGACCCTTAATGAAAAAAAGTATGGAGAAGAGAGGAGTTGGTTGGTTGGTTGACGGTTTATCAACCCTTTTGGGTCATTTAATGCCAATAAACAAGTCCTTTTATAAAAGTTTCTATGTTTCAATTTCTTAATGTCTTTGAATTGGTATGAATAATTTTTATTTATTTCATTTGTTTTGTTTAATTGCATAATTTATTGTTATGATAACCCTGTGGGTTATTTAATGCTAAAAATTATTAGAGTGTGAGGTAAAAGTTGGTATTCAAGTTTTCTTTACAGGTGTATTTTTGTAGATGTATTTTGTGGATGTATTTCATATCTGATTCTAAATTTTTCATATATTTTTTTGCCTTACTGGAGAGAGAAGGATTCAAATGAAATGAGACAGAATTTGAACTTGGAACACAAATTCCCGTTTTCTCATTGATAATCACTAGACCATCATTACTTATATATATATATATATATATATATATATATATATATATATATACACACACCAACCTCTCTGCATGAGCAGGATGAGGCACAAGGTCAGTTTCTTAAGCAAAGTTTAACTGGTTTGAATTCAGAGTTTTCCTTCTCCTAGACTGGTTACCTAGCCAAAGTTAAAAGCCCAGTCTGCCCTCCTATTTACTCATAGCTGGAGGGAGAGCAGTTGGATGCATACTTTTCTCAAGGGTATCAATGCTATGTCAAATGCAAATAGCCTTGTCCGGCATAAGAACTCAGCTCAACGAATCTATTTCCTACGACTCTAACACTGCATCCCTCATTATTTATATATATATATATATATGTGTGTGTTTCAACTGAATATCTCTTGTAGATTTTTGCTTTTGTGCATATATAAGTTTTCTATATGAGAACAACTATCTATATGTTCATGTATATGTAAAAGATTCTAGAGAAAAAATTCTTGGAGATTGTCTTAAGCTTTGATATGATAGACCATTCCACATTTCCACATTCTGGCTTCTCCAATGCCATGTTCTTTTATGTCTTCTTCAGTTAAGGAATCATGACAATTTCGAAAATATCGGTTATCATCATACAAAATGGAATTGGCAATCCAAGTTCAATTTCTGGGTGAGTCCGTTTGTATTTTGTGTTAATATCCTTTCCTCCTTCCCCCTCACAGATATGAGTAAATAGTAGGGCAGACAAGACTCTTTAGCTTTTCTAGGAGACAAAAAAAACTCTGAATTCACACAACCAGTATTCCACTAAAAGATTGATCTTGTATTACAACATGCCCAATGTGGAGGAGTTGGGATATATATATATATATATATATATATATATATATATATTCAAACAAATTTGGTTAAAAATGATGGAATCCTTATTATTTTCAAGTTTTTTCATTTTAATTTTTTTTCTTTCAAGTTTTCTAACAATTCTTTTAATGCTATTATCTTGAAAGGTGTTAATGAGTTGTCCAAAAGAGTTATTATTAGTAAACTAAATACTTTCAGGTTTTTTTTTCAGAACTATTATTTATTATTTGACTAAACTATCATTATTAAAACTGTTTATTATCTATCTAAACTATTGTTTTATTTTGTTTTTATTGCTAGTGTGATGCCAAATAATGTTGGTGGTTTATTTTTTAAATGTATCTAACAAGCTAGGCAAATGTGATTTAGAATTTTTTTTAAATACATGTGTGTGGTTTTTATTCATTACTTATTTAATGTGGACATTTTTATTAGGCCAAAACATATTGACTTTAATGTTACAATATACCTTATAATCTATGAATCTAGGGAGGTGCATGGTGTCCTGGATGAGGCTGTTTGCATTTCACATAGCGCTAATAATCTTATTACCCATGAATGTATCAATGATTCTGTTGAAGGTGAAATACCAACTCTATGCCATTCAGTGATGATATTTAAACACAAAACTTTTACATCATACATCATTTTATATAATATATATAGAGAGAGAGAGCAGTTTTTCCATTCCTTTGAAAAGAAGTTGTTGTTTTTTATTGTTAATTGGAACAGCTTGTTTATAATAATGTTTGGCATTAGTAATATGGCTTCTACCATTTTGTAGTTAATACCTTTTTGAAAAGTGTTTAAACACTGCATTAATAATCATTTAGCTTTGGTGACTGGGAACATCTGCCCCACCTGATGAGGGTGAAAGCATGAAACTGAGAGTTACAGGAGAGTAGCATGGAATTCGAGGTTTTTAAACCAACTCTGCCTTAACACTGGCATGGAACACTTTTTGCATTCTTTCCAAAACAAATTGTTCTTCTTAATTTATTGTTAATGGAAGCAGCTTGTTTCTCAGTCAGTAGAACACTTGCCTAGGATTCACAAGGTTCCTGGTTCAATACTGGCCCTCACCAACAGCGTATGAGTAGCACAGGGATCTGTACAGTAGAGTGAGGAGATGATGGTAGTTGTGGCGCTCCCCCTCAGATGTAAAACAATTTTCTTGGTCTTGTGCTAGTGAAAAGAAGATGGACTCCCTCACTGTCTGGCTGATACCGACATCAGGCCACCGAAACGACTTTACTTTATATATATATATATATATATGTATATATATATATATATATATAGTAAAAAGTAAAGTCGTCAGGGTGGCCTTAAGTTGGTATCAGCCAGACAGTGAGGGAGTCTATCCCCTTTTCACTTCTGCTAAACCAAGGAAATTGTGCATCACACCTACCATCAACTCCTTACTTTATCGCACAGATCCCATTGATACTCATACGCTGAGATGCTGAGGCCCGGTATCAAACCAGGAACCTTGTGATTTCTAAACGGACACTCTACTAACTGAGCTAAATCTGCCATATATATATATATATATATATATATATATATATATATATATATATCATCTTTAAATATTTTTAATTCCTACACTATGGGATGAGGATGAATTTGCGTTTGTGATATATATGATGCTGGATGAATACTTACAGATGTTGCTAATACATCTTGACATTTTTTGTCAAGTGTACATATATTTGTTCTGAGAGAGACGAGTGAATTCATGTTTAATATACAGCCAACATATTTGATTAAATTTTAGTTTTTAGTGTCTTCTGTATTCTGGTCATTTTTGCCAGATATCTTTAGCAATCAATCTTCGTTGTCTTCTTTTTCATTCCGAAATCTCAACAAGAGAAAAATTAAATTGTTTTTTTGGTTTTTTTTTAGGAGTAACACAAAATACTGAACACCTTCATCAGAAAATAATGATAGGAGTGTTGTTAAATAAAGAGATAGAAAAAAAAATTAAAATTATGTGGAAATAATAGTGGAAAGTTATTAGAAATTTTGGGAAGATGAATGAAAGGCTACCTGTTGGTTTCTTATTGGTCAGCATGGAGTGAGAGAAAGAAATAATTTGGAGTCTGGGCTGAGTGTTTGGAAAGAACGGACGTAAGATGAGTGTCTGTTCTCCAAGGCATCTAGATGAGATGATTGATTTGTCCTTGTAAACCTCAATAAGAGGAAAATGAGATTGTGGTTCTTGAATTACACACAATACTGGATATAATCATTTGGAAATATAGGGTTAATACTAATACTTACAATAATGTTATGAATTTTTAATATCTAAGTCTAGATTTTTTCAAATCAGTTTTTTTGTTGTTATGCTTTGTTTGCAACACTACTCATGACTGGTAAAAGTACAATCTTGCAACACCCTCTGGTTAAAAATGAGACCGTCCAAATCATCCAAGATTAAATCTATATATTAATACTCATGTTCCTTAATTGCATGACTTTTATCATCTTGTAACAACCTCTGGTTAAAAATGAGAATATCCAAATTGCTCGAGATGAAAAATATAAATCCTGATTATCTGGCGTTGTTTATCCATCGAATTCTTATTTCTTATGAGTGTCATCACCTCAGCTAAAACACTGGACCATTCTGTTTTATTATAGAGAAAGAGAGGGAAGAAAAAGGACATGCTTCACAGAATATAAGAAAGAAAGATAGGAGAAAGAGGGAGTGAGTGCATGGAAGTGATAATGCTAATCTGTTTCAATCAAACATCATGAAAAGAAGAAAAAAAGAGAAAAAGATAGTCAAATAAAGATTATTATACTTTTTACATATTGAACTATTTTTTTCAATAGCTCTTATGTAAACATACCAAACATTGTAATAATTAAATTATCATACTGTGGTATATCCACAGGTCCTGCTAGTATTGAACTATTTTGCAAAAGCTTTTCAGTAAACATACCAAATATTGTAATAATTAAATCATCATGCTGTCGTATATCCACAGGTCCTGCTAGTATTGAACTACTAGTGATTATAATTTTTATTTTAGAAATTTAAAGAAAAACTATAAAGGCTCATCTTTTGTCTTGATTTCAAAACCTTTAAAGATAATAGAATAAAAAACCAAGAAAAGGATATTAATTCTTGTATAATAATAATAATTCTTCCTCTCAGAAATGCAGATAAAAAGTCCAAATAACAAAATTTAGTCGATCTGAACCGATCCAGAAACCATTTTTATATTCTATTTTGACTAAAACTATAAGTCAATCCTTAAACCATGCTCAACAATTGAAAAAAGCAAAGTGTAACGAGAGACTACAGAGATTGAACTAAGAACCTTCAGGTTGTGTAGTGACTCTTTGTAAGCATCCTATCACTTCACTCAGTTGGAGTGGTGTTGAAGTAATTACTCTTCTTAGCTGGGAGAACCTGTTATTTGTGAGGGTTTTACCAATGACACTTGTGTGAGAGCAGAATTCCAGACAAATCTTTTTTTTTTTTTTTTTTTTGTAAATTACTGTGATCAAATTGACAAAAAATAAAATTGGAGTGTTTTATTCTGAAGACAATGTCTGGAGACAATTTTATTAAAGTATCAAATTGTAACTAACAAAATTGATCTTGTGATCATATTTCACAATCAATTTTCAGCTTTTAATACAACTGACATATTGTTATGTAATGGGTGTGACGTGGAGTCATGAGGGTGGCCTGATGTGTGGATTAGAACAGAAAAGTTTAAGTAATGATTTGACATGGTTTGATTGGACGAGTGAATTGTATGTGGTGAAGGGAAGAAAGGAAAGATGAGAGGTCAGAGTGTAAATTTAGTCTGACATGTTAAATAGGATTAAAATTATCCCTTCATTTATTTTACTCTAATTCTTAGAATTTAAAAATCTAAATAATTTTTACAATTATGTCAAAATTACTAAAGTTTTCACCAGATTTGTGTGCACGTCTGTATGCATATATATATATATATATATATATATATATATATATATATATTGGTTTGGAGGTTGATTTTGAAGGCTATCACAATGCAGGTGTAAAGAAAAAATAATAAGGTAACAATGGTGTTGTTTGTTAACCTGTAATTTATTCTTGATATTTCGAGATAAAATCTCTTTTTCAGAAGAACACTGGAACTGAAGTAGTTGTCGTCTTGTTATGGCATTTTTAGTTAAATGAAATTGTTTATATATATACTTAATTTAAGGTAGCACAGACATGGAGTCAACAGCACCGGGTTACTGACAGTTTCTTGTCTTTGCAATCTTTAGACCAAGCAGGGGAAACTGTTAGTAACCAGGCGTCATTGACTCCATGTCTATGCTACCTTAAGTTAAATATAAATGCTCTATCAATGATATTGAGCACTCTTTACTTATAACTATAGAACTCCTATTATCTATAATATATATTATAATAAAGAAGGTTCACAAAATGGTTTGAATTTTGTTTTTAATTTTTTTTATTTAATTAGATGTAACACGTTTCAGATTCTTAAAACTCTTTCCCAGGCTTGAGGTAGATTTTTAAGAATCAGAGACCTAGGCTAGAATCTGACAGTCACTATGCAACATTGACTTTATGCTTTTGATATCCTAACTTGTCTGTAACCAAAACTATGTCACTGCTTACATCACAGTCATTTCAGGCTCTATCAATGTCATTGTGCCCTCTTTACTTGTAAATATAGCAAACTATATTATCAATATTGATTTTATATATATATACATATATATGTATATATATAAGTTAAGAGAAAGGAAATTAATCTGACGGTATGAGTATAGATAAAAGGATATGAAAACAACACAATATGCTGTTAAATTGAAAATATTTTATATCATATTCATAGCTAATATTGAACAATATTTCGATTTTATAAAAATCATTATCAGAACTTGTTTTTTTACTCTGGACTCATATTATTTTCGTCTCCTCTCTCAATGAGTCCGGAGTAAAAAAACAAGCTCTGAAGATGATTTTTATAAATTGAAATATTGTTCAATATTAACTATGAATGTGATATAAAATGTCTTCACTTTAACAGCATATTGTGTGTTTTCATATCCTTCTATCTATCTATCTATCTATCTATCTCTCTCTCTCTCTCTCTCTCTCTCTCTCTCTATATATATATATATATATAATATATATATATATATATGTTTTCTTAAGACAAAGTTGTTAGACATTTTTCCTCATTAAATATTGATACTGAATGAAATAAGCTTACATTTTGTTTTCCATTATTGATGAGTTTGAGATCTGTGCGTGTGTATCTATGCAACCACATGCAAAAGTGAATGACTGAATTTTACCAACTGTCTCTTCATGTAAAAAAATCAAAAGAATTCTACTAAATTTGTTAAGAATGTAATCGTAGAATTTCTTTTAAAGTAATGATTTTTAAAACCATAATTTTTTTTTAATGGAAAATCTGGCACTGGAAACGACCAAAAATTGAAAATATGTCAGTTAAATTTGGTTTGTTTGTTTAATGGTATATCAACTCTTATAGCTATATATTTAAATGATAAATCATGTTCCTTAGTTGTGTGACCATTATCATCTTGCAATACCCTCTGGTCAAAAATGAGACTGTCCAAATCATCCAAGACAAAATGCAACAATGTATATCCTGATTATCTGCTGTTGCTTATCTGCCGAGTTCTTATTTCTTATGAGTGTCTGCCAGACAGAAAGGGAGTCTATCCCCTTTTTGCTAGCACTAGACCAAGGAGATAGGAACACCATACCTACGATTAGCTCCTCACTTTACCACACAGATCTCTATGCTACTCATATGCTGAGTTGGTGAGGACTGGTATTGAACCACAAACCTTGAGGTTACCAACCGGATACTCTACCGACTGAGCTAAGTTGGCCCTATAAATTTTCAAGAAATCTGCAAACAAAGTGATAATTGCTAAATATTGAACCAAAAACACAAAGTCTGATTTTTTTTTCTTGTGGATTTTTTAAAATATCTTTTATTTACTTAATATATGAATATGATTAGGTCAATATTTTAGAAAGTATGTTCTTCAAAATAAAACTAAATATATAAAGATCTTTTCTTTTTTTCTCGAAGTATCCTGTGGTCATGATTTATGCTGAGCAAAGAAAGAGACAAACAAATATCCATCATAAAATCTCTGAGCGCTACAAAATGGCTGCTCTCCACTTAAACAAATATCTTTTTGCATAACGCTTTCTCTATTTACCCAACAATGGCTTTTCAATCAATAATTCAAATTTCTAGTCGAGATTTTGACTTCTGGCTTATGTTTAAACTAGCAGCAGCTACCTAGCATCGCCAGGGTAGAGGGTTTTTTTTAAGTTAGTCCTGCAGATCCATTATTACTGAATCATGAGTTGAATCCTCATGGGATGCCACATTTAAATCCCTATGTAAAAAAATAGACCTTGCATTGATCCAGCTACTCTGAAAAGAAATGTTAATTTCTATTATCTAAAATATTAAATGAAAAAAATCCATGCTGTCATCATTTAAATTTTATTTTTTTTAATTATCTTCACGAATACAAATCAAATCTCTATTATTTTTGCTAAAAAACCAAGCCCTGGTGATATTTAATGTGTATATATATTTACTTTGTCTTTAATTGTTTTATTTTCAAAGTTCCCTCCAGACATACATATACACACAACTGCCCTTTATATATGTATAGATTATTCCCACAAATGTTTTGTTGCATACCTCTTTCCTTTCTTTCTTACTTCTATTCTTCTAGCATCTCTTCTAACGTCTGGACTTCGTCTTGGGGACTTCGTGTCTGTTCTTCCATCGGGGATTTCTCTTTATCAGAAGCCCTGTGTCATTGGTAGTTTTTTAGATAATAACACAAGAATTCGATTTACTTAGATCATATTTTATTCTGAAATCCTTACCAGACTACCTGTGCAGATTGAGTCGGCACTGTGCATAACACGACTTACCACCATCGTGGCTTTTGCCGATCTGACTAAAACATCTCTTTCTAATCTAAACCGGAAGAGGGTCTTCTCCACCGATTCTCACGGTATCCACCGGAAGGGGGATCAGGACTGAGGTCAAGCCTTGTCATTCAATCCTTCAAGGCTGCCAGCTGAACTTATAACAGCCATTTTGGTTTCTACACTACTGTACATAAATATTAGGAATCTAATAATTATGTAACAGTTTTGTATATTTGCCAAGAGGTTGATTGATATAAACACTAGCTTGAACCATAGTTTGTTTTTCAAAGTTAAGCAATGACTATCCTTGTCAGTCATGGAATTAAGAGCATCTGATGGTGAGGCACCAGATCAGGAGCTCTGAGAAGTGTAGAGTACTTTTGGCTTATGTTTACCCATACTATTTTTGAATTATTCCCACAAATGTTCTGCCTTGTCGGCCAAGGATGTAGAATACACCAACCACACATCTGCAGAGGGGTAATAATCCACTAATGAGGCCACCTGTTGGCCATGGGTGGTGACACATGATGCATAAGGATGGAATCCTGGTGGCTGAACAGTTCATGACATACAATATTCCACTTCGATCCTTACTTGGGCTAGACGGTTGGTTGGAGAGGACTTGCTACACAGAAAAAATAAAATAAGAAAAAGAAAGAGAGTAGGGGAAAGATAGAGAGAGGCTCTATAATGCTAATCTGTTTCGATTAAACTTAATGAAAAGGAGGAAAGAAAGAAAACAAGAGTGAATGAGAGAGAGAGAAAGTTAAATCAAGATTATTATACTTTTTACATATTTAACTATTTCGCAATAGCTCTTAAGCAAACGTTGTAATAAGTAAATTATATCATACTGTGGTATATCCACAGGTCCTGCTACTAACTGAATTATTTTTCAACTTGAACTTCAAGAAGTGTCAACATTCTCTGTGCCAGTGAGTGCTAATTTATTTATTATTTTAATACACATATTTTAGAAATTCTTTACAGGAAATAAGGAGTTAAAATGTAACAACTTATTAAGGATCGAAATTTGTTTATTTTTGTTAATTTTCTTTGTTTCTATCGATCTGAAGAAACAAATTTAGAAAACAGTTGATACAAAATCTAAGAATCATATTTTATTTTAAACTTTGATATATCCATTGTCTGCTTTTAATATTTGTTGTTTATTTGGTTTTCCTCCAATTATTTCGAATTGTCCCAGTTTTATGATTTCAAGTTTATTTTTATGTAAATAGAAACAAAAGACAAAATTAAAAACTGAAAATATGAAAATCAAAAGAGAAAAAAAATTGTCTTTAAACTTAAAGAGTTCTTAGAATTTCTAGAGATATTGACCGAAATAGAATTCTAGATATCATGGCTAAATCTTAAATTCTATTTTTTATCACTTTATTATTTTGACAAGGATTAACCTTCATATTCCTAATTCCAATTGCTTTTATTGAATTTCATTTGGGTTGTTGGGAGGACATCAAACACAAGAATAAAGAATAGTATCTTGAGGAGACTCGACAACATGGTTTGCAGCTGATTATTGGTTATGATTAGACACACCTATTACATAATTGATAGGTAGCCTATTAATTATGTACGATAAGTGTAGTTTAGATTTAAAAGAATAACGGTTTAGTGGAAAGATAAAGGGAATGTGAGTGACATGATGTAACCCTGTATTGACTACTTCTCTGATTCGCCCCTACAAACGTGGGAAGATAGTTTAGAAAATCAGATTTGGCTGACTGATGGGATGAGTAAGATGTATGGTGTCTCTCGTCCCAATAGCCAAAATTACCATGCGTTTAATTTGATCTGGAATGCTTATGAAATAAAATATGATCTCTAATGGAAGAGAGTATTGTGTCGTTAATTAAAAACAAAGTAACAACATAGGATGTCACAGAATGAAGCCAGGAAGAATCTCAGATCCAGAAGAAACTAGCTTAGAACCAGCCAAGATCCAAGATAGAAGATGACAGAGAATCGACAGATAGTAGCGACAACAGAGACGATAGTAGGTGAGTATATCTGTATACAACCACGGGTATACAGGTATACTCTACGGGTATACTATACAAGATGAGTATGGTATACAACACACCCACCCTTCTCAACAAAGACTTATTTGTTCAGTTTACAGATTCTGTAGACCCTGTGTTACGGACTGTACCACAGTTTCCACAGCAACCAGATTTTTATGGGTTGGAGTTGTTATCCTCTTGCCCCCTGTTTCAAATACAAAATGTATCCTACTTCTAGACTCGTTTGGCAAGCTACATATCTATGGAGGCGTGTTGCGTAATGGTTATCATCGTAGAAAATGGACTCGACATCTCGAGTTCAAATCCGGGACGAGGCTATTTGCATTTCACATAGCGTGAGAGAGGAAAAGAAACTACATTTTTTTATCCTACTTAAATCCCTGGGAGTGAGGCTCTGATTCTTAATTTTTTTACTTCTTGGCTGACTTAGGGGGTCACTCCTTTCTCCCCCCCCTTTTTTTTATCCCACCACCTGGAGTCTTCGTTTTCAGACATCTTTACTTTCATTGACAATATCATATCAGCAAGTGCAGACAGAAATGGTTTAGTTCTTCTCTTTTTTTTTCCGTTCTTACTTTTTTTTATCACATTGTGATTATACTGTCTACCCCCCCCTCACACCCCCACACACCCACTTGCTTCTCCATTCAATAATGTATCGATTACTTAGATTTGTTGTTGTTGTGATGTCTCGTATTTTTCTACAAAAGTATATAACTGGTTGCTTCCTTCTTGTGTTACTCTTTTTTTTTCTTTTCTTTTTTCGTATCAGGCTATGGCTGTAATGAACAAACATAGTCTTACATAATCCTTCGCTTAAACTAATATCTCTTTCATTTTATTAATTACGCTGCATTGTTGGCAAAACGGCAGAAACGCACAACGCATGGCTCTTCGTTTGGTTATTCTCAGCGTCGAATTGCCAAGAATTGAATAGATTCATTAGAAATCTATCAGACTGATGCATCGACAGACAAGCAATGGCCAACTGACAAGAAAGAATTAAAAGCCAAACAAAAATATATTTATAGATTCACATGTCGTCCGTTTAAACATCCAGGCCAACAGACGAAGGAGAGATCAGTAGCTAAATCCAGAGTAATGAAGAATTTCACTCCTAGGCTTCAATAATTGTCTACAAGACAAACATGGAACCATTAGTAGACACAGACACACAACGACCAATCAAAAATCTAAACATACTATAGGGACAGGTTTGGTTCGTTCGTACTGTATCTTGTCCCCAATAAAGCTGGGTTTTTTTCTTCTTAGGGGCTGGTAAGCTGAAATGAAATCTAAGGGACGAGAAAGGAAAGAGACAAAAGCAAGAGGTAGTTTTGTGACTTAGGCTTTATTGAACGGGGCATAGTCAGCCGTAACAACAGGACATGCCCCTGGACAGGAAAACGACTGCACTCAGTTGCGGCCTAAATTCAAATGGCCAAATTATTATTTTGGGGGTAGGGGTCATCCCTTTTTGTAGGACATGCGCAAAGGATTATTCCGGTCAAGACTGCATGGGATTTTTTTTTAATTTAATTTTTTTTCCGTTTTTTTTAAAAATCCCCTCAATAAACAGAGACGATCGAGCAACATGACCACACGCACACATATCTGCCTGTAAACAACATGACAATACGCACACACTCACGCACAACCAATGAAAGCAAACACTGGGCGATTAAAGTTTAAAAAGAAAACATACACAGATGTACAATAGACAATATCTGATAAATCAAAGAAAACTCAGATGAAAAACCCTCCCACCCAACGACGATTAGAGGGATGGACAAGAAGAAAGAGAGGGCGAAGACTAAATATATACACATGTATATAGAATCAGAAATTAATTAAACAAACCTGAAGAAGATATGAAACTTGTGTAGCTGAAGTGAAATTATATATATATATATATATATATATATATATATATATATTATATATATATGGCAAAGAAAAAGGTTTAAAAATCGGTTATAACCGCAAATGCTCAATTTTATTAAGCTTTTTCCATTACTAATATTGCTCTGTTCAATAATATTGAATACCGAGCTCTCAATTGGACCTAAACGACTCTTCTGCTTTTGGAAGAAAGGGCTAACTTAGAATCATACTAATACTAACTTACATCGTAACCCATTCACTCACACACACACACATATATATATACATATATATTATATCGGTGCTACATTTATAATTGAACAGTGCTCAGTATCATGAATAGAGCATTTATATCTAAGTTAAGGTAGCATGGACATGGAGTCAATGGTGTCTGGTTACTGAAAGTCTTTTGCCTATGCGACCTTCAGAGCACTTGGTCTGTGTTACAAATGAAAAAAAAATTCATCTTTTTTTAAATGTATACAGGGAAAATATAGATTCATTGGTAAAAATTGAGGTGGGGACTGGCCTCGGCTACTATGGCCCCGAACATAGAATTTTCAATTGTTTCTACACATACTGTTAAAATTTGATTTCATTCGAATAAGAATCGATCAAGTTATTAGATGATGAAATCATATCAATTTTGTCTGAAACACTCTGTACATCTCAAATTATGTTAATTCTGAATTTTACCTCCTTACCTTGCAGCCTAACTTAGTGATCAAAGTAAGAAAACAAGGAACTGGAATTTCTTAAACAGTCTCACATATGTGTGTCATATCAGAAAAAAATATAATTTTTTAAATCTAATAACCTGACTATTTTTCGTTCAAATGATCTAATCCTTAACAACAGGTGTAAAAACAACTCAAAATTCCATGTTTAATTTCTTTTTCTTAAAAAAAAAACCCCGCTCGTAAACGGTTATGAGACTTTCTCCGTTTACACTTTCTCATCTCTCGTTATTTAAAAAAATCCATCACTGTTCAGACGGCACTTTTTTCATACTAAAGTTCTGATAAAGGTATAATAAAAACCGAAAGATTTTAACGTCGACTTCACGAACAAGAATAAATTCATCTTTTTAGGGATTTTTTTTCTTCTATTTTCTAGATAGATAAATAGGTAGATAGTACAAATTGAGATAGATAAACTTTACACGCATTTTCTTTTCCAGTGAATCACATTTTTATATCTAAACAGAAAAAATATGAAACATGATATTCAGAATTTTCCTTTTATACTGTTTGCATTTACCGAAACTAGAGAGCTAATTTTAATCTACAATTTACCCAAAAGGCATTTAGTTCACAGTGAAGGGCAAACAGCCTCGTCCAGGATTTTAACTCAACTCATCGAGTCCATTTCCTATAATAATAACCGTTACAAAACGGCTCCTCTACTCACTGCAATTAGTATACTTGTATCTTCATAGAATCTACGATGTTTTCCCATTTGGAAAGCCACTTGGAATCTAGATGAGAAATCTGAGAGTCTGGCATATAGCGTTTATGTTCAATAGTCACGTGGTGTTCCAAGTTAACAGTATGTCAAGTTAGTACAAGGAGAGTGCCTACCTCAGACAAATGTAATGGACCATTTCATAGTCGATCAAAATTAAATGCCATTCACCTTTAAATAAGTCGAGCTAAAATATCTTGGACCTATTGTCGTTATTGCTTAGTCGATTGGAAAGAAAAAAAAACTGGCCAGAAGAAAAGAAAAAAAAAATCTGACCCGAGTCATTGCTTTTTTTTGTCTTCTCGGAAACATTTGTAATCGCTGGATGAATTTGAAAGAGAGAAGAGCACCTTTCACCTTTGCAGAAGAGGCATTCAGTACTTGGTGTGAATCTCCACTTTTGGCGGGAAATCCACAACCGAGAACAAATGCCCAAACTTATATAAAATTGGATTCTGACATTTATATATTAATACTCGTGTTATTTAATTGTACCACAATATTTATGTTGCAACACCCTTTGATTAAAAATGAGACAGTCCAAGATGAAATGCAAAAATGTAAATCCTGATTATCTAGTGCTGCTTATCCGCCGATTTCTTATTATGAGTGTCGTCATTTCAACTAAACAATGGACCATTCCGTTTTTAGTAAAACAGTAAGGGAAGAAAAGGGACATGCTACTCTTTAGGCGGAGAATTCACAAATAAAGTACAAAAGTGTTTTATTAGACCAATGATAATTGCTGCTTCCAACAGATTTTTAAGCAGCTCAATTGATTGCCCATAAGAAACGTACTTAGACGTTTTACATAACCATATGATATAACATACTAACTGTATGAGCAACTGTATATTAAGCAATTGTTTTCAAAGGGCAATTTTTATACAACCACTCAGTGAAAGTCATTTTCATAACAGTTATACAATTTGAGCCCTTAATTCTCTACCTTTGGATCTATACATATATAAAGGGCAGTTGTATGTATAGGTATGTCCGGAGGAATCTTCGAAAATAAAACAATTAACGACAAAGTAAATATATATACACATTAAATATCACCAGGACTTGGTTTTTTAGTAAAAATAATAGAGATTTGATTTATATTTGTGAAGATAATTAAAAAATAAAATTTGAATGATGACAGCGTGGATTTTTTTAAATTTAACATTTTATATAGTAGACATTAACATTTCTTTTCAGAGTAGCTCGATCAATGCAAGGTTTATTTTTTTACATGGACATTTAAATGGGGCATCCCACAAGGATTCAACTCACGATTCAGTAATAATGGATATGCAGGACTAACTTTTATAAATCCCCCTCTACTCCGGCGACGTCGGGTAGCCGCTGCTAGTTCTTTTATAGAGTAAAAATGCCTTTTACAAACCCACAACCGATAATAAATGTCTAAACTTGTATAAGATTTAATTTTGCTTTCATGATTATTGTGTTAAAAGAAACATTGAAGAAAATTCTAATAGAATAACAGTTCTGTCGGTGAGGCTTAGAATATACTGACTGTATCCCCTGCAGAGGGGTAAGACCACACACACCCAAAAAGGGGGGAATGTCCTGTGTATACCTCTAAACTGCATCTGATGGTGAGGCTCCAGTTTCGGAGATCTGGGGAATGTGGAGTATTTCATAATTGCCATTTCTCCCAAGTTTACTCTGACCCGGAGTGGTAGCATCTGTTAAGGTCCCAGTTTTGGTTCAAATAGATATGTTTAAAAATCATTTGTGTTCGATATAGCTGTAAATTATTTGCATTAAGAATAATTACTTGAACATATGATTATTTACCAAGCATTATTATTAACTTGAAACCATATAATTGACTATTAGTAAACAAGAAATAATTTCTTGAAACCATATAATTATTAGTATGAGATAGGAATGCCTGGAGCCATAATACTGTGTGCAAATTATTTGTATTTGATAGGAAAACCGATATCGTATAAACGTATGGAAAAAAACAACTTTTAAGATGCAACTACACAAAATTTAATGAAAATGTACAATAAACGCAATTCCCTAACCCCTGGATATAAAATAATCCTAAACAGGTTGACATGCCGTTAAAATCAATCAATCAACAGTTTTTATTTATGATCAAGACAAAAAGGAAATATGTATGAATATGAAGTTATTATGTGTAATAATCGAGATTATGTGTCTGTCTAACCTAAACTATGTCACCACCAACGTCCCAAAACCCTTAGTTATTTACGTTATATTCTCAATGGTTATTAAATAATCATTTAATCTTAATTAGCATTTTTTATTAACAATGTCTCTATTAAGGTCTAGCTAAGATAGATTTGCCTTAAAGCAGACCAAAGTATTAATATGTTTAAAATCCTGCGATGTTAATCATATATCATTAAGAAATAAACGTTTCCATAGTGTATGGTGTGAATAATTTACATGTCGATTTTAATATAACCGTATTTAATAAATAATTACTTGGTGGTATTTATTTCTAATATTGTTGTTTTATTCTCAAACGTATAAACGGCAATCTTATGTATAATTTTATATTGAAAACAATTAGAATTAAAGAAAAATAAATGTAGTCTTTTTTGTGTTCGTATTTAATTTCATTAGTCTTTCTAATTCAATATTATATATAATTACATTAAAATTTAAATATTTTTGCCCGGACGGCGCATATTTTTGTTCGTATTTGTAATTGACATGTTGGTAATTTTTTAAATGTTTCGGTATTGTTTGGTTTGTAGTGTGAAGTGTTACCACTTGCTCAAAGAGTCAGACCCCCTGGGAGGTTTCCTCGCGGACAGATGAAGCTCGCGTCTTTTCCCTACGGTATATCAAGTTTTAAAAAAAAGTGCTATATTCGTGCTTCTTCCTTTTAAGTACCTGGATGTTTCACTCTGACAACTATTTGTTACCTCCGAGCGGTCGTCAGAAAAGCCATCTGCAAAACAGGGGCGTGTAATTTTACAGGAGCTATTTGAAATAAAAGTGTTTCTAACATTTGTTTATCTAGAATTGAGTATGGAGGTAGAAATTTGTCACAAAGCCTTTGAAGTTAGTTGGATTTTACGGCATGCCAACCCTTGTTGGGTTATTTTAGGCCGAGGACGTTTTGTTTTATTCATTCTTGATGGCTACTCAATTTTTTATAAACATATTTCTTTCAAACTCATTTCTTCTCATTAACCTATGGACGAGACCCTAACAGGTACTACTATGGTGTTGCAAGGGGTTTTGGTGTTTTAAGGTTCAAAGGTTGCTAGATATTCTTAAGGTTTTACTTTTAACCCCATCTCATTTGGTGGTCGCGCTGAAAAGGAAGGAATTCAAGGAACGAAAAATAGAGAGACAAAGGCAGGAGGTGATTTCATGACTTAGGCTTTATTCACTGTTCATAGTCGCCGTGGTAGTGATTACACACAATTAAGGCTCATGGGAGTTTATTTAAAAAAAGAATATTCTAATTTTATTTTAATCCCTACCCTACCACTCCGATTCAGGTTGAGAACTAACGATCTACATAGTTTAATACGCTGATATAACGAAAATATTAGTAATGAAAACTTTATACGAAAAATTCATAGGCTGACCAAGATACTCTGATAGGATATTACAAAATATGAATTCTTTTTCAGGATAGACCTCCCTTGCGGTCTGCACACATTTTCCGACGGTGTTGCAGTGCTTGGGTCCCATTGGTAAAAGAGTTAACGGCAGATATGAAATCACCATATGAACTTTTCAAGCAAACCTTGTATTGATTTTTGCTCGAAATAATGTATCAATTTTTTTTACGAATTGCCTGGGTAGAGAAAAAGTCTCCTGAATACTAAACAACAAAAATTAGTTGTGAAAAAAAAGAGAGAAAATAGTTTTCTATTTTTTATTTTTTTCTGACGGGGTTCATGTGGTTAAAACGTGCAAAAAATACGAGAATGTATGAGGGTAAAGGATGGTTGGTCGGTTGGATTTTAAGGCATATCAACCCTTGTTGGGTTATTTTATGTCGAAGACCATTTGTTTTATTCTTTTTTAATGGGTACTCAATTTTTTTAGATACATTTTTAAAAACTAATTTTTATCAATTTAACCTATTGATGGGACCCCAACATGGAAGTAATGGGAATGAAGGGGTGCTCCACATTCCCCAGAGCTTCAGAACTGGAACTTCACAATCAGATAGATTTTAACGTCATGCCCAGGACATAAAGATCCTCAGCCACCGCCTTCTAGCACATATATGATAAAAAGGGTTGAGGATTTGCCATGAGGACAATACGGTTGGGACAATCGTATAGATGCTAGGGCTTGACATGCGCAGCCGATTGATCGAAGGAGGCCTCTCCGACCGACCGTCGATCCTAAGTAATGGCTAAAGTGGAATGTTGCATGTCATGGACTGCTCAGTCACCATAATTCCGTCCTTAAGCAACAGACTCGTCCAGGATTTGAACTCGAGTCGCCGTGTCCATTTCCTACAACGGTACTTTCAACACGAGCGCCTGTTGAGCGTTGTTCAAGTATATGCAGTTAATTTGATGCTCGTTGTAGAATGAACATTAAAGTTGTGACTAGCGTCCAGTCACCAGACCAAAAAAGACAGAGCGTAACCGAATACGCTCTGTACCAACTACCAGATCTCAGTCAAGTGTTCACTATATATGGATAAAAATATCCACACAAAAACCACCATCCAATGAGAATCCAGTAAATAGACTCGAGTAGTTCCAGCTACTACAGCTGCCACCCACCCGTCCTTCGGGACGGGGGTTCAGTGAGCTTCGGCCTCTGGACCGGTGGGATGCTAAATTAATAGCGTCGATCCCAGATGCCTGCCTCATTGTACTTAAAGGGGCAGGGTTGGGATCGACGCAATTTTTCTTCCTACCACCCCATGAGTCTCGGCTTGTGGGTGGTGCCCACACAAAACGGCCTTGTGCCATATCATGTGAAAGTGGGACACTTGTAAATACCAGTAAATAGACTTGGCCATGCTACCCAGTAAAATAGCCCAACCTATCATTTAAATCACCTACCAAGTCTGGATTCTCCGAAACAGATTCAACTTGCAACAGAGCTGAATACTTGTCACTTAAAATAAATTTCTACAGTCATGAGTTGAGGGGTAGACTTTAAACTTACCCTCGTAGTTTGTTGGAATATATTTTACAATTAATCTAGTTTGTCAGTTTCGAGAAAGAGTTCACCGATAAAATTGATGATGTAAATAGAAAAGTAATATACACCATTTTATAGAGGAACATTGGATTATGTTTACAGTTAGACTAATTAATCAACATAACAACATAAACAAAAAACAAAACAATGTCCCTTTTGGGAAAAAGAAGAGTGATGGGTCATAAAAAATAAACTTAACCTAAAGTGCCAAAGGGTCAGGAAATGATTAATTTAATTATAGAGTTAATAACTTCGGACATAAAAATAATACATATGTAGAGTTCAGTCGGTTGTTTTGGCCTCTTCAATTTCAATATGTCACCGATCAGGTTATCAACTGTTGGTACCGTCCCATTTGGGATTTGACCTTTCTTCTCGGTAGGTCGGCGCCAAATGACAAATTCAATTTTATCTAATTGTCTGGATCTTGAAATCAAAAACTAATAATCAAATTTTAGAGATCAGATTACCCAATCTGTGCTACTCGAGCTCATCCACTCTCCTATATTTTTTCTAATCTTTCTTTCTTTCTTATTATATTTTTCTGTGTAGCATGTCCTTTTTCTTCCCTTTATTTCTTTATAATAAAAACGGAATGGTCCATTATTTAGCTGAGGTGATGACACTCATAAGAAATAAAAATTCGATTAAGGGACACCAAAAATAATCACGATTCACATCTTTGCATTTCTTGGACGGTCTTATTTTTAACCAGAGGGTGTTGCAGGATGATAACGGTCAGAAGATTAAGGAATAAGCGTATATATAGAGAGATAATAATTTCATTGTATTACAGTTGTGTGAGTTTTGAGAAATGTTCAATGATTGTTAATTAAGTATCTCTGTTAAAATCTTGACCGTTTTAATGGAATTGTTGTTCTACTGATATTAATTTGCTATGATCCATTGATTTGATTTTGTACTTGTGTTTAATTACCTCGTTTTCTAGTTCAAAAAGAAAGAGTTTCTAAACTTTATTTTTGTAATGGAAATAACCTATCCCCCCTCGACCTAAGACATAAGATCGTCTGTGCGGTGTACAGGGGAGGCGGTCAGCACGAACTGCACAATTTTCGTGATGTTACAACTCCACCAGTCGCCATAAAAGCGGGTAGTCATCCATAGCATGTCACTTAGAGTGATGCCGTCACACGAGGAGGAACGAGAGAGAGAGAGAGAGAGAGAGACGTGCAAATAAATTCAGAGACAGGCGATATTGAGAGAAGCAATTAATAGAAGTCATGAACAGAATTGCTGATGCGTGGTAGTCAGCATTTCGACCTACTCACCCCACCCCCTGTCGGCTCCCACCGGTTTATATGTCATTATAAGAAATAGTGGTGTACTTGTTCGAAGCTAACACCCGTATTTCTATAATGCATTAGGTTACCAAAAACGATGACCCAACACAGAATACTCGGTAGGGAAAAGACAAATTCAATTCATATAGGATAACAGTACTTAATACAAACAACATATAAGGATAATAGGTTTAAGTCCCAAACAAACAAAAAAGACACAAAGGTGTTCCATACAACGCAAGAATTGTAACAAGGTAAAAGTTGAAACACATTGATATTTCTTTGAGGTTGGTTGGTCTGCGGGACAAAATGGGCGCACGTACTTAGTCGCTACGGAGGTAGAGACTCACGTCTGTTTTGTTCCGAGTCGTGTCGGTCAAAGGGAAAGGGCTAAGGACATGAATTGTCACGTGACCAACGGACACGTAACGTTGGAAGTCTCGCCTCCCATATAAAAAAGGAAACAATTCTATTTTGTGTCCCAACACCGTTGAACAAATAAACCAAACCAAACCGATGCATAATTATGATTACAATGACACATTTACAAATGAAACAAATTTCAGCATTAAATAGCCCACAAAGATTTGATCTGCCGTTAAACAAATTAAACCAAACTAAACCAATAATGTTGATATTTCTGACTGTTGTCCTTATCTTTATTGTGGCATGTATAAACACAATGTTTAGGCCACTGTAACCTCGGGACTTGTTTAGTTTTTTGTTTTTTGTTTGTTTTTGTTTTTTTCAGGTTGAAATATCAAAATTATTCATATAAAGCCTAATCTCATAAATACAGGGGGAAAAAAACAAACAAATAAAACCAATATTAAAAAAAACTGTCTACGGTATTTATTTTCTTTTGTCGGTTCTTAGGAATATCCATTTTTGTTATATGGTAGATTATAAGGACTAAATTCCACTGACTGTTCAAGTAGAAAGGTGCTGGTTAATTGATTTTATTACTGTTTGTCTGCTACCGACCATTTATTCTCTTGGGCTGAATTAATTTTAAGTGTCTCATCTAAAGGCGAGATAAAAGTGTTTTTATAAACAAACACCTTTCAAATTGTTTCATTCAAATTGCCTCATCTAATTTGTTGTGCACATTTTAACAACCGGAGAAATGAGACAAGACTGAATAAAATGTTTGTTTTGTTTTAGGTTTTTTTCATTAGTAAAATTAGTGAAATATTTGACACATTTTTCTTTTCTTCTTTTCAAGTCAATTGTGGACGTTTTGTTTATTTCCACAATTTTCTAATTGTTTAAACTTTAAACTTCCAATCAATATTTGAAAGAAAAATCAATTTTTAAATTTGCTTAACTTCAACAATAATTAACTTGTTGTTAATAACTTTATGTTAATTGGGTTTTAAATTTTTTTTTCTTTCTCTTCCTCTCTTTCTCTCTTTCCTCTCTTCTTCTCTTTCTCTTTCCTTTCTTCTTTTCTTTCTCTTTCCTCTCTTTTTCTCGTTCTCTTTCCTCTCTTTCTCTCGTTCTCTTTCCTCTCTTTCTCTTTCATTTTTCCCCTTTTATTTTTTCTTTCTCCTTTCTTCTTTCCACTCCTATCTCTTCATTTCTCTTTCTCTCTGATACTTTCTCCTCCTTTCTCTTTCTCTTTTTCCTCTCTTTCTCTTTTCTTCTTTCTCTTATCTTTCTCTTTTCCTCTTTTGTCTTTTCTTCTTTCTCTTTAACTTTTTAATTCTTTTTTTCTCCACCCACGTCTTTCTTTCTACCGTTTTTTTTTTCTTTCTCTTCTCGCCCAATCACCAAGACTTTGAATACGCTGGCTACATCTCCTACACAGTGATAAGACCTTCTCCCCAGAAAAGGGGGTGTCGCGGATATGATAGTAAACTGCATCTGATGGCGAGTCTCCAATTCTGGGGCTCTGGGGAATGTGGAGTACCCCTTAATTGTCATTACTCACAAGTTCACTCAGATATAAAATAACCCAAGACGGGTTGACACGCAGTCAAAATCAGTCAATCATCCCTTTTAACCCCCCTCTCTCTCTCTCTCCTCTCTCTCTCTCTCTCCTCCCTCTCTCTCTTTATGGAACTGCTCAATATATTTCCCTTTAAAAGCGCTCACATAGTTTTGCTCCTACTCCTCCCACTCCCCTTAATTAACATATCTCATTTTCTTAACACGTTCAGCGTTAACGTGTTAAGAAAACAATAGCTTAACAATGAGGATTTCCCCACAGACAAAAAAGGTATTACTGCAAAGCAGCTATTAGTCACGGCAGTGCTGAGAATGAAATGGAAACGAGACGTGATTTTCAAAAAAATAAAATAAAATAAAATAAAAAAAGGAATACGTTGTATAATGTCGTTTGTCATTGAATGTATTGTTACAAAGAGAGAAGAGTGTGTAGCAAATTAGCCTACCGAGTTACAGTAACAAAAGGTTGCTTAATATTATAGCAGAGGATTCTTCCGGGTAACTGCGATAAAAAAAAGGTTGGATGCTGAAATGAATTATAAATAAAAGGTGTCTTACGAGACGTAGCATAAAGTTAGAAAATTATGTGTAACGAGTAACTAACAAAATGTATTTTGATATTGTAGCAGAGGATTGGTTGGATGGTTGGATTTTATAGTATATTGTAATAAACAGGGTTAGTATGAAGCGTATGGTGACGAGGAAAAACAAACACAGATTTTAAGTTTCAATAATTGTATTGGGAAAAGGAACATAGAAAGCGAGGAAAAGATAGAAATGAATTTAAAGGATATTTTTGGTGATAGTTGCGATGTATAGTGATGAAGTCAGTGTAAGAAGTGGGGTGGTGACGTGGGCAGAATTTTGTGTTTTGGTATTCTGAAGTCGATAGCGAGTTTGTATCGTGTAGGAAAGTTGGCGTATTCTTGTTGTTGAATGATGTGGAATCATCGGTCAGATTTTGGGTAGAGGTAGGTGAGGATGTAAGTCGGCCGCCTGTGATGTGCTCGCTGCTGTCGCTGGTGATGTCTGTCTTGTCGGTTCTTCTTTATATAGGCCTGTGTGATCCGAATTTTTTTTTTTGGGGGGGGGCGTTTTCGATTGGACGAAAATGTGATTTTATTTACAAAATTATCTTCTTTAATGTTTAGGAATTCTTGTTTTTTCAAACGGGAGTTCATCTCGAGCTTATGCGTAGAAACGTGTTATTTTGGTCACTTCTTTTTAGGCTACCATAGAGTTCACTTCCGTTTTGGCGTCAGCAACTTATGTTTTGTTTTGTTGGTGAGTGTATGTGTCTTTTTATTGCGGTGTGTGCGCGAATTAAATTGCTAATTAGTGAATTGAGAGATATCTATTTTTGTTTATGTAACAATATCAACCCTTGTTGGGTTATTCTATGTCAAAGACATTTTGTTTTATTCATTCTTGTTGAGTATCTAATTTTTAAAAATACATTTTAAAATCTTTAATTTAACGCATAGATGTAACCCTAACAGGTACAAACAATCTAGGTAACTGTTATGGTAATTAACCACGCACACATGAACTCTTTCAACTATAAATAGCAGCAGTTTCTGCGCTCGAGCGAGAGTCAATATTTCAGCGGACAGTTGATAAGACCGCCTCGCGAGTACCTTCTCATTTGTATAAGTTTGTACTACTGTTCTTTGTTAATATATTTGTTAAACTAATATCCTCTCTTGTGTCTTTATTCTGTTCCTACCAGGCCACAACAGTAACAGTGGGTGAGGGAGTGATCAAGGGGTACTCCACATTCTTCTGAGCTCCAGAATTGGAACCTCATCATAAGACAGATTTAAACATCATACACTAATACACCAGGACACTCAACCACCACCTTCTAGCACATATATGATAAAAAGGGTTGGGAGCTTGTCATAAGGGCAATAGGGTTGGGACAATCATATAGGTGCTAGGGCTTGACATAACTTGATTGATTGATTGGAGGGGGGGCTCTCTGATTGCCCATCTACCCTAAGTAAGGACTAAGGTGAAATATTGCAGGTCATGGACTGCTCAGCTACCAGGATTCAGTCCGTAAGCATCAGATTGCCACACATGACTAACAAATGGCCCCATGGAAGGGGGAGATTTTACCCCTCTGCAAAGGTGCAGTCTGTATTCTACAGCGCCAACCGACAGGGCAGAAACCAATTCATTCAACAGCTTGTATTATAAATGGATGAATAATTATATTTACAAAAATGATCTCCTCAGATCAATCGGTTGGTCATGTCAATCACTAGCACCTATATGATTGTCCCAACCCTATTGCCCTTATGGCAAACCCCCATGTGCTTGAAGGGGGTGGCTGAGGGTCTTAGTGTCCTGGGTATGAGGTTAAACTATATCTGATGGTGAAGTTCCAATTCTAGAGATCCAAGGAGATTGGAGTACCCTTTTATCGCCATTACTCCCAGGTCCAACCTGAACTGGAGTGGTAGTACCTGTTAGGGTCCCATCTATGGGTTAAATAGAAAAAATGTGTTTAAAAAATGTGTTTAAAAAAATTGAGTTTGAATAAAAAAAAATTGAATACCATCAAGTTTGAATAAAACAAAACGTCTTCGGCATGAAATAACACAACAAGGGTTGACATGCCATAAAAGCAAACCAACCAACCTACTACAACATGGAGACTCCCCCCCTTAGAATTTTAAATGTATCATTTTTGTTGTGCAGACTTTTTAATGGCCAATATGCTATTGATGTTCAGTTCATGCAACAGTCTTTTTTCTCTTTTTTTAAAAAGAATTTGAGTACCCATCAAGAATAAATAAAACAAAAAAAAATCTTTGGTCTAAAAATAACCCAACAAGTGTTGACATGCCATAAAAGTCAACCAACCAACTAACCAACCAATTGATTGGTATATTTGAACTGGCTTCCTTGTCTTTTGTCCGGACATTTTGGTTATTAATTATAAATGAACAAATGATAAAATTAGTCTGAACTGAAAAGTAATAAAATAACATAGTCATAAATAATCAATATGGAGTCTTTTGGGATCTGCCTTAAGATATTGGACTCATTAAAGTGACTCAGCTACAAAATATATAGAATTAAATACTTTAGTTTAAATAAATGTTTGGGAAAATAGTGAAGTTTGCAGAGAGCAGCCCTGAAAATTAAAAGACATCGATACATTCCTTCTATTAATTCTGCCTCACACAATGTATATAAGGGATTTTGGTTGTATATGCGCATCTATATGGTATTGTGTGTATATGTGTGTGTGCGTATATATGGTATTCTGTGTATATGTGTGTGTGCGTATATATGGTATTTTGTGAATATATATGTGTGTGTGTGCGTATATATGGTTTTGTGTATATATATATGTGTGTGTGCGTATATATGGTTTTTTGTGTATATATATGTGTGTGTGCGTATATATGGTTTTGTGTATATATATGTGTGTGTGCGTATATATGGTTTTTTGTGTATATATATGTGTGTGTGCGTATATATGGTTTTTGTGTATATATATGTGGTGCGTATATATGGTATTTTGTGTATATATGTGTGTGTGTGCGTATATATGGTATTTGTGTGTGTGTGTGTGTGTATATGTGTTTGTGATTCTGTGAACAGGTTTGTATGCATGTGCATGATTTTTTTATGTGTGTTTGCGCGTATATGTGATTTTGTGTGTGTACACACAAACATATTTGGGATTCTCTCTCTTATATATATTTGTGTGTGCATGTGTATATGTGATTTTGAATGTGTGTGTGCATGCATGTCTATGAAATTGTGCATGTGTGCGTATGTTATTTTGTGGTTGTATATATGTAAATGCATATGAAATCATGAGTTTCCTTCCATTTTTGAAAAACAACTTTTTTTAAAAAAATGACATGAGTGGTAATCTCGTAGATTTATTTGATTTGGCTTTTTCGATCTTTCATCAATTTCTATTGGATTAATTCTCCTAAAATCCAATGGAAAGTACATGGCACATAATTTGAATAAAACTACAAATTCTGCGTTTTTTATTGCCTCAGATTTGCAGGGACCATTAAGAATTTTGAAAAGGGATGATCCAAATTAACCAGTTAAAAACAGCATTTAAAATTTTTCCTTTTTATTATCGGGCTGTGGATATTAATGGGATAGAAAAGGTTTTATGTGTGTGTGCGTTCAAAGAGAAGAGTTTTCATTGGTCTTATAAAAGAGAAAAGAAAAGAAAAATTATTTTCTCTCTTCCAGTTTTTCTCAGTCTTTATGTAATAGGCTATCTGATGAGACTAGACTCATATTGAGTTCTGGTCGAAATAAATTTGTAATAGCCAAATGACGGTTTAAGTTTTTCTTTCTTTGAAAGTATATATACACACACACATACACTACCCCTGGCAAAAATTATGGAATTAGCACCGTTATAGGATGATCACTTAGAACTTCATTTGGGGAAAAATTATACCATTAATTCAAAAAATTCAATCTAGTTTAAGGTATATTTTATGCCACAAAAATGCTCAGCTATTAGATAAAAAATGTTTTTGATTTATCTGTTATTAGTTTATTTACTGCTAGATAAATTAAAAAAAAAAAACAAGTTGAACATCCTCTGAGTTTGCTTATTCCAAAGTTGTTGTCATGAGTAGTAGACTACATTTTTCAGATATCTGTTCATTGTACAAAGTTTAAATTTTTCTTTTTTTCTTTTACAGGTAAGTTTCAAGAAGTTGACAAGAAAGTTTTCCATTACAAATAAGGTCAGATTTTTAAAAAATGTTTTTTTTTAATATTTCATGTTATTAGTAAATCTTATCATAATGTCCTTAGTTATTTACATTATATTCTCAATGGTTATTGAATAATCATTATTTAATCTTAATTGGAATTTTATTCATTAACAATCTCTCTATAAAGGTTTAGCTGAGATAAATTTGCCTCAAAACAGCCCATATTATTAATCCATTTAAAATCATGCATTGTGTGTTATATATCATTAAGAAATGTTTTCATAATATATGGTGTCCGCCCTGTCGGCTGGGGCGTTAGAATACACCGACTGCACCTCTGCAGACGGGTAAGACTCCCCTAATGGGGCCATCTATTGGCTGTGGGTGGCAACCCGTGATGCTTAAGAATAGAGCCCAGGTGGATGAGCAGTTCATGACTTGCAATACTCCACTTTGGCCCTATATAAGCTAGACGAGCAGTCAGAGAGACCCCCTCCAATCAATCGGCTGGTCACATCAAGCACTAGCACCTATATGATTTTCCCAACCCCAATCCCCTTTTATCAAGCCCCAATCCCCTTTTATCATATGGGTGCTAGAAGGCGGTGACTGAGGGTCTACATGTCCTGAGAATGACGTTAAACTCTATCTGATGGTGAGGTTCCAGTTTTGGAGGCTTGGGGAATGTGGAGCACCTCTTCATCACTATTGCTCCCTGATCCACTCTGACCCGGAGTGGTAGTACCTATTAGGGTCCCATCTGTAGAATACTGATAATTGTCATTCTGTGTTACTTTCACCCTTAGCCAGGATTGAACCTGCAGTCTGGAAATGACTGTTACAGATTGTTAACTATTGGACAGTAGAACAGTCAAACACCCCCTCAGCTTAATGGACTCTTCCTGGCAGCAGTGGCAGGAATTATTTAAGCTGTTATAGTGGGCTCATTAATGAACTAGTAACTTCATGTTAGGCTTGGCCAGTCAAACCAATTGTTGGCTGTCTAACTGACTGACTTCAATATGGCGCTGCGAACAGGATACGACCTAGCTGGATGGGAAAAGCTGTTTATTGAGGCAGGCATATCTGTTGCCTCTGCCAAAACTTATGCCCAGACATTTTCTAGTGAAGAGATTGCAAGGTCCAGCTTGCATATGCTAGACCGTGCAATGCTTAAGGAACTGGGTATCAAGACTATGGGTGACATGCTCACTATACTAAAGCTAGCCAAGGATCCCCAGTGACACTCCATTATCAGCTAATTATGCAAGAGCACCAACTGCAAACTTCCTCAAATCCGTTCGGAAATGACCCCACAACAAATCAGGAAGTTCAGGATAGACTGGGACGTATTTACAAAGATGACCAATCTTCCCCCCATACAGACTAACATTCAACTGTACAATTGTGCTGATGAAACCGTCCAGAATTCTATCATCAATACTTACCCTGACTTCTTCAACACCAACCTAGCAAACTGCTTGATATGCTAGAGGTGTTGGTTACACAGAAATCGAATCCCATGGTGCACAGAATCTCCTTTTCATCCATCATACAGAGTGACCATGAGTCCATCCAGGATTACTTGATTCGTCTACAGTCAGGAGCACAAGATTGCAACTATATATGCCCCAACTGTGATCATGACTTGTCCAACATATATATAAAGGATCAGTTCATTCGGGGCATTGCTAATGACACACTACAGGCGGATATATTGGCTAAGGCAGGTTGCGCGATTGATGTCAAAGCTTGTAACTCCCTTCTTTACCAAGCCAACGATAACCTCCTTAGATTTGCGGAACGCGTTCTCGAGATCTTGGTTCCACGTAAAGTGTGAATTTTGTTTGACCAGGTCTCGAAAAGGAGCCATTAGGGGCTTAGGGAGTATGCCCATGCCACTTGATTAACCAACCCAAACCATGACCTTGCGTCGGTTATGTTTTTGGGATAGGGAAGTTTTTTATTGCATTGAGTAGTTCTTTGGAAGGGGCAACTCCTGTTGGTGTTATTTGGAGACCACCAAATTGAACCACATCCTGACAAAATTGGAATTTTTCCTTGTTGAGCGTGATCCCATTTTCTGCACACAGTGACAAATAATCAAAGTATGATAAAAAGCACCTTCTATATTTTCGTCATAGAGTAGGGTATCATCAACTACCTTAACTTTGCGGGGAACATCTCTGATTATTTCATCATATCTGCGTGTATAGGCATCTCCGGAGGCTAAATATCCCTGGGCATTCGCAGATACATAAAACGACCCCACTCAGTGATGAAGGTAGTGAGTGGTTGTGATTCCTCATCTAGAGGGATTGAATGATAGCCATCCATAGCATCTAAGACAGTTTTCTTAGTGTTGGAAGGTACCTGTAATGCCAATTGGAATGGCGAGCTGGTGTGGTGTGTCTCTCGCTTGCATTGGGAGTTCAAATATTGGTAGTCTACCGTTCTTCTAGGCCTCCCGTCTTTCTTTGCAGTTATTACCATTGTGCTGCACCAGTTAGTGGGGGTGCCAATGGGTACTGGGGCGAGGATACCCCTTTTGACATCATCCCAAAGGGCCTGTCGTACCTTCTCTTTAAAATGATATGGTACTGGGATAGGGTTATGTCTTGCTTTGGGGGTTGATCCTTCCTTGAGGTGTATGTGGGCTGGGGCCCAGCCATAGCAGGAAATTTTCCGTTTTTGTTGAAAACTGTCGTAGCGAATTGGTCTAACAACCATTGCTTAATTTTTTCTACGTTTGGGGAGGAAGGGGAGATGTAGAATACTGATAATTGTCATTCTGTGTTACTTTCACCCTTAGCCAGGATTGAACCTGCAGTCTGGAAATGACTGTTACAGATTGTTAACTATTGGACAGTAGAACAGTCAAACACCCCCTCAGCTTAATGGACTCTTCCTGGCAGCAGTGGCAGGAATTATTTAAGCTGTTATAGTGGGCTCATTAATGAACTAGTAACTTCATGTTAGGCTTGGCCAGTCAAACCAATTGTTGGCTGTCTAACTGACTGACTTCAATACCATCTATGGGTTAAATAGAAAAATTTATTTATAAAAAAATGTATTATGCATTAAGAATTAATTTATCTCAATACTTTATCGGCATTAAATGACCCACCGAGGTTGATATGCCGTAAAACAAAACAAAACCAAACCAAATATATGGCGTGCATAATTTGCATACTGGTTTTAACAAAACCATGTTTAATAGATGATTACTTGGTGTTATTGATTTCTAATATTACTGTTTTGTTCTCATTGCAAATAAGGTCAGATCTTCTTTTTTTTTTAATTGTTTTAATATTTTAGATACCATTAGTAAATTAAGAATAAGAGTTGTTTTATAATTTATCATTTCATTTTTTGTAATATTTGAGCGCTTCAGCAATGAATAAATTATAGAGCAGACTGATTTGATAGGATAGAAAAAAAACTGAATATATAAAAGAAATTGTATTTGAACTATTGACCTAATCTTTAGTGTTATCTGCACACCATTTCGGCCAATGTGCCCTCCAGCCTTCTTTAGGTATTTCTTGTCAGACTCAGGAACCTTATCTTTGAAGTCATGAACCTTCTTGACATAATCAGTTTTCACGGAACTTTGAACCTAACCTTTTATTCAATCCAAGGGGCTAGACTGTTCTCATTCCTCTAACTATGACTGGCTACAAGTGTTAAGCAGTGTTAATTATTCTATGTTACTGTCACCCTTGATCAAGATTGAACTTGCAGCCTAGAGATAACTATCACTTAGAACTATATTAACCCAATACCTATATCCACTATGTCATGTATCTAATTGGACAAAAATTCAGAGAAATAATGATAAAGCAGAGAATTCCACCAATGAAAATTAAAACTTTTATCCACAAGGATATTGTTGCATATGTTTTTTTCTATGTTTGCACTAATTTTTGTTTCAAATTAACAGTTAAATTTTGATTGTAAATATTTTTTTATGTTAATTATATTTGGGAAATTGTTGAGACCAGCAAAGTTCAATAAAATCCACACCCTATTTTTGTCTGAAAGGGGTTAAAAAGATTTTTAAGAAAAATACAAACAAGAAGAATAATAGAAAATAAACAACTTAAAAACAAGAATACATAAAGAAAAAAAGATAATAAAACAAGTATATACAAAAATAATAATTTATTAATCTATACATAAATACAGACAATATAACTTTTTAAATCCCTGGTAATGCTGGGTAGCTCAGCTAGTAATGATTAAAATTTCTCATCTAAAAACAAATTCAGAATTTTAAAAAAAGGGAAAATATTTCTGATAGTAGTAATCTATATAAGTTTCAAATATCAAATTGAAATCCTTAGTAAGCAATTATAGTTTCAAGTAACTATTCTTAATTTTACTAATTTTGACTATTATATTCAAGTATTCCTATCTAATACTAATAATTTATTCACAGGGTATGACAGTAAACTGCATCTGATTGTGAATCTACTTTTCTGCATCTCTGGGAAGTGAAGAGTCATCCTTCAATTGCTATTACTCTCAGGTCCACTCTGATCCAGATGGGTAGTACTTGTTAGGGTCTAAACTATGGGTCAAATAGATATATGTACAAATTATTAGTATTAGATTGGAATATTTGAAACCATGTAACTGTTTGAAAATTATGAGATAGGAATACTTGAAACCATATAACTGTGTGCAAACAAATGATTGTTATTAAATAGAATTATTAATTTTAGGAAGTCTTGAAACCTTTTTAATATTACAAATAAAACAAACATGTAACTTCGTTTTTTTCAATTCCTTTGAATTTTATATTAGGCATTTAAGCGACACAAGACAATTTGGAATATTTCATTTTAAAAATTGGGTGAAATAAAATGAGACAGATAAGAAATCTGTGATTAAACGATTGCAGATAACTTGGATTTACATGTTTGCATTACATCTTGAACGATTTGGATGGTGTCAATTTAACCAGAGGATGTTGCAGGATGATAACGGATGGAAGATTTAGGAACACGCGTATTAATACATAGATACTGTAATACTTAATTCTTATTGACGTTTGAAGAATTGATTATCAATAATAGCTAATGAGGACAACTAATTAGCTTCATTAATTGCATGGAATAAAAAGATAAAATCCAAATCTTGGATGGAAAGAAAGTTGGTAGATTTCCATGATGCAAAGTTTTGTCAGCATCAGATGTGAGCTCATTCAATAGTTTGATTTATTTGTTTATGTAGAATTTTATATTGGGAAAGGAATGCAATCCAACTATTCTCCCTCCAGCTATGGGTAAATAGTAGGGTGGACTGGGCTCTTTATCCTTGGGCAGGTAACCAATCTAGCAGAAGGAAAACTCTGTTTTCAAACCTGTTAAATTCCACTTAAGAATTGTATTGCATCCTGCTTATGTAGAGGGTTTGGTAAATATACATTGAAACACAGTGTTTGTGGATGACTCTATATATCTATCTATCTCCTTCTCTCTCTCTCTCTCTCTCTCTCTCTCTCTCTCTATATATATATATATATATAATATATATATATATATTATATATACTAGATAAAATGTGACCTGTTAGGTCACCCATTGAGCTCTTGGAATTAGGGAAAAGTGAGTTTGCAAAACGAATTGATTTTTAAAAAAATTAAATACGACATGAGAATTTTTAAAAAAAACACATTAAAATCATTTTGTAAGATTTCTAAGAAAGGTAATGTTTCACGTAATTTGAATTTATTAACACCCAAGATATTAGCTGCGTTGACTGCTTATAAAACTTAACATGCAAATCCGTTTCAAACTCTCTAATCTCTCTCTCTCTCTCTCTCTCTCTCTCTCTACACACACACACACATAAAGAAACAAACATATATAATGAGGAAGTAATCAAGATACACATAGAGAGGAGGAAAGTTACAGGCAGAATGTGAAGTAAGAGACAGGTCTGTTTTTGACTTAATTGCAAATTACGATTAATTAGAACCAATTAAAATGGAATTTTTCTCAAAGATAACTCAATCCTAAAACTAAGGAATAATTTAGTTTAACTTTCATGTCATTAAACTCATCAGTAAAAAAGCCTTTAGGAGATTAAATATTCACTCAGCTTTAGTATAATGATAATGATGATAATATATTAGCTTATCTGTCAGGGAATATTTTGTAAATTTTTCCTTTTAATAGTCCATTCATATACAGTGAATGGATAGATAAAAAAAGGTTAAAGGTAAGTAAAAAAGTATCAGTTACTAGGTAAAAAGTAAATGATAATAGGTAAAGGTTATAATAGGTTATGTGTATTTGACAGAAAGTAATATACAAGATGTTGAATCTCCGAGGTGTAGAATTTCGTATTAGGGGATCAGTATTAAGGTGAATCTGATCAGTGTTGGTAGGTGGTTTGTATACAGGGTTGAGTTGTTCCACCATGTAAATTGGCCATGCTCATTCCCTGGATTATGATTAGCTGCTTGTTTTCAGTGTAGACACTTTGCTTCATAAATATCCAATACATGGTTATGCTCTGTGAGTTAGTACAAGGTCAGTATTTGTTTACAGCCTGTTCCCTTTGTCTGGTAACTGGATGCTAGTTACAACTATCCTGTAAAGGTTAGTATGATATGCTGATTCTACAGTTTAATGGCATATCAACTCCTTATGGGTTATTTAATGCCAAATTTTAATTATTTCTAAATGCTTGATTGACCATCACTAAAAACAAGAGTTGTCAAAGGGCAGATGATCCCCAGGGAGCTAACAGCCATCCATATTGGGTACTTACTATTCACATAAGTTTCTAAATGGGGTAGGTGGGGCTTCTTAGCTTTGGATGGCAATCCATTTGGAGAAGGAAAATTCTGTTATAAACTTTAACTGCTGAGCAGCTATACCTCATTCCAAGGAAAGGCTAAGGGGAGTAAAATCTGAAATCAAATCCAGAGCTGGAGTCCCTAAAGGTGGTGTGATGCTGAACTTTAGCGCTATCTAGCAACTCCTGTGACACAATCTTTGCCAAACTGAATTGTTTTTTTTTCCATTCCTTTGGACCACAACAGTAGCGTAGAGAGGGGGACTTGCTGTTTGGGCGACAGCTCATACTCCATATCAACCTGCTCAGGCTACATAGTTCCATGTTTTGTTTTCCACACTACGCCATCATCTATAGTAGACAGATGAATGCCAACCATTGAAAGACAAGCCTTTCTCAATGCAATATTAATTCAATCTCAATATGATAGATACTTTTAAAAAGTAAAGCAAACTGAGATGTATACCAGAAAGAATGATGTGCCGTGGGGGTGGGGGACAAGGTAATCACTAACCTGCACTCACAGACACCTTCCAACGATTATGATTTATGAATCTCTTTGCATCTGTTCGTCCCAACTGGATTGGTCAGAATATTCCACCATTAAGAAACAAAAGGTGGCAAGTTAAAAGATCCAGCTGACCGATTCCAGCAAACGGCTGCTATTTAATCAATAAGAATGCCATTCAATTCCGCTAATGGATATTTGGTCCCAACAACTTATGCCAAGATGTTTTCAGTAAATACAGGACATAACAGCCATTTTGAAAATAGAAAGAAAAAAAATAGAAGGACTGACCCACCAGTAAGAACAGACGAAGCAGTGGGAAAAGAGAGAAAGACAAAATAATGGTTAATAAGAGAGATTATGAGATGCAGAGAGAGGAATTGATGATTTATATATATATATATATATATATATATATATATATATATAGGTGTGTGTGTAAGTTGAAAATGGAAATGAATCCGACGATATGTTGAAAGGAAAAATAAATAAAGGAAAGAAAATGTTGAATGGATAAAATGGATTTAACTTGAGTTACCAACACCTGTTTCGACCAGGAGTTTGTTCATGTACACATGTATTCTATTTATTATTTTCACCATTTTAACTTTAAATATCAAACATTTTTCCCTGAAGAAGGCCATTTTCATAGTATGCTTAAATATTAATAATTTTCTATTATCATCATTATTCTATTTTATATCTAAAATAATAATAAATAGAATACATGTGTACATGAACAAACTCCTGGCCAAAAACACGTTAAATCAATTTTATCCATTCAGCATTTACTTTCCTTTATTTATCCTTTCAAACATATATATATATATATATATATATATATATATATATATTGTGTATTTTGGCAGCAAGTTATTGTCTAGGCAATTACTGTTAAAAAAAAACACGGAATATTTCTTTTTCATGATCTTTATCTTTAGATTTTCTAGTCGTCATTTTTCTTAATTCAGGATCCAGCTGGTAAAGGAACTGTCCCATACTCTTTACCCAAGCGCTTTCAACCGTTTCGTCAGTCATCATCGAGGGATTGTAGGTTGTAGTGTGTTAGTTTTTTTTTCTTTTATCTATTGCACTTTCAATTTAGAAGAGAATATTATATTTTTTGAGGGTTATTAAGATTAGTGTGTTAGTTATTAAAGATGTTTAGTATATTGTTACCTATATCAAATCACACACACATATGTATGTATATATATATATATATATATATATATATATGTGTGTGTGTTGTGTGTGTGTGTGTGTGTGTATGTGTGTGTGTGATTGAGCTTGTACGGATGTATTTGCAAGAAGTGCTAAATCATCAGCGTAGTCTGCATCCATAATAGTCTCTACGGGATATCGACTGCTTCTTTGTTACATAGTCTGAAAAGGCAGCAAGAAACATTGGTCTCTATGTGAACTCTGATAAAACAGTTCATGTGTTTTAAACAGAAAGGAGACATCTCCACATGCTAGGGTAAGCCCCTAAAATTAGTAGACTAGTTCAAGTAATAAGGTAATAATATCTCATCCACAAAAGCAATATTAATGCATGTATAGGAAAGCATAGACTGCTTTAGACAGATTATCAATCATGTGGAAATTTAATCTCATTGATAGCTTAAAACAACAACTCTTCCAAGCTGTAGTTGTGTCAGTACTACTGTACGGCTGCACCACATGGACCCTAACAAAGTGCCTAGAGAATAATCTGTGTCTTTGTGTTAATATAAATGCGTGTGCGTATATATGTGTATGCCTGTATTATATGCCTGTATGTATGTATATGTGCGTGCTTGTATGTATGTATATGTGTGTATGTATGCGCATGCTTCTATGTATTGTGTGTGTATACATGTATGTAATGTTTATTCGTGTGTACATATATATATATATATATGTGTGTGTGTTGAACTGTAAATAAATGTGATAGAGAGAGATACTCTAAGTCACATTGCATTTTAAATTAATTTCAATAACATTACTTATCTAATGTGTGTGTGTCTGCATTTTGTAGGAATATAGACAATAACTTCCACTTATATATATATATATATATATATACACACCAACCCCTCCACACGAGCAGGATGTGATACAAAGTCAATTTCTTAAGCAGTGTTTAAATTCAGAATTTTCCTGCTCCTAGACTCGTTATCTAGCCATGGTTAAGAGTCCAGTCTGTCCTGCTATTTACCCATAGGTGGAGGAAGAATTGAATTCATACCTTTCCAAGGGGTATTAGCAACATGTGAAATGCAAACAGCTCATCTAGGAATTGATGAGACTCCATTTCCTACGACTCTAACCATTACGCCACACGCCTCCATATATATATATATATATATATATATATATATCTTATTATAATGGAGATTATGTGTTTGTTTGTCTGTAACCGAAACTATATCACTACTCAAGTCACTATCCATTATTATACATCACATTCTCCATGAATCATTTTTACTTAAGCCTCAATTATTAATAATTTTTTTTTCATTATTAATAATGCTGGTCATATCTACGTACTCATAACATGCAATTGTATTTATATGTACAACAAAAAGCGGTTTACTGTGTGAACGGGAAGGCTAATTTGCATATTGATATCTAAAATTTGATTTTAATAAATATGTGCTTGGTATTGTTGATTTCTAATTATTTGATTTTATCTTAATGAATATGAGCAAAAATCTTGGGAATAAATTTTTTAAAAATCAATTAACAAAAAGAAATAACTGTAATTCTATTCTTTACTTTCTTATTTAACTAAATAGTTAAATTAGGAAAATTTAGCAAGGAAAGACGGGGGTGATTGAAGAAAAGAAGCTACAGCTGTTTTATTTTTTCGATTATACCCCTCTCTGTTTCAAATCATTTTATCTGCATTCTTATTTAGTTTATTTAGACTTTCTAATTTAATATGATATTTTATGATATCAATACTTGCACCCGGAGGTGTATATATTCGCTAGTATATATAAAATAAGTCATCCAAAGACATGTGTCTCGGCATATCATGCCTCTTCAGTGTGGCTAGACACAACTATCCTTGGGTAGGGTTCGAACTCAGACTGACCGCATGGTAGTCCGATATCTTATCCCCTCGCCCACTGACAGCTGATGCGGGGACTGGTGTTTTTAAACTATTAAATACATAGAAATGTATGTATCTTTCGGTCACTGAGAGATCAAATTTCCGGAGAAACGATCATTATATAATATATATATATATATATTTATATATATATCTTATCCACTTTATAGAACAAGATGTCACTTGTATCTTCATCTTTTAACAAGGAATCCTTATTTGCAAACAACAATGAATGATATTATTTGAATTATAATCAATCTTAGACTAACAGAAATATCTCATTCAATAAGCTATTCTGTTATACGCCTTCAGAAATCCATTTCATTTCCTTTCCCAACACACTTGACATTTAATAATTAATTAATCTATTTTTTTTCTATTTTTAAAGTAAATTAAAATCTACTTTATTCTTTACAATGGTCACATATTGTTTTACCAAACGAAACCATATGAATCAATGTTGACAAAATGACATGCAGCCAAAATATTTTAGTAAAAATATATAAAAGCAAATTAATTCAATAAACTTATGGGTAATTAACCCTTATGGGAAATTATTTAATAGTATCCCATATAAACTGAAAGAAAAGAAAAGGACAAAGACAAATAGATATTTCAAAGGAGGTTTTATCGTGCGTATCAACAAGTTGTTAAAACCATATTTCTTTTACTGGTCGAAAGTCATGTAAGGTAACAGTTTCAAATGACATAAATCACTTATCTTTTGGGTAAAAAACGTTTTTGTAGCAGTGTCAGTTTTAAGGTTGTTTTGTGCTTGGTCATTTCATCTCTGGTAGAAAATGCTGTTATGTTCTTTCAGCCAAGCAAAAGGGGCAATATATTTGTTTTCAGTTGAGCAATTAAGGGGGCAAAGTCTGTGTTTCAGCCGTCCCATTAAGCGGTTTAGTCTGTTCTGTTAAAAATTCCTTAGGGTTCTTGCCCCTGTTTGTTTTTACTTCTGGGTTCGTTGTTAGGTAAGGATAACCTCACCACCCATCTTTATCACCCATTTCTCCTGTCAGATCCTCTTAAAAGCATCCAGTACTTGTGCAGAGCTAGTTGATGTAGTTTTTTACTGATTGATACACACTGATATGTCTATACGTAGGTGCCCATATGAGAAGCTCACTTATGAGTTCATCCTTGCTTCTCCAGCAGTGTCCAGTATATATTGTTCATCTTACCCAGATCATTCAGCGTGTCTTGTTTGTCTTACCCGGACACGTTGCTAACCAAATTTCACTTACGGCTGTACCAAATATTTCAATGTTCACTATCTATTCACTTTAGAACTCATTCTATTCAAATAAATTCCTTTTATTATACACACGTTCACAGAGAGAGAATGTGTGTGTGTGTATATATATATATATATATATATATATATATACATATATATATATATACCAACACATAGAATATCACCTGTTAAGATGTACACGCATATCAATTCATCTATATCTATATGTGTGTGAGTGTGTGCCTATATCCATGTTTATATATAAACATTTTAAATAACTAATACACTAAACATAACGCCCCCACATTCACTAATAAACCATACTAAACCTCACATCACAAAAAAAACCCTGTTTTTTCTTTATTTTCCATTTTTAGAATGTTAGAATAAATACACCAATTCAACATTTTGAGCATCATTTGTAATTTTGTGTAAAGCAAAACGCAAAATTCTTCCCATGTTTTCTAAAATATATAAACACAGCAGGTGCAATTTCAAAAATTAAGATTTTGGTTTACTTTTGTCTGACTCTCACAAGACAACTCTGAATTTGATATTGAATCATAGCCTACATATATATTATCAAAATTAAATTCAAATAAAAAAAGGTGGCAGTACTCTATAATCAATACTTATCTGCCTTTCTAAAATGGGAACGATTAGAAACTGGTGATTTCAGTCTGACTTGTCCATAATTTTTAGATTTTATTTGGTTTTTGTTTAATGACATATCAACCTTTATGTGTTATTAGCACAGTTGGTAGAGCGTCCACCTCAGAACCATAAGTTTCCGGGTTCGATTCCAGCCCTCACCCACTCAGGGTATGAGTAGCACAGCTTCTGACTGGTAACGTGAGGAGTTGACGGTAGGTATGGCGCTCCTCTTCACACATGTAGAATTATCTCCCTGATCTAGTGTTAGCGAAAAGGGGAGAGACCCCCCTTGCTTTCTGGCTGACACCAACAATAGGCCACTCTACCAACTTTAGTTAAGGCCAAAGCGATCCTTGTAGAAGAACAGTAGTGGTACTATTTAGGAGATAGCTGAGAGGATGCGGGGGTACATACTTTTCCTTAGGGTATTAGTTTGTACTCCCAATAATATTGCAGTCAATCATGTGACCCACTACACAACAGGGGATAATTTGACCTGGCATAACTGGTATGAGAAATTATGACGATTAGTCT